>OZ007498.1:57770150-58262018 GCA_963931805.1 Microdon myrmicae | reverse complement strand
GACGCCGAAACACACCAAAGTGTACAAAGTGTAATCGATATGGGCACGTTGCCCAGGATTGTCGGAAACTTAATACACAAAGGAAGGCGGAGAATCCTGAACCTACACAAATAAGGTCACAGAACCAAAGGAAGCCACCAGTGAATACCTCAAACCAGCAGGAACGACCATCCACATCGAAACAAGCAACTACATCGAATCATAGAGTGTACAGCATTCGATGTTGTTGTGAGTTTTGTGGCCGAAAGGGTCACACGGGGGACGAGTGCTGTATCAAGGCAAAGTGGATAAAACCACAAAAGCCAACAGAGACACCCAATGTGGTTAAGTCTGTACCCCGCGACCACACCCCACCGACCTGCACGGTCAATAACGAATGGCAACTAGTCCAAAAAAGGAAAAATTCAACCAACAAAAGCCAACACAGAGTACAACGCTATCGACCCGAATCGAACCGTAGCCAGTCGAATTCAACCGCTACGGACGCGTCAGAGACGCCAAAAAAGGGACATAGGCGACAGAAGAACGGGGAATGGTGCACATTTTGTAAGCGACACAACCACATGGCGAAAGTGTGTCGACTAAAAGCAAAATGGGAGAAGTCGGAAAACTCCCAGAGGTCGGGCCGGAATTCCCCAACCCGACCGAATTAAAGCCGCCAAATAAAGAAAACTGTCCTCAACCACCAACAAAAGTTCCAATAGTCCAGCTCCCATTAGACATAGGATGTAGAAACACTACATGTCTAATAGCGGACACAGGTGCGGAGATGAGCCTTCTTAAGCTGAAGGCACTCCAAAATGGAACAACACTGGATACCAAAAAGGCCACTACTCTCCAAACGCTTTTTGGAAAGGGAAAGTCTAGGGGTTTTTGTAAGGGAATATTCAAACTGCCCCAACCAATCTCCTGTAACTTTCAGGTAATGGACTCCCTACCGGGGTTGTCAGCAGATGGGTTGTTAGGAAACGACTTCCTAGCTAGGAATTGTAAAGTCAACGGACCCGGGAATTGTTTGGAATTCTCCCAAACAAATGTAAATCCGGTAAGTTTTTCCGTTGAATTTACAAAAGATAGGAAGCGGACGCCAAGACATAAGGCAACCAGTCGGGAACCCGAGCCAAGGGGATCCATAGAGATCCAGACCGCGGTCGGAAATACACCGGATACTCTCCAGAGGTCGCTTTCTTGATGAGGTTGATGAGGAATGCGGTGATAACTTTTTAGAGAAGGATGAGTAATGAGATTTAATTTCTTGAAGAATCATAATTTTCTCTTTTTTTTGAGAGAATTTACACATTTCGAATGTTTCTTAATTCATTGGAGATACTTTCTTTATCAGTAAATAATTTTTGTAAATTTTGGTTTCATTGGCGTCTTTTGCTTACCCGATAAAGTCTTTTCATTGTTTTTTGTTTTCTTGCAATGTTCGCTCTTCAAATGTTTTATTGTTGGAGTTTCCTCAGATTTCTTGAAGAACTCTTTAGATCGGGGTTACGAAGAATGCTGAGATAGCTTTTTCTTTATTTCACTTTTCGGTTCCTTAGAAAGTGCTGGGGTGGTTTTACTTTCCATCGTTTTCGGTGGAGCGGCTGGTTGAGCTCTAAGAGTAGTTATAAGCGTTGCAGATTCCATTGCGACCGCAGTCCCTTCTTCGATTTCATCAACTTTATCTAGTTTTAGTGGTTCTGAAGATTAGTTGGGATGTTTTCCGAACTTATCTTCAGAACTTTGATTGGTTATTAATGATTCTTAATATGGTGTAGATTCTGTCAGGAGTTATTGGAATTCGATATTCTTCTGCTGGAGCTCTATAGCGTCGTGCGACGATAGTGAATAGCGTATGATTCGAACCGACACTGCCACGCTTAGAATCACGAAAAGATAGAACAAAAGCTCAACACATCAGGCCACTGCCGCGTGTACGAATTGGCTTTCTATACTCAAGTACACTCACAACTAATGTGGGAATGATGTTATTGCTATGGTATATGGCTTTAACAGATGTGCTCTGATTTTTCGACTTGGTTTTTCGGGGGTGTTGTTCTTCACTAACATCATCATCGTCGGCACTACAGCCGGGATCCGGTCTTGGCCTAATTTAGCAAGTCTCTCCACCGGTCCCGATTTCGAGCCGATGTCATCCAGTTTGGCTCTCTCAGCCTCTGAGCGTCCTGGTGTACGCCATCCCTCCATCACAGACAAGGTCTGCCGCGCTGTCTCCTTCCATACATCCTGCCATAAAGGACTTTCCGGGCAGGCTCCTCTTTGGTCATTCGAGCTAGGTTTTTTTTTTACACTAACGCGCGCACAAAAGAGAATTTTGAAGTATCCTTAAATGTCAGAGTGCAGTGCGAGCGGATGGAGAGGAAGCGGATAAGGAAAGGAGGTGTCGATGTATATTGGTTTTGAATGTCTGGACATCACAACGGCCAGGACACACATGATTAGGCAGAACATTCCACATTCGTGTGGTTGGCCAAAGAATGACTCTCTATGTTTATTTGTGCGCCTGAAGTCCACTTTCAACGTGAACAGATACGCATTCACAGATTGACGGGTATCGCGGGAAAATGTCTGAAGGGGTGGAACACTTTCAGCAAGTTCAGTTGAGCAACGATCGCGGTAATACCTATAGAAAAGAGATAGGCATGATACGTTGCGCCTGTGTTCTAACGACGGAATTGATCGACTTACGGATGGGTCCCTAATAAGTTTCATTGCTCGTTTTTGCATCCTGTCGAGCACGTGTAGTGCAGTTTTAGATGTGCCTGACCAAATATAAAAGTTGAACTCCATTTTTGGACGAATATACACCTTGTAAATAGTGGCCAGGTTGGATGGAGTGGAGTATTTTTTGCATCTCTTAAGGAACCCAATACATTTGCCTGCACTTTCCGCAGCTTCAAATATGTGTTCATTACAATTGAGAGTCGAATTAATTCGAATGCCGAGGATTGATAGTTCCTTGGCTTCGTCGATGCAAGTGCCGTTCATACACAGTATATTTACTTTGGGGCTCACCTTTGATGAGAAGGGACAGCACTGAGTTTTTTTGGGCATTGAATTCTACTCGGTTAGATAATCTCCACTGATATATCTTGTTGAGGTCTGAATTCAATGTATCAAGCATAAGTTACTGGTTGGTATTAACGTTTGAGGAGTTTGGACGGGAATGTTCATATGAATATGAGAAACTCAACGTGTTATCATCAGCAAACGAGTGAATTTTGTTGTGAGTAATTGACAAGAGATCATTTATAAAGATCAGGAAGAGAGTGGGTGAGAGTACCGAACCCTGGGGAACACCTGCATTAATTTGATGGGTGACAAATTTGACACCATCAAGAACCATTTGAATTGAACGGCCAGAAAGATAGTTTCTTATCCAATGGATCAGGGAATTGTCCACTCCATATGAATGCAATTTTGACAAAAGGGCTGGATGCCAAACTCTGTCGAAGGCTTTTGAAATACCCAATGCGACCACCTTGCTTTCACCGAGGTAGTGGATGGAATGGCTCCACTTTTCGCTAAGGTTCGCCATCAGATCTCCGGTGGACTTTTTGCTACGAAAGCCATATTGGCGGTCATTGAGGAGGTCATTTGATTCCAGATATTTCGAAAGTTGACGGTTGATAAGTGATTCTGTGGCGGTTCTTGCGAACGCCACTACTTACCTGCTTATCTACCACCAGGTAACCCCCTTTCTATAAGCGTCCTGTTCCAATAAAACGTGTACTCACCTGCATTGGCATTTCTAACAACCACAAAAACCTTTAAGGCGCAATGTATACTGATACGAAAAGTATAACATGGGCTTTAAAAACCTGAAAAGTATGACTTACCTGCCCATACGACTAACCACCAGCTGCAATGCTTAACTGCGCTGAAGTAAAACACCATCAGCAACACAAGCATGTCCATAGGAAGGGCAAATTGGTCGCACATCTAGCAACCAACATTGCATTACTTCCTACCAACGAAATGCTCATAAGAAGCGGCGACAATGCAACAAGAGATGTTTATATTTCTTTTGATTCTTTTACGCAATGCCCACATCGGTCGCTAACTCGAGCCACACACCGGGCAACTCGCATCTGGCAGCAAAAACGCAATAGAGAACTCGTCAGTGTAAATACACATACGCCGGTTCGACCTCATTAATGCCAACATCCAACATGCGCACGATCAGCAATCATGCTACATGTAGGCGCTGATCGTGCAAATACAATGACCTTTTCAGAACAACTCGCCCCAGCTGCGAATGTGTTATTTTTATGTTTATTCAATGTCTATGGTTCGCATGCTGGGCGACACAAGCGATGAGCACCAACAGGGGATCATGGTATGTGTTCAACCCTTCTATGATAGGGAAAAAGTAAAAGGAAAATGACCAAATATGGTCATCGAGGCGATAGATAGACTTTTGGTATTCTGTCGCTTCGATGGCGATACGCAATCGCGTCGTGGATACTGTGAGGAAGAGTTGAGCCATAGATGGAATTACTAAAATCTCTTATGGGATTTCCCAAGAGATAGCAAAGAGTGCGCAGACCCAACAAGTTGTCTTTTAAGTTAAATGTGAACTATTCCATTATTCAATACTAATATTAGTTACAATAACTATAGTGCGCAGTTTTAAGTTAAATGAGAACTATTCCATTATCTAATACTAATATTCAATTATCTAGTTCTAATATTCAATTATCTAATTCTAATATTCAATTATCTAATACTAATATTAATTACAATAACTATAGTGCGCTGTTTTAAGTTAAATGTGAACTATTCCATTATTCAATTTTAATATTAATTAAAATAACTTTAGTGTACCCTTTTAAGTTAAACGTGAACTGTTCAGTTATTTAATCATCAACATCACTTATAGTAACTAAATTACGCGTAGCGTAAAGAGATAAGTTAACCTTGGAGTCGGATTTGTATACATCAGTTTTGTTTTAACAATTGAAAATAAAGAATCTTTTTTTGTGTTACCAGAGTAACCCAGAGTATTTCTTGTGCGGTGAATATATTCAGACAGCAGCCGGATTGGGTTGGCGCTCCGCTACCTACACCCCTTAAACCTAAACCCCACAATTCCATTACCTTGGAGGGAATAGACGTTAGTGCTATGGGTCGATAAGAAGAGATGAATTATTTGTCACCCCTTTTCGGAATTGGCTGAATATTCACTGACTTCCACCTATTTGGGAAACAGCCAGTACAATAAGACAAATGGAAGAGTTTCCGCAGTAGTTTAGCGAGTGAGGAGGAACATCTCTTCAAGAGGATCGGGGGAATGCCATCCGGACCAGCGGATTTGTTTGCGTTTAGCTCTTTGAGTGCGCGGGCAACAGTACGCGTTTGGAAGTGAATCTGCCTCATGGTGTGCTGCTAATGCTCAAGTTGAGGTGGAACTGATGTGGTATCAGGCAGCGTTGAGTTGGCTGCAAAATGTGCAGCAAGTAGATTCGTCTTCTCTATTGCAGCTGTGACTGGGTTGTCATCGACTATAAGCGATGGTATGGATGAAGAAACCGAGTTTTGAATGTTAGAGTAGAGTGTGGGAGAGTGTAGTAATTTTTGTCTCACTGTCTGGTCATGCAAGAACTTTGCGCGTCGAATATACGCATTGCAGTCATTTCCAACTCTCTTAAATCTTTTTCAGTTTTCCTCAGTATTGTTAGATTTATACAACCGGAAGCTCAACTCTTTAGTCTTAATGGCTTCTCTGCACCCGGAATCGAACCACATATTTCTCTTAGGTTTGATACTCTTTACCCTGTGTGGAACAAAGGTTCGCATGCCAAGTAGAATCGTGTCTGTCAATGTGTCCGCTATAGAGTCAATATAGTTATTGAGGAAAACTAACGACCAATTTAACCTCCCAAAAAAGGCTTTCAGACCTTCCCAGTTGACTTTCTCGTAGAATCATACTGTTGTTTTGGGAGCTTTCTCATTAACGTTACTGTTGGTTAGAGCAAATTAATTTGCCACGACACAGTGATCTGAAGTGCCCAAGGGCGAAGAAACTTCAATTGTGTACTTGTTTGGGTGGGAGGTGAGAAGCAGGTCCAGTGTGTTGGCGAAATGACCATATATACCTGGTACTCGTGTTGGCTAATTGACAAGTTGAGTTAAACTATTTGAATCAGCAAAGAGTTGGACATATTGACCTTTAGGTGTTGTATGTCTCGCCCATCGGAGTTTACCGAGTTTGATTTTTCTTACAACGTTAGCTTCAGGGTAGACAACTCATGGTTGTAGCGTCTCCGGAATCGTCCTCCCTCACATACGGGGCCAACAATTCTCCGTAAGACCTTTCTCTCGAACGCGGCTAAGAGTTCAGAGTGCATTTTATTGAGCACCCAGGTCTCGGATCCATACATGAGTACTGGTAAGAACATGGTCTTGTACAGCAGTAGCTTGGATGTTCTTGATAGACCATAGTAGGCTTTGTTGGATTTGATCAGTCGTTCGCGTCTTTCTTCTTCCATATTGTTATCGGCTGCTACTATTGATCCAGGTAGTCAAAGGATTACACTACTTCAAATTCGTGCTCCGCTACTCTGATAGTTTGACCAACGTTAGGTCTTCTCTTCTCAGAGGTTGCTACCATGTAATTCGTTTTTCGCTTATTAATGTGCAGTCCCAGTTTTTGTGCCGCCTGTTCGATTTGGGTGAAGGAGTCCTTCTAGTTGTAACGCCAGTCACGGATTGCTTTCTCCAACGCCAGGTTGAAGAGGATGCAGGTCAGACCGTCCCCTTGTCGGAGTCCATTAAAGATGTTTATTGGTTTGGACAGCAATCCCGCTATTTTTACTTGACTAGTCACGTTGGTCATGATCAACTCCTTGTTTGATCAGCTCTGCTGGTATGCCATCAGCTCCGAGGGCTATATTTGATTTGAGCTGTCTTATGGCTTTCAATGTTTCTTCAATGCTTGGTGGCGGCAGCATTTGGTCTTGATCCTGCATTGGTGGAGCCTCCAATTCTTCAGTGAGTTGACCATTTAGCAATTCGTTGAAGTGCACTTCTCATCGCTCCAGAATGCTTTCAGGATCGGTGATCAGATTATCTTTATCCTTGCAGTAAGTGCAGCGTGTTGTGTACCGCGTCATACTGCGGATTATTTGGTAGAACTTCCGCGGCTGGTGCGGACCCCGCTCTCTACTTTTCTATATTTCACAGACAAGGTTTTTTTCCCAAGCACTTTTCATTGTCTGTGAAGCCTTTTTTTAGATCTTCTGAGCTGTTTGTATTTCTCCTCGCGTACCCGCGTCCTATGAGACTGCTGCATTGCCCGGTATGCAGCATTCTTACATTCAGTCACTAGTTTGCACTCATCATCAAACCAGTCGCTCCGATCTGTACGACTACTGCGTAAGATGGAGTTGGCAGTACTAATGACAGTATTCTTAAGGCGTGTCTGTTTCTCTTCTACGCCCGGCATTCCGGCTCCCAGGACGTACTCTCCCTCCGTTGATCTCGTCGAGGGCGAGTCTTAGCGCATGACCAAAGGTGTTACTGGTATTCTCATTGCGTAAGGCATTCGAACCTGATCCGCGGATGCAATACGTTTCTGTAAGGCACTCCGCGCTCAGAAAACTGTACCAACAAGATAGTGATCCGAGTCGACATTGGCACATCGGCACGTTCATACCATCATCAGGCTCGAAAAGTGGCGGCGATCTATCAACACGTGGTCAATTTGGTTACGAGTGGCTCCATCAGGTGATACCCAGGTGGCTTTGTGGATGTCTTTCCGCGGAAACCTGGTACTCGCAACGTCCAAGTTTTTTGATCCTGCCACTTCGATGACTTGTAGTCCATTATCATTAGTGTTCTCATGCAATCTATGGGAACCTGCGTAGTGCCTGAAAACCGTCTCCCGACCTATTTTCGCATTCAAATCACCAAGAACGATTTTCACATTGTATCTTCGGCATGCATTGAGGGCCTGTTCGACGTTCTCGTAGTATTCTTCTTTTTCGTCGTCAGGGGACTCCTCTGTAGGTCCGTGAACGTTTATGAGGCTTATGTTCTTCATTATTAATCGTGTGTATATCTGCTAGAAACGTCACAGCTCTATTTGTTTTCGCGTTTGGTATCGGTGAATGTATCGATTCCTTTCTTGTATCATCCAACGTTTTTCGTTGTGTACTGGGGAGTGAAGAACATCATGAAGCGACCTCTTGTGGTTAGAAATGGGAGGCAAATTATTCATGGACAATCGCATTTTTACCATTATGCTCTTGAATGTGTAACTGTCAGTGGATACGATTTCTAGTAGAGACTTACTGTAGTTGATGTACGCTTGCCGGATTTTGTCATAAGGTTCGTCAGTCTGAAGCATTTCAGTCTCATGGCTAGTTTCGGTGACGACAGTAACGCTGGCTGTGATACTGGTCTGGATGTTTCTCTCCAGTATGGGAATGCATTCTTGCAGGTAGTGCCTAGAAGACTTAAACTTCTTGTCTGCTTGCTGGAAGTTTGTCTGATCTCTAATAATTTTCCTAAGTAGGCCCGGTGAAGTTTAATCTTTTTTTTTTTTTTATTACACTTCTCTTGGGAGAGGCAAACCTATAGCGCTGAGTAGACGCACCGAGATTCCACCAAATAATTGATGCCGTTTTTTTTTAACAATTGCAGGTTGGAACACTCTGGGAACACTCACACGGGAAGGGAGTTTCACAGCTTCCCTGCTCTGTAACGGAACGAGTTCTGATGAAGGGATGTTCACGCCGTCTGGAAATGAACCGCAAATTGGTGCGATCTATCGGATTGTCTTGTGGAGCGCATATAAACCGAACTGTGTGGAACAATACCACGAATCTCCGAAGAACAGTACCCGTGATAATAATCTGTTAAACAGATGGAGGTCGGTTACGCGCCTTCGATGCGATATCGATTGTATTCCAGACGTCAGCGCAAAGTCCCCGATCAGGCGGATCGCTCGTCTCTGTATGCTCTCAAGTAGGTGTTGTAGTCTCGGATCTTAATTGATCAGATTCCGAATGTTGTGGTGGGTTGTCTTGGATTATGGTTTGTAGGTGGAAATTTGGCCCATGAATATGTTTTCATGCAGGGTTCTGTACGGTTAAATGTCTTGTATGTCGTATTGTGTACGGTTAATTATCCGGTTGAGAATATTTGTTGTATTCTGAGTTCTGTTGGGTTTCTATACGAAAATACCGTCCATATTATTTAAGGTGATGGAAAAGGTCATCAATGTCGAGTTAATTAAATATTTGGGCTGTAACGGACTTCTGAATGATCGTCAATAGGGATTCCGTTGCAGGCGGTCCGTCGGAGACATTTTGTTCCTTTATACCCGATATATGGACATCTGGATTGAACGGCATGGCGAGTCAAGAGCGGTCGCGTTGGATATCTCCAAGGGCTTTGAGCGCATCTGGCACTGGCCATTGCACACCAAACTTCGTTCGTACGGACTTTACCAGCAGCTTTGCGACTGGTGAAGAGCTTCCTCGAAAATCGCTCAATCCGGGTTGTTGTGTACGGCGAGTCTTCGGATCTGTATTCTGTTAATTTCGGGTGCCTCAAGATTCTGTTTTGGGTACAGCCTTGTTTTTCCTTCACATAAATGATTGGTTGGAGTTAACGGGTGTTGCAAAATGTAACATGGTCTATCCACACATAAACGTATCACGTAAATTTCAATTACGTGATCACGAAAAATTCGTCACGGAAGCCGGTAATCTGTGAAGACCTTAGGACACGCCTTCGATTAGCCAGCCGCCAGCAGCATAATACTTGCAATGTCAAGTAAGGCGGAGACCGAAGGAACGTGTGAAGCAAATGGAGAGTTTTTGATCCAAAACATTCACATAGCTTCCACGAGCAACAGCCAGTAGAAAAGGGGGCTTGAATTTAGGTCAATGAGAGAGATATGGGATGGAGAGCCATTATAGAGATGATTTCACTGGCCGAAATCAAGAGCAATCTGAAACTGTTTGGTACGAGAGAAAGGGTTGCTGTAAAAATTCGTCGTCATAAATTCCGCAGTGTGACAGAAAGTTGATTGGCAAGCAGTAAGAGTGTGCATCGAAATTCTTCATAGTCGTTTTTTTTTGGTTTCGGTAGGAAATCTTCAAAAGATATGTAGCGGTGCCGCCAAACTCTACGGTCTACTTACCTGAAAAACCCCCATAACTACTACCCAACTCCCTATAGTTTGCTAATGCAACAGTATTAGTACCTAAAAATGCTGCACGCATTTAAGAGATCAAATCTATGATCTTTAAGTCCCTGTAAAGAAAACTTACCTTCATGCATTCTCTTCGCATACCATTGCTCCTTAAGATTTCTTTATTAACTTACCAGGAATTTCCAATCAATTTCGGCATCTACGTCGCCAGTCAAATTCCCTTAGATGAATTCCTGTAAACAAAATAATTCGGATTGCATTCAATGTAACCGTCATGACAGGGATCATAAATATCGCGCCGTCTATTTTCCCAGCCGCGTCATATACCTTTTCATACACATTGCCTGGCAACCTTTTTTGTTTGTCTTATCAATAAACAACCCAAGTAGCTGCATATAATTAGCGCAATAGACGCCGAAACCAAATTCTCCAGCATTTCCTAATGCAAATATGAACCCGGTTTCTATTGCAGCCAGAGATGCCATAAACATCCAATTTCCTTTTAGCACTTTTTTTCCTAACGTCGAAAATAGCGACGAGGCATCGTGTAAACAATGACCCGCATTACCAATGGCGCATTTGGTCATTTTTCCCTATTGTCTTTGCCGCCTGCCTGTTTCGTCGTTCCACTGCACGTGTGAATCGCATCTATCTGAACGATCCCACACATACCACCAAGACCTTTATTACGAGATCTGGTTTTCTTGTTCCCATAAGAGAGACTCTACGTTACACTTGTGGGAGATAAAACATATCCTTGGCAAGGATATATTCACACCCTTAAGAGAAGAGTTTTTCTCTCTCTTCCTTTTTTCCTTAGCGAAATCATCTCTGCATGAGATGACGATCATCGAGTCAAATTCCATCCTTCGACCCGAGCGGGTCGCGGCTCCATCGCTACCCTGGTGCGCACAGGGAAGCGATAATAAAAAATAATCGTTTGTGTCGTAGTCTTCGCGAGTCGGTATTGAGTGCATATAAATTTAATATTAACGTTTACCTACGGAAAATAAAAACCCGATGTCTAAATAATAACTACACCAGTGTTTGTTTCATTCATCCTGTGCTGTGTCCACTCTGAATTTTGAACTTGTTTAGTGTCACCTTCCTTAGCGCGAGAACAATAGATGATGGGGACGAAAGTGAACAGAGTACCCATGCTGGTACATACTTCCTCCCCACAGATACCTCTAGACCGATCCAGGGGCATGCCGGGTTTTTACCGACTAAAACCACCTCCCGCCAGGCTCATATTCCCGTTGATCCCCGCGGAACTTTCTTTTAGATATTCCATCGCGGGGCAGGACGGAGTTTACCTGTTACTCCGCTCGTCACGTCGCAACTGCTGCATCATTTCACAGAGAATGCCACTGGTTACGGACCATGCCTGTTTTGAACTAAGCGTGTATTCTATTATCCAGCCGGAGTAACTGTCCGTCTCGTGTGTCTCTCCAAAATCGTACGTGCGGTCTCGAATCTCACGCACTCTGTGAGTACGTGTTCCGCATTTTCTATTTTGCCTTCGCAATACAAGCAGTATGGGTGATTCACATGTTTATACTTGTGCAAGTATTGCCGGAAGCATCCATGTACTGATATTAGCTGAGTCAAGTAGTAATTCAGCTCGCCATGTTTCTATATCAGGTATCATGGTGTGGGTCCATCTTTCTTAGGCTTGAGAGCTCTAATTGTGCTCGCATTCTCCGACGATTCTTTCGGGAGACCTAATGCAATGCAGTGTTTTCTTTAGCTGCAATGTCAAGTGGTGTCCTCCCGGCCAAAACATTTATGGCATCTTCGGATACCGTTCGAAATGCACAGCATACTCTTAGTGATGCTAGTCTATGCGCTGAGTTCACCCACTCATGTAAGACTTATACTGTGCGGCTCCTGCCCATATATGAGCTGCATACATTATAGTGGAGGTGTTGACACTGGTTATGAGTTTCCTTATGTGGGGCCGGGGTCCTCCAACATTGGGTAGCAGTCTCGCCAAAACTTTGCATACTCTTGCCGTTTTATCACTCGTTTTCCTCAGGTGTTCCTTGAAGCTCGTCCTGTTGTTGAGTATAACACTAAGATATTTAATACAGGGACTGGATCTGATTATTTGTCCTTCTATTTCCAAATCAAGGTGTTCAACTTTCTTGCGGCCGCTTATTAAAACTACCTCCGTCTTATGTCCAGCTAGTTTCAGTCCGGCCATATCTAGCCAGCATTTAATACTCTGGATTGCTTGGGAGCAAATATTCTCTAGGTCATCTAGATGTTTAGCGACGGCTACTATTGCCAAATCATCTGCGTACTCAATGATTCTAACCCCTTCTGGTACATTGACTCTGAGCACACCATCATACATGATATTCCATAACAGCGGACCTAATACAGATTCCTGAGGTACACCCGCTGTTATTTTATATTCCTGTGGTCCCTCATTTGTGTCATAGAGCAGTCTTCTATCCGAGAGATAGTTTGCTAATATACGCACCAAGTAGGGGGAGACTTGTAGATCGCCCAACGCTTCTAGAATCCGATTCCAATTCACCGAGTTAAAAGCATTTTTAACATCAAGCGTCACCACCGCGCAATATTTTTTGATACCACCTAGCTATCGTGCTCCAGCTATTGTATTGCGAGCGATGTCGCACACCACAAATAGTGCTTTTCCGGTTGATCTACCTTTCTGGAACCCATACTGCGATTCAGAGAGCCCCGATGTTCCCTCAGTGAATTCTTCCAGGCGAGTGGCAATTACTCGCTCAAGCAGTTTTCCTGTTGTGTCCAGCATGCACAACGGGCGATAAGACGACGGCTCTTCTGGATTCTTGACGCCTTTTGGTATAAACACAAGCCGCTGTTTTTTCCATCGTTTGGGCAATTGTCCTGTTTGAATGCAGGTTGTGAAGAGACTGCTGAAGACTTCCGGGTTTTTTGTTAAAGCACTCTTCACTACAGTGTTAGGGACACCATCCAGTCCGGGGGTCTTGTTTTTTTTGACAACCCTTGCAGCCAAGAGCACCTCTTCGGGGGTCACGGGAGGTATCTTTTCTTCAGTGATACTCCACTGCTCTTGCACTCTCAATACCTCATCACACTGCGGAAAGAGGACAGCAACGATTCTGGCCATGTTACTTTTCCTTTTTTGCATTTGGCTTCTGTTACTCTGTAGTCTTTTCATGACTATCCTGTAAGCGCTGCCCTATGGGTTGTTATTTAATTCATCGCTCAGGGAGCAGAACGCGTCATAGTCGTTTGATAAACGAACCGTCATATTCATTCGTCGGCATCTTTTTCTTTCTTGAAATTAAGTAAAATAAGCAATCATACAATGGAAAAGTGAAAAGAAAAATCATCATCATCATCGGCACTACAACCGGGATCCGGTCTTGGCCTTATTTAGCAAGTCTCGAGGCTTGCTAAATTTTCCATAATAATTTATTTTTACAGGCAAGGTTATTAGCCTTGCGCCGAAGAAAAGAAAAATAAAACATATAAATTAAGACAAAATCGAAGTGGGTGTTTTCCTCGATCCAGTAATTCCGGTAATTCCGGTGTGCTTCGAAACGTAAATATTCTTTTGCTAGTTTCCGATGCGAAACAACGGGTAACAAAGTGTTCAGTTTTGCGGATGATAGTACACTTGTTTCCTCTTTTTCTAGGGATCAACCGATTAGTGCATCAATGTCGCACCAGCTGAGATGTAGCCAGATCGACCCTCTAAATCGGGATCTGGATAAAGTCCTGCAGTGGGGAAAGGCCAATCTTGTCGGGCTCAACGCAACGAAGACACAATATACAACATTCACCAAGAAACGTGGATCATCGATTCCATAGCTGATGATGAATGACCAGTCCTTCGAATCTAGGGAAAGTATAAAATTGCTCGGCGTCACGGTCTGTGGGAATGTATCGTGGCATAAACACATGTCGAACATCGCCAGGTCTACCTCTAGAAAACTGACTTCTATTTTTACAGCCAAGAAATATTTTACTCCCGCTCAACTTTTTCTCCTGTATAAATCCCAAATTAGACCCGCGCTCGAATATTGCTCTCATGTTTGGAGCTCTGCTCCTAAGCATACCCATAACCTACTTGAGGGGATCTGGGACGAGCGATCCGCCTGAGCGGAGTCACGACGATGTCTTTCTTTGTTTTACAGATATGATCACGGGTACTGTTTTTCGGAGATTCTTGGTATTGTTCTGCGCAATTCGATTTATATGCGATCCACAAGGATCAGGGACACGGGGATAACATCAGGACTATAGTCGCTATCCCATCGAAGGAGCGTAGCTGACCTTTGTCTGTTCTACAGATATTATCACGGGTACTGTTCTTCGCAGATTCGTGGTATTGTTTCGCGGAATTCGGTCTATTCTTTTGCGACTATTCATAATCACGGATGAAACCATTATGTTGTATATAGTTGTACAACATTTATTAGTTAACAGTAATATCGTGTTACGTTGTTTTGCTGCTGGTGTTCTCACAGTTGACAGGGTCCTAATAGTAGGTTATTATTATATAGGCCTAGGTTTTCCTCTTAGTCAAATAAAAGATAGAAGAACTTTTCTTGGTAATTTTATTGTCAAACACACTTCATCTTCGGGAGATTCTTCCTGGGGTCCGTACTCTGGTATTGGTCTTCCTCTCAGTCGATTAGTAGACGACAGAACTCTTTCGTCCAGTTGGTTTATCATAAAACGCACCATTCGTCTTGGGGTTTGTACTCTGGTCTTGGTCTTCCTCTCAGTTGATTAGTAGACGACAGAACTTTTTCGTCCAGTTGGTTTATCGTCAAACGCACTTCTTCTTCGGGAGATTCGTCTTGGGGTTCGTACTCTGGTCTTGGTCTTCCTCTCAGTTGATTAGTGGACGACAGAACTTTTCCGTCCAGTTGGTTTATCGTCAAACACACTGCTTGATGTTACATATGTTAATTTATTTCTTGCTTAAGCTGAGAATAACCATCCCTGTACACTCTTGATTGATAATTTATTCCGGCTCGCAGCCTGTTACTGTTAATAAGATAGTATATTCACTACTTCCTAATCAAATCAAAGCTAAGGGCCCGCTGTACCGTTGCAGGGCTGCAACCCTTTGCTTGATCGATTAGTCCCTGCTCTTCTGTCCAATTGCAACCACTCTTTTATACCTGAATTATGGACAAAGAATGGCAAACGATGCCTTTACTTCAGCCTGGACTTTGATCCAGAACGTATGCCTCATTTTGAGGCTAATTGCCTGGCACAAGTCATTCGCATTTCCCAATGATAATTTCCACTTAATTGCCCTGCTTTAGGTGCAAAGCATCGGCTTAAATATTCATTCAATTTGTAGTGGCAATGACCGCACCAATTACAGTACATCGCCCCATGCTCGAGTCATGCATCGCTCGGTCGACTTCGTCGCTGCGTCTGTTCTTTCGCAGATCTCAGCACTTTGATCGATGCTCAATTAAATCGTCGCTAATAGCCTTTAAAGGCACTGACCGTGTCATATAACTTGTATGACACTTGTTTTCGGACATGAAGCAAAAAAATGCATTCGAAATATGAAACCGTATAGGTTCGCTTGGTTTTTGAATGTGCAGCAGAATGCATTTAGCGAGTGGCCTTGGGAAGTGGGTCAATTGTTTGATTGCAATGATATGCGATAAGCGTTTTGCTTTGGAAGGTGGGTATGAATGAATAAATATATTGATATTTGATATGAATATTAATTGCCTGTGGGGAAACGACGGCAGTTAATTGTTTGTGAAATGCATTGTGTGCAATATGAATGTTAGTTGTGAGGATGTTTGAGAGGGGTTGTGTAGCGAGGTATAACAATTATTTCACGTCCGAAGCGAAGGGATAGTCTACAATATAGAAGTTGGGGTTATAGGTCGAAGGGAAGACGGAGGAGGCCGTTGTTGCTCCTTTTGGGAATTGGTTGAATATTCATCTATTCGGGTATCGTACAGTTGAATAGGACAGATATTTACAGGTACTCTTTGGAGTAATTCAGAAAGCTCGAAATTTCAATGAAAACAACGTCGGGCAGGTATGGAGCCCTTTATCCATTATTCTATAATTGTTAACGGATTTTTTAAATCAATAAAAAATCCAGTTTTTAAAAATCTTCTAAAATCTCCCTTGGCTTTCATCAATGTAATACTTCAAAAGTCTGCCATTTTTATTAGCCATCGAATCCCATCAAAATTCTTGTTTGACGCCCAAATCTATCTTTCTGAGACGAAATCATGATTTAAATTATGGCAATATCAACGAACGGGCTCCTCGATAGTATAGTGGTTAGTATACTCGTCTGTCACACGGGAGACCGGGGTTCGATTCCCCGCCGGGGAGCCTCCGACGCAAGACTAATGACCTTGCCCGGAAAATAACAAATCATTATGGAAAATTTAACAAACCTCAGGACTTGCTAAATAAGGCCAAGACCGGTTCCCGGTTGTAGTGCCGATGATGATGATGATGATGAATATCAACGAACACACACGAACATGCAGCTAAGGTAGCATTAACGTAGAAGTCACAGCTTAAGTAGCGGGCTAAAGCATCCTCGTGCATTGCTGCAAGGTTCAAATTTCAGGCAGATGTTTGTGTACTGGGTATTTTGCCAAGTGGTGGTGTAGCGTTTCAACCTGAACATTAATGTAGAGCAGCTTATGTAGCGAGTTGGGAGATCCTCGCACCCATACAGCCGTGGACTGATGTGTCGGTGCTTTAGTTCCAACCTTTTGATAGCGTGGTCTCGGATCACAATCTTCACTACCAAATGCTATAAAACTACCCTAAGTTTTCAAACTATTTTTCGGGTTCACCGATTATGGTTCTTCTATATTTAGAAATCGCACTCGTTGAATGCTTTTGTTAGGGTATCATGCGGAAATGAAAGTATGACAAGGAAAGTTATTGTTCATATATAGTCCGGCATAGATGACACTTTTGTCTATGCAAATTTATATTTATATCTTTTGTCGTATTTTTTTTTTTTTTACAAAATAAAAATATATAATACAATTTCATTATAACATGTTGTGTTTTAAGGAGAATTTAATTTTAAAAGCAAAGTTGGATAGTGTGCGTAGTCTAACGCAAACATTTTCATTGTAAAAATATTTTTAAAAAAAGGAAAAAAAGACAAATTAAACAGGACAGCTAATTGGTTTTTCCAAAACATATATAAAAACAAAGAACTGTTTGTATAAATTTAACACTATCACAGATGTTTGCATAAGAAAAGGTTATTCAATTGTATTTACGGAAGTTACTAGATATTTTTGAGAAACCCAAATAAAATATAAATAGATGTAACAGAAGAGTATTAGAAAAAAAAAATTATATATGCGTTTTCCACTTACAACTTCGATCTAATCTACAATGTTTTATTGAAACATTTTACATTAGAATATATAAGAATTAGCTTTATTATTTTACATATGTATTACTTATAACGTAAATAATTAAATCTCCACCCCAAGGATATTTGGAACGATACCGTACGGTACTGCAAAGCAGAAACGAAATGAAATTATTTATAAAAGTGTTTACAAACAATATAATTTAATTCGTCAATATGTAACATTTAAATCTAAAAATAAAAAAAATAATAAGAGGAATTAAGTTATTTGCTTGCAGAGGTGTGGAGGAGTTTAAGGGCAACGATCATAGTGGCGGCGGTTGAGGCATAGTGACAATTATGCGGCTGGTGTCGCTGTATTGCAATCGGCAACGTTTTCCGGCCAGTCGCAGACATTCTCCATTGGATTGAATACTAAGTTAGCCGGGCATGGCATATGATGTTTACGTTCACCTTCACACATGTAGTAATGTGTGCAGTCCTGGTAGTCTTTGTGGTAGCTTATATGACCATCTTGTTCTGCGCACGTTACTTCGTGTGCTAAATAAAATATTAAAAAAAAAAAGTAGAAAATCAAACATTTGTCATCAGCAAACACAATGTCATATTTTCATACGGTCTTTGGTTGTGTAAGCTCCTCGTGGGCCATAGGATTCGTAAGGTCCCTCATACTCCAGAGTTACGTTGTAGTCCTTCAATTCATCATGGAGGGCATTTAAAAGTGGATAATTGCCACCACCACAACGGCCTGAAAAGTCATCCATATCAATGGACCAAACCATGATTCCTCCAAACCCTTGTTCTTTTAGCCATTCCATCTATATAAAAGAAATAAAAAAAGGATTTTGCTTCAAATTAAGTTTATTTTGATAAAAGACTATTGTTTTATATATGCGTTAAACGCACTTACTTATTTAATTCGTGCTCATGTATTGAAAGTAATTTTGTAATTTACATATAACCTGACCCATGTGCAATTCGTGACACGCGAGTTCAACTGACGGTCGTGTGAGTCGATCGACTAATAAACTACTTACTCCCGTAAAATGTTAGAAATTTGGGAAACTAAGAATTAATATGGGGAGGTATTGACCAGTGATTGGCCCTGCTCACTAATCCCCGCCCTTGTATCAGTCCGTACTCATGCCCTCCACTGTCGCACAAAGGCCGCGTTTACCACCCCCACATACACTCGCACTTCCCTGGCCTCCTACCTCCCCTATCGCCCAGTAATCTTCAACTTCCTGGTTTTCTTCTCCTTTTTTTCGATTGAATAATTGAATAATGTCTTAACCACTACTCTGGATTTTAAGATAGTCTGTAAGGTCTTATGTTAAGTTAATTTAAGCTTGCATTAAGCTAAATAAAAATTGAGGTTCCGCCTTCAATCAATCAATCAATCAATCAAAAATCTGACGACGTTTAATGTTTTAACTATGACCACCAATCATCTTTTTTTAATTTTTAATTTTACTTCTCCCAGGAAAGGCGCACCTATAGGTCTGATGAGTCAGCGCCCTGAGATCCTTTTTTTTTCTCGACCGGGTCTATCAGCCAAGCTCCGAAAGATGCTCAAGGATTTCTCCCAAGCATTTCACGAGGCCTATAGCTTAATGGGATGGTAGATCACTGGGCTTTAGGACCCTGTGGCGTTTCTAACAGATACACACACAATACACAATATATATTTGAGTTTAAAAATCGAATTCCAAACACGGCCAGTAGCCTGATGTGTAACGCATTAGTTCAATTTTTGGTGATTCTAAATGTCATAGCGTCAGTTCGAATCACACGTTCTTCACTATCATCGCAAACACGACAGTACCATCATGACTTATTTCCGTGTTAGTCCGGGCCATCAGCCATACATCCGCAACATAGTCAAAGATTTCTCCCGACGAAATCGCAGAATGTACAGGGTGACCGTGTGGTATCTCACCTTGGGACCGACTTACCACCTAAACCAACCTTTTTTTGAACCAGTGCATTACCCAAGCTCTGAAAGATGGCCAGGGATTTCTTCCAACCATTTCACGGAAACTCAGATTTTAGATTGATGGAGTGTTATTTCACCGGGCGACAGGGCGTTGGGACCCCACCTACCACTCGGCCTTTAGTCGCCTCTTACGACAAGCCGGATTAGCTGTGAGTATATTCTAACGCCCTGCTCACAGGGCTTTGTTTATCTGGATTACATTGTCATACATGGGAAAAACCTAGAAAACTAAAATGACAAACGGCGGAGGGTATTCGAACAATTGACACAACGTCAAACTGCAACTAGAAAGGTGTAGGTTCCTACAAAAAGAAATAGTCTACCTGGAACTTTTTTTTGTTGAAAAAAAGAGACTTTGTCAAATCCCAACACGACCGCTAGTGTCAAGGACTTCTCCACTCCCAAGACGGTAAGAAAAGTCCAATCATTTCTAGGTTTGGCGCATTGCTATTGAATATTTGTTTTGTTGCGGATTCGCAATTATATGCTCGGGGAGAATCTAGTACGTTCGTCGTCTAGTACACTCCCCGACAAACATATTCACCACACCTGTTGACAGTGCATCATCAACTGTCAATCAATGGACTAATGGGATTCAATGTTTTTTCGCACGCCACCATGTGTCTTTTGCATTTGTCGAACTTTTAATTGGGTTTTAATTTGGGCACACCACCATGTGGTTTTTGGATTTGTAAAAGTTGCTGTTGTAATAGTTGTGATTCAGATGATAGTTTTGCATTAAATTTATATAATGAACTAAAACAAGGAACGTCCTATTTATTATCCTGTGTAATTCGTTTTAATACAACCCATCAACCAAAAGTCAAACTGATCATCACTGCATACGGAAGGACAAGCAAGGTCATCAGATACATCCATTTAGCGAGGGCACTTCAAGCCGGAAGATTGTCAAAAAAGGTATTGCTGTTCCTTTTCATTCTAAACTATTTGTTTCAGGCATCGTTGACCCGGACGCCATTGCGTCAACCTTCATCCTACCGTGCTCCATCTTTGGCTATTCCCCGACGACATTCCTCGTTCGGCGGAAGCCCAACGATCTCGACCGACGACATTCCTCGCTCGGCAACGACATATCGCACAGTTTCCAATTTTTCCAGGATAGTAAGCCTGTGGCGTTTCTAACAGATATACACACAGTATGCAAGCAAATAGTGAAGAACAACAGCGAAAGAAAATCGGATAAGCAAAAGCATAAGAGCTATATACCATAGCAAAAAACAGCCGAGTGGTTGATCTGTATACCATAGCAAAAACAGTTATTCCGCATCAGTTGAGTGTGTGGCGTTTCCAACAGATACACACACAATATGCAAGCAAATAGGGAAGAACACCGAGAGGAAATTCGAATAAGCAAAAAAGCATCAGAGCCGTATACCATAGCGATAACATAACAATTTCACATGAGTTAAGTGCACTTGAGGTTAGAAATCGAATTCGTACATGCGGCAGTAGCCTGATGCGTTGAGCATTGGTTACATTTTTAGTGATACTAACCGGCATAGCGTCAGTTCGAATCACACGTTCTTCATTATCGTAGTAAACGCTATAAGTATACTTGAGTTTAAAAATCGAATTCGTACACGCGGCTGTGGTCTGATGTGTTGATGCTTTGGTTCTAACCATTGCATAGTCTGCGTTGGAATTACGTCCTTCATTACTTCGTCACACAAACGGGTGACCGCTAGATTCGATTATTTAGGTAGGAAGAAATGTACTTAATCGTAAGGGTGAGCACCGGCTATGTTTCAGCGACTCATGAACGACCAGGGTTTCAGTTAGGGCAAGGATACCAGGTTTTGCCGTTTTCACATATTGGGGGACGACGTATACATTCGTATTGGTGAAACCGATGCCCCTGATGTTAGAAAATGCCGTTATCGAGCGTTGACAGAGTTTCGAGAACGAACCTGATTAGGCGATGATGAATTTCTTAAAGCTCGGTTATTTATCAAAATATTTGTATGATGTTCCCCCTCACATCGTTCCCCCCCGGAGATCCGAATGGGAAACTAGTTTACCTCCGGAATTCCTTATCTCAGGAGGCACCATCATGATTTATTTCTGTGTCAGTCTAGGCCATCAGCCGTATATCGGACACATAGTCGAAGATTTCTCCCGACGATATCGCGGAATGTACAGCGTGACGGGGTGGTATTTTACCTTGGGACCGACTTACTACCTAAACCAACCTTTTCTCTAAGCTTGGTCCATCAGCCCAGCTACGAAAGATGCCCAGGGATTTTTCCCGACCATTTCACGGAGTCTATAGCTTGATAGGGTGGTATTTCTACGGGCGACAGGGCTTTGGGATCCCACCTACCACTCGGGCCCCATCTACCATTCCTACAAGTTTACTCCAATTGACTTAAAACTTTGAGAAAATATTGACTTTAATCTTCGAGAAAATATTCGACATGCTATTAGATAAAAAAACTAAGAAATCGTTTTTTTTATAATTCCAGAAGAGAAAGAGAGAAGAAAACCCACATTAATTTGGTAAATTTCTATACAACTCACCTTTGTTTTAAGTGATCGCTCATCATCAAATCCGACCCATTGATTATCCCTATAAGCAAATGGAACTTGTTGCTCAGAATCCCAGACGAGTGTCGTATTGTCGGCCGCAATAAAAGAGCAGATTTCGTAATAACTTAGGAATCCAGATTCATTGGTAAACTTTCCTGGTTTTCCACCTTCAGATGCCGGGGATCCAATGTCAAATTGTGTCACATTAACTAACTCAAATGTTCTTCCATAAGTTGGCATGCCAATCAATAGCTTCTCTTTTGGTGCACCCTGTCTCACCCATTCACGGGCACTAAAGTCAACTGTTAGCTTTTTCTGATGACTCGTAGCAGCTTCCAAGGGGAACAATGGTGAGTTATGACCAACAGTTCGTTCCCATTGACCATGGAAATCGTATGTCATGACATTAATGAAATCAAGATATTTCGAAATTTCAGGTACATCGTAGCCAGCCGCTATCGCTTCAAATGATGCCGGTACAGCTGCTGTTAGTAAAAGTCTTGGTTGTCCTGAAGATTTAGCTTCTCCTTCGAAAGCCACACGGAGTTCCCGTAATAGATTTACATAAGCGGCTTTATCATCAGCTCCACGTGGATACTCCCAATCTACATCGAGTCCATTAAATTGATACTCTCGCAGAAATTCAATGGCTTCATATACAAATTGATTCATTCGAAATACATTGGATGTGAGTTCTTTGAATGGTGTCGATCCAAATGCCCAACCGCCAATTGCCAGAAGGATCTGAAGATCTGGATTAGTTTCTCGTAGTTCGATGAGACTTTCGTAATTCTCGGGATCATCTTCGCCAGCTTCACTCAGTTTGTGGTCCTTTAGAGTTGCAAATGCGTAAACGACGTGAGTGCAGAGTTTGGGATCAATGTCGCTAGAATCAAATTTACCGGCGCCGGGACGCTTCGACGACCAACTTGTTAGATAACAGAATACTTGTGCTGGTCGGGCTGTAACGGAAAAAGGATTATTATAAATAGATGACATTAAAATTGTAGTTAATTAATTTAGGGGTTCGGCAATTTCTCACTAGTCAGTTTGTTGCCCAAAGGTCCAATGTCTAATAGCATAGCCATGAATTAGACGAGTGCGATATTGCGTTTACTATCGCCTTAATAGTGCAGGCGGTAAGTAGGATAAATTGATACGCTAAGCTGTTCCTAGATAATTTTAATTGAATACTGTCTGGGTAATAAACTAATTATTTCTGTGACATTGTAGGAGGTTTAGCCTTTCATGAGTTATAATGTCATTCGTTTTTTTTAATCACTGTCCAATAAATATTGTAGTCCAGTACTATTAGAGGCAAGATATACAGGCACATTTTTACGAGGATATCCAAATCCTTGGTGTATACCAATCAAAGCCCTGGGCGAACTGAAAAACAATAGTTGTGCTGATATTGCCTAGTGTTTGCAGTCAGATAACCACAAAGAGTATTGTAACACTGAAGTTATTAAGTATCTACCTGCTCTACACTTTGGACACCGGTTGACGGTTTCTTATACTTTCGAGCAAGATAGAATGGCTAAGGGGATGAATCGTACGTTGCTGGATATGGCCAGGTGTTTGTTGTTTCAATCTGGTTTGACCTCCTGTTTTCAGATTGAAACCGTAGCGACGGCATGTCGAACTCTATGTCAGGGGGAACATCATGCAGATATCATGATAAATAACCGAATTTTAAGAGGTTCGTCATCGCATAATCGGACTCGCTCTCGAGGCCCTGCCCACGCTCGACTGGTGACGGCATTTTGTAACATCAGGGGCATCGGTTTCACCTATACGAATGTGGTGGACAGCGTCACCAATATTTGCAAACAACGAAACCCGATATCCTTGTCCTAACTACCCAGGAGCTTGGCTGATGGACCGGTTCGAGAAAAGGTTGGTTAGGTGGTAGTCGGCCCCAAGGTGAGATACCACCCCGTCACGCTGTACATTCCGCGATATCGCCGAGAGAAATCTTCGACGGTGTTTCGGATGTGTGGCTGATGGCCCGGACTGACACGGAGATAAGTCATGATGGTACCTTCTGATATAAAGAATTCCGGTGGTAAACTAGTCTCCCATTCGGATCTCCGGGGGGACTATGTCAGGTGGAACATCATGCAGATATCATGATAAATGACCGAACTTTAAGAGGTTCGTCATCGCATAATCGGGCTCGCTCTCGAGGCCCTGCCCACGCTCGACTGGTGACGGCATTTTGTAACATCAGAGGCATCGGTTTCACCAATACGAATGTAAACGCCGTCCACCAATATTTGCAAACAACTAAACCTGATATCCTTGCCCTAACTGAGACCCAGGTCGGTTCGTCAACTGATTCGACATATCTTCATTGCTCAGGATACGACTTACATTCGAGATTCCGTTTTAAGGGCGGAGTCTGCGTTTTCGTGCGGTCCGATCTGGTTTGCCAGAGGATGGAGGCGTTGGAACCCAATAATATGGACATCATATGGTTGAGGGTTGTGCTGAGGAATTCCGTTAAATTTCTTTGTTGTCTTTACCGCTCCCCGAATGACGATCGACCGGCGACATTTTTCGAACATCTTTCACGTACCGTCGACTGGATACAGATCAACCACCCAGCTTCTGAAATTGTTGTCCTTGGCGATTTTAATGTGCACAATTCCGGCTGGTTGTTATATTCTAACAGAACCGAGGAGGCTGGGAGGCTGGCGGAGATGTTTGCTGTAAGCCACAACTTGACTCAACTCGTGGGGGAGCCAACGCGAGTGCCGGATGCCCGAGGCGATTATGCGAACACCCTGGATCTGTTTTCGACATCCGAACCAAGTATTTATACCGTAGAGGTTTCTGCGCCACTGGGAAACTCAGATCACTGCTTGGTATCTGTCGCACAAGCACTTGCATATCAAGCGAATAACCGGCTTAGGCAGCTCCGCCATGTATGGAAGTATGGGGCTGCTAACTGGGACGATCTGCGCGATTTCTTCGCAACCTTCCCACGGTCGGAGGTGTGCTTCTGAGACTCCGATGTTAACACTTGCGCGGAGTCGGTATCAGAGATTCTTCTTCTGGGAATGGAGATGTATATTCCACATTCTATCAAACGAAGTTCACCTGATAAACCGTGGTTTGACAAAAAATGCGAGCGGATTACAACGGAAAAACTAGAGCTTTTAAGCAATGGGGCTCCGATCCCACCGATGTTAACAGAACACATTTTGTTAGAATCAGAAACGCGTGCAACCAGGCCATTGATACCGCGAAGACAGCCCACAACGACAGAGTGACCAATAAACTCCTTCGGTGCCCGACTGGTTCGCGCTCCTTCTGGTCAATGGCAAAAGCTGTCAGCAGTAACTTCGCATCCTCCTCTTTCCCTCCGTTGGTGACAGACAGCGGGACGTTAGTCACGAAACCAAAGGATAAAGCTCATGTGTTCGCGAATTTATTTTCGGCGAATTCAAACCTCGATCCCGGTCTCTTGGAGCCACCTGTGATCGCGCCGGTACGGTCTTCCATGCGGGATGTGGGATTTCGTTGGCGCACTATTCAACCCATTCTATGTGAACTGGTTGTAGGCAGGCAACTGGCCCGGACGGAATACCAGCAATAGTCCTTTAGAACTGTGCTCCAGAACTATCGCCGGTTTTTGACAGACTCTTCTGCTTATCTTATGCACGTAGGACCTTTCCTACCTGCTGGAAAATCGATCAAGTTCAGCCAATCCCAAAGACGGGAAAAAAGTGTCTCCCACAAAATTACCGTCCGATAGCATTACTGTCTACTTTATCTAAGGTGATGGAAAAAGTCATCAATACTGAGTTAGTTAAGTATTTGGAGTGCAACGGACTTCTGAATAATCGTCAGTACGGATTCCGTGGCGGGCGGTCAACGGGAGACCTTTTGACACATAACCGATATAGCGATTGAGCGGCATGGTGAGTCAAGGGCGGTCGCATTGGATATCTCCAAGGCTTTTGACCGTGTTTGGCTTGGGGCATTGCTGAGCAAACTTCGTTCATATGAACTTTCCCAACAGCTTTGCGACTGGACGAGAAGCTTCCTTGAAAATCGATCGATCCGGGTTGTTGTGGACGGCGAGTGTTTGGGTCTGTATCCTATTAATTCGGGGGTGCCCCAAGGTTCTTGGGTCCAACCTTGATTTTGCTTCACATAAATGATTTGTTGGAGACAACGGATAACAAAGTGTTCAGTTTTGCGGATGATAGTACGCTTGTTTCCTCCTTTTCGAGTGTTCGGCCGATTGGTGCATCTACGTCGCATCAGCTGAGATGTAGACAGATTGACTCACTGAATCAGGATCTAGATAAGGTCCTGCAATGGGGAAGGGCCAATCTCGTCGACTTCAATGCAATGAAGACACAATATACAACATTCACAAAGAAACGTGGATCATCGGTTCCACAGCTGATGATGAATGGTCGGGCTCTCGAATCTGGGGAAAGCTTGAAATTGCTCGGCATCACGGTTTGTGGGTATGTATTGTGCCATAAGCACGTGTCGAGCATCGTCAGGTCAGCCTCAGGAAAACTGAGCTAACTTTTTAGAGCCAAGAAATATTTTACTCCGGTCCATCTTCTCCTATATAAATCCCAAATTAGACCCGCGATCGAATATTGCTCTCATGTTTGGAGCTCGGCTCCTAAACATACCCTCGACCTACTTGAGAGCATACAGAGACGAGCGATGCGCCTGATCGGGGACTCGGCGCTAACGTCGGGACTACAGCCGCTATCACATCGAAGGCATGTAGCCGACCTCTGTCTGTTTTGCAGATATTATCACGGGTACTGTTCTTCGGAGATTCGTGGTATTGTTCCACGCAATTCGGCTTACATGCGCTCCACAAGACAATCCGACGGATCGCACCAGTTTTCGGTTCATCTCCCGACGGGGCGAACATCCCTGCATCAGAAGTCGTTCCGTTACAGAGCGGGGAGGCTGTGGAATTCCCTTCCCACGCGAGTGTTCCTGGAGCCTTACAACCTGCAACTGTTCAAAAAGAACTGCAACAGTTATTTGGTGGCACCCCGGCGCGCCCACCCGGCGCTATAGGTTTGCCTCTCCCGAGAGAAGTGTAATAAAAAAAAAACTCGCAACAGATGTGTCACGAGCAGTATGAATGGTGGAATTCCGTTTGAGAAATGGATTCAAAGTGCAGTCAAGGTTGACCATTTAAGAGCATCTCGATCTAGGGCTGTTGTTTTGAACAAAAATCCTGCAAAGACAAAACTCACGGAGAGGTCTGTAGAAGACGTGTTTGTTAAATATTCACGAGAGAAAAAAGGATATCTCGTGCGGATACCAGCCTTAAGGATAGTCGTAGAGACTCGTGGTGTCAAATTTGTCGGAAATAATTCGAAAAAGCCTGAAGTTGTTTGTGAGTACTATAGCAGTTGATGAGATTCAAAAGGAAGAGGTTGAAAGCGCAGTTATCTGGAAATTTCTGCTCCGAAGCAAGTTAATGATGGCGTAATAAATATTGCTCGTAAACGTCTGCTGATTGTTTCTTGTGACACATGTAATGCTTCTATTAATTGCCGTTGAGTATGAGTTGGGTCATCTTCCAATAACTCCTGTAATTGCTCGTCTTCATATTTTTATGGTCTACCAGAGCGCTCACTGTCTTTCACATTAAAATCACCTGCGTGTTCACCATATGTTTCTACCAGCAAACGATGACTTTCAACAGTCTTTTTCTTTTGACTAAATAAGAAAAACTAAAGGCTAATAAAATGGGCTCCTCGATAGTATAGTGGTTAGTATACCCACCTGTCACCCGGGAGACCGGGGTTCGATTCCCCGTCGGGGAGCCCCTGGCGCAAGACTAATGACCTTGCTCAGACAAAACAAATCATTATGGGAAATTTAACAAGCCTCAGGACTTGCTAAATAAGGCCAAGACCGGCTCCCGGTTGTAGTGCCGATGATGATGATGAAAGGCTAATAGCCTTGCCCCGAAAAACAAATTATTACGGACAATTTAACAAGTCTCGGATATGGACCGGATACCGGTGGAGAGACTTACTAAATAAGGCCAAGACCGGTTCCCGGTTGTAGTGCCAATGATATATAAATAAGAAAAGCATTGCGTGTGCAAATGTTCTTTTTCAGGCGCAAAACTCGACATGATCACTGAACGATAAAACAAAGACAGTAGTTTTTGGCAGACTCAACTTGTGTGTGTTTGTAGGTTAATCTCAGACGAACAAAATGACGTATCTGTCAAATTAATAGCTGCGTATTTTTCGCTGGAGTCATCTCTTAGTTAAACCGAAAAAAAACGTATGCATACACCCGGTAAACATTTTGTATATAGCAGTTACGGGAGCTGAGTTGTACGTGGGATGTAAATTCTTAACCTATTTCAGTCTTCTCATACAAGAAATCGCCCCATAGCTATATTTAAAGACGTAAATAAACTTACTGTATTTATCTATGTTAGCTAGACCGGCCTTAACTTTCACTTTAGTCTTGCGAACTTTCTTTAAGACTTCGGAAACAGGTATTGAGATTGGTTCGGGTTTTTCTTCAATATCTTCAAATGTTGAAGCCACTTCAGTCCAATTGACATCCTTTGCGTCCTTTCCTCTCGATATTCCCAACAATTCTTCTCTCATTGCACCAATTAGAGGATACTTGACATTGCCACCGCAAACTTCTCCTTTGAAATCGTCCATGTCAATAGTCCACACCATGGCACCACCAAAGCCGTTAGTTTTTATCCATTCCATTTTGTTCCTTATCGAGCGTTCATCATCAAAGCCAACCCACTATAATAAAAAAAGCAAGTCAAGGGCAAATACACGTGTAAAAGAATCCGGTATTTACCTGGTCCCCGTCAACCATATAGGGCACCTTCATTTCATCGTGCCACACGTATACCCCTCCATTGAGAAGCATTTCGCATATTTCGTAGTAAGCCAAGAAACCGCTTTCCTTGGTGTATACACCTTCTCGTCCGCCACCGCTCGCCGGAGCATTCGGACCATATTTATCTGAATTCGCAAGTGTAAAGGATCTTCCATAGGTAGGCATGCCTAGAAACAATTTAGAGATTAGATAAGATGAAGGAAGACGCTGTTAACGCATACCAATGACAAGTTTTTCCTTAGGCGCTCCCATCTTTACCCACATATTTGCTGCGTAGTCTACTGATAGCTGTTTACGCCATTCTGAATCGCTTGACGGTGCATACAGAGGAGCATTGTGGCCGGTTTCTCTTTCCCATTTGCCGTGGAAGTCGTAGGCCATTAAATTGATAAAATCTAAATAGCTTGCTACAGCCGGAACATCATAACCGCCACGTACATTATCCGGACCGACTGGTACGGCGGCACTTAACAAAAGGCGTGTCTTCTTTAATTCCTGGGCCTCGGCTTCAAAGGCTTCGCGCAATTCTTTCAGTAATAGCACAAAGTTCTTTTTATCATCGGAGCCCTTTGGGTATTCCCAATCCAAATCAAGGCCATCGAAGTTCCTCTTTCTCAAGAATGGAATTGCGGAGTAAATAAAGGTTTGTCGGGTATATCTAGTTGCAGACATGTCCTTAAACTTCTGCGTTCCGAACGACCATCCACCGAGAGCAAGAAGAACCTGTACGTAATAAAAAGACATAATTGAGAATCAGAATGTTAAATAATTACCATTGGGCTAACCTTCAACTTAGGATTGGCCAACTTGAGGGTCATCATCCTATCATAAAGTCCAGCGACGCCATCCTTTGTTTCATCATTACCTTCATACGAGCTTAATTTATTCTTCTTCAACCAACCGAATGCGAAGATCACATGGGTGCACAAATCGGCGGGGATGTCTTCGGGAACGAACTTGCCAACCTTTACGCGATACTGTGACCAGTTGGTGTAGTAGCAAACAATCTTCTTCGCGCCATTGTTCTCCGCTTCAGTAAACTCGATTTTTGACTTTTTGCTATTTTTCAATGAGTTCAGTAAAAGTGCTGAACTCGCACCACCCGCTAAGGCAGTTCCACTCAACACCTTTGACTTGGAACGAACGCGAAGACCACGCACTGAAGAAGATGCGGTCTGTTGATCAACACGATCTTCCGCTAATGATGCTGATTCGTCTGACCTTGACCCAGATGATGGTGTTGTCGGGCGACGGGCTCTTCTTCGTTTTGCTGAAAAAGAGAAGGAAATGAATAAAACCTGTTGAAGTGTGATGGAAAGCCTTCCATAGGTCGGGCGTTTATTTAATTGTTTGCTGATCTTTTATCGTGAAAGTGGACGGCTTGCCGGCTTGTTTTTGTATGCTGCTGAAAGCTGTTGACAGCAATGCCTGGAGTATAAGCCCTGAACTGACAATAGTGTACTATATGAGTGATGATTTTTAAAAGCACTTAATCTGTCCTGAATTGGAACACTTCATATCCTTGATTTTCAATACTTGTGAGAGGTGATTCTTTCGACTTGTAGATATTAAAGGTATGTATAAAAATCGATAGTCGCCTAGATTTTTTTAGTTACATTGTTCTCTAAACTAAGATAAAAGAGTGTATCATGAACCCGCGTCGATTTAGTAAGGCAGACAGAGAGGATCTTGTAGGAGGTGTTAAGGAGACTGAAGTTTTGGAAGATTGTAAGGGGTCCGACTAAGTCTAAACCTAAGTAAATATAATTCGCGGATTCTTAAAAACAACTTTACATACGTATTGTTCTTTTTTTTTTATTTATAAATTTAACGGTTTGGGTACCTTCTCTTAAACGATTGAAGTATGATAACTTTGGTGCCGAAAAATAAAATGGTAACCAAACGTCAGATTTTACTTTCAAGAATTTAAGCCGTGTTTCGAAGCTGTAAAAGGCAGTGGGGTAATATCACTGACGTCTTTTGCATAATAGGTGTTAGCTGTGGCTTGAGGATTAATGTTGCGCTCCTCGGTTATTGTTGTTCTTAAGCCTAACGCTGTGGTCCGTGCAGGACATTGATCTGGTGAACAATACTACCGGATTTGTCGTAAACGATCAACTGCTGTCTCTTTTGCTTTACTCGGTGGTACAAAAGACTTTCAAAAAGTCAAATTTCGCACTCGGTTTTAAAGGTTCAGGCCAGGGTGTCACCCCTGTTTTGTATTCAAGGAAAGAAGGCTTGGTTTTTTTACCACTCACTGTGAACCACCTTCCGTCAACATCGAACGATCTTTGAGCTTTGTACAGACGTAAGGAGCTTGTTAACTTTATCTACCGCAGCGAAAATGCGTGAATGCTCTACAATCCAAGGTGAACGAATACATTTTTGGTACCACCATACCTGGCAACCGTAGTTGCTCTAACCTTACGCATGCGTTCGCGTGAATTTTTCATACAACGCAGTGAGTCATGTGGTGACTCACCGTCTACAACGAGTTCTCCTGGCGAAAGCAGGTTGGCATCATACGCTAGGTCTGTTGCGACGCTCCCAAATTTTGCTTGACGCTTGTTCTCGGTCCACGATAACAGCGGGCAAATCGTTTGCCCATACGTTGTCATTGGGGGGATGGGATTGAACATACAGGGTAAAGTCTCTGTTTTCAACCCGGCGAAGGCCAGGACGATCCTTGTCCCTGTTCAATATAAGTTGACATGCAGTCTCCACGTGACACCACTGGATAGCTACTTTGGCACCCCTCAAGTAGTGAACCAATGCATGCAGCGATATCCCGAGAAAGGTTGGCGCCAGACTAATAACCTTGCCCGGAAAAACAAATTATTATGGACAATTTAACCAGCCTCGGATAAGGACCGGATGCCGGGGAAGAGACTTGCTAAATAAGGCACTACAACCGGGAACTGGTCTTGGCCTTATTTAGCAAGTACTGAGGCTTGTTAAATTTTCCATAATGATTTGTTTTTTCCGGGCAAGGTCATTAGTCTTGCGCCAGAGGCTCCCCGACGGGGAATCGAACCCCGGTCTCCCGCGTGACAGGCGGGTATACTAACCACTATACTATCGAGGAGCTGATGAGATACGTTGTCATTATGATGCATTATTGATGCTTTTAATGGTCGGTGCCAACGTTCATACATTTCGGTGGATGCTGGATGGTATGCTGTTGTTCGAATTCGATGGGATCCAAGTAAGTTTGTTAGTTGTCTGAATATGTTCGGCTTGAACTACAGTCCCCCCACATCACCAAAGTGTTTAACTGAAGTTGAATAAAACGCTTTGCAAGACTCTCTGCTGTCACTCTTTGCAATGATGATGCCTCCGCCCATTATGTGAACGGACCGTCACTGTGATAATGTATGGATATTCTCTCGATCGAGATAGTGGTCCTGTGGCGTTTCTAGCAGATACACACACGACTAGTGGAGAACAACACCACGTAAAAAACAAGACAAGAAAAATCAAAGCACACCATTAAAGCCGTATTATAATCATCATCGGCACTACAACCGGGATCCGGTCTTGGCCTTATGTAGCAAGTCCGGGGGCTTGTTAAATTTTCCATACTTTTTTTTGTTTTTTGTTTTTCGGGGCAAGGTTATTAGCATTGCGTCAATTAAAGCCGTATACCATAGCAATAATATAGCATTTCCACATCAGTCGAATACACTTGAGTTTAGAATGGAATTCGTACACGCGGCAGTGGCCGGATGCGTTGAGCTTTGCTTCCATCTTTTAATGATTCTAACCGTGATAGCGTCGGTTCGAATCACACACTCTTCATATCGTCGCAAACGCCATAGTCCCATGTCAATTAGGACCTGGGCGAAGCATGCCTCAGGGCGCTTGAAATGGGCAACCAGTATAATCTTGTGCCTAGTTCCTTTAGCCTTTTGGTACTAATTACTATATACAAGTGCGGGACCAGTTCGTAAGGCCTTTAAGCATGTGTGACGAGACAAACTTGTACTGGATGGTTGCAGCCGTAGATCGTTCCCTTCGCTTGGAGATGTATGGTAGGTTTCAAAAACTACCCTCCAAAATTTCACGGAAAAATAAGGACAAGCAATTCCCATTGAGACAGCATACCGAATATCGTATTGCGATTTGATAAAAGGGGGTTTTCATAAACCCAAATGCCCAATGAAATCAAGATGCTTTTCTTGACATGGAGAAGCCAAAGGCGTGTGGTCTATCTTTAAGGTCAGGTGTCGTCTTTCAATCGTGTGTCGGAAGTGTTGTCCAGCGCTGTAAAGAGCAAGTAACTCCCGGTCGTTGAACGCTTAATTGGGTGGAGCGTCATCCTTCAACCATGTGCTGTAAATATTTTACAGCGCTGTAAACAGCGGGCAACTCCCGGTCAGAGGAGTTGGATAGAGCTTCTTCGAGAATTGCCATCCCGTTTTTGTTTTAGTACAGTCTCCATTGCTGCATCTAACGCTCCTTCAATGGGATCTTTTTTACACAAACGCGCACCCAAAAGGGGGTTTCCAAGTGCCCTTAAATGTCAGAGCACAGTGCGAGCGGATGGAGAGGAAGTGGATAAGGAAAGGAGGTGTCGATGTATATTGGTCTTGAATGTCTGGACATCACAACGGCCAGAAAACACATGATCAGGCAGAACATTCCACATTCGTGTGGTTCGGCTAAAGAATGACTCTTTATGTTTATTTGTGCGCCTAAAGTCCACTTTCAACGTCAACTGTTGCGCATTCACAGATTAACGGGTATCGCGGGAAAATGTCTGAAAAGGCGGAACACATTCAGCAAGTTCAGTTGAGCAACGACCGTGGTTATACCTATAGAAAAGAGATAGGCACGATATGCTGCGCCTATGTTCTAACGACGGAATGGCTCGACTCACAGCTGGGTACCCAATAAGTTTCACAGCTTGCATCCTATCGAGCACGTGTAGTGCAGTTTGTGATGCGCTTGACCAAATATGGGAGTTGAGCTCCATTTTGGGACGAATATACGCCTTGTAAATAGTGGCCGGGTTGGATGGAGTGAAGTATTTTTTGCATTTCTTAAGGAACCGCATACATTTGGCCGCACTTTTCGTAACTTCAAATATGTGGTCATTCCATTTAAGAGTCGAATTAATTCGAGCGCCGAGGATTGATAGTTCTTTGGCTTCGTCGATGCAAGCGTCGTTCATCGACAGTATATTTACTTTGGGATTCGCCTTTGTCGACAAGGGGCAGCACTGAGCTTTTAAGGCATTGAATTCTACTCGGTTAGATAATCCCCATTGATATATCTTGTTGAGGTCGAAATTCAATGTATTAAGCATAATCTGCTGATTGGTATTGACGTTCGAAGAGTTTGGTCGGGAATGTTCGTATGATTATGAGAAACTCAACGTGCTATCATCCGCAAACGAGTGGATTCGGGACAAGAGATCATTTATAAAGATGAGAAAGAGAGTGGGTGAGAGTGCAGAACCTTGGGGAACACCTGCATTAATTTGATGGGAGGCGGACTTGACACCATCAAGAACCACTTGGATTGAACGGCCAGAAAGATAGTCTCTTATCCATTGGATCAGGGAATTGTCCACTCCATACGAATGCAATTTTGACAAAAGGGCTGGATGCCAAACTCTGTCGAAGGCTTTTGAAATATCCCATGCTACTACCTTGCTTTCACCGAGGTAGTGGATGGAATGGATCCACTTTTCGATAAGGTACGCCATCAGATCTCCTGTGGACCTGTTGCTACGAAAGCCATGTTAGCAGTCATTGAGAAGGTCATTTGATTCCAGATATTTCCAAAGTTGACGGTTGATAAGTGGTTCCATTACCTTGGAGAGAATAGAAGTTAGTGCTAGGATGCCGTAATAAGGCAGCATTGCGCGGCTGTTCCTTCGAGAGATCAAATGCCTTGTCAGTTGATTCTGTCCATACGATAGGTCTCTTATTGTTTTGTTTACGACTCGTTCAGATGTGTCTGAGTGTGAACAGTGTTTTGCATTGTGCGGTTGTAAAAATGAATCATACTGTAAAGAATATGTAATTGTCTGTAGCTTGTTATGTAAAATAAGTAGGGTGAAGCAGTTTGGAGGAACACATCATTTAGGGAAGAGAGAGTATTACCGTCCGGCAAGGCACGACTGCCATAAGTATATGCCAAAATAAAAGATGGTAATCGATGGACAGGGCACGAATGCCACAGGTAACTGCCAAAATGATAAAATAAAAGGGCGATATGCAAACTCCGATGAGTTCAGTTTGTATCTGATTTATTCATGAAAAATCCGGTCCTTAATACTAATTTTCCCATCAACCTTTCTACTGCATACCAATAACAAGTAGGTGAGAAGCCATCATATTTCGGCTATTCAATCAATTACCTTTGTCACTAGAAATGCATTGCACATAGCAAGGCTAATCCACAATGACTATTTTGTTTCAATGTAATGAATTATGATCCAGTGGGAAAATGTGTTCCGGTATCAATGGTATTAATGGGTATACTACAATACCCAGATAACATCTGAGTTTGTGCACGTTGTGGGCCTACGGAACTACATTAAAGCTTGGTCGAATACTTTGTCCGACAATGACGAAACCGAGGTATCTGCCCTATTCTTTCTTGAATTGGCGTTTGTTGGTGATGATGACGCAGTCCAAGGGACAAAAGCAAACACTAGCGTCTAGTGTCATAAACCGACTTCCTTCGCATGTAAAAATGCATACAAATTCGATCCCTTTTCATTCAGCAAGATACGGTACACGACCACTCATGGTATACCTAAATTGCTTTAGCATCACCAGCATAATAGCTACACGACTATTTACCCAGATGCAATAGATTCACCCATGATTTGTTTTCCAATGAACAAACAGTCACAACTTCGTGCTTAGCCACCAAACGAATTATCCAGCATATACAAACGCAAGCAAATTCGTTTCGGCCTTCGACCCAAGATACGATATACAATTTTCATTGTATAAAGTATCGCAACCATTAGCACTTTTCCCAATGTCTATTCGTATATTTACACAAGGGCATGCCTTCGTCTCATCTTTTCTTTAACCACATTTCTTCGACGCATCGTCGTCTATTTATTTAGGCGCGATGCACTTCATAGACAACGATCGTCTCGATCCCTTTGTCCTTGCCGGCTGCCTGCTTTGTTTTGCCATTGCCTTCGTGCATGAGTAAACAACACAGATCTAAATGATCACACAGATACCACCATGATCTTCTTTACGAGATCTGTATTTCTGTTCCACAAAGAGAGACTTTACGTCGGGACTAGAGCCGCTATCACATCGAACGCGCGGATCTCTGTTTGTTTTACAGATATTATCACGGGTACTGTTCTTCGGAGAATCGTGGTATTGTTCCACGCAATTCGGCTTATATGCGCTCCACAAGACAATCCGACGGATCGCACCCATTTGTGATTCTTCTCCCACCGGCGCGAACGTCCCTTCAAGAGAACTCATTCCGTCTCAGAGCGGGGAAGCTGCGGAACTCCCTTCTCACGCGAGTGTTCAAAAAGGACGGCAACGGTTATTTGGTACAATTTCGGGGCGGCCAATCGGCGCTATAGGTTCGCCTCTCCCGAGAGAAGTGTAATAAAAAAAAAAAGTTGCCTTAGAGGGCAAGATACTTGGAATAGCGATTTTTCAATATTTCGAAGCCCTTTCTGTAGTATCAAGCATCCAAGCCTTCGAAATATGCCTCGATTTCGGTGGTGATTTCCTCTTCGATCTGAGTGTCCTTCCCTGGAGTCACCGCTTGAGGTTTGGGAACAGATAATAGTCGCTGGGCCAAGTCTGGAGAATACGGTGGGTGAACAACCAATTCAAATCGTAATTGGTCCAATTTGGCCATCGTTTTCAAGGACGTGTGTGACGGTGCGCTATTGTGATGGTATAGAACTTTTTTCTTCTCCATATGGGACTGTTTTTTCTTTAATTCGTTGTTCAGTTTGTGCAATAACGCTGCGTATTACTGTGACTGTTCTTCCCTTTTGCAGGTAATCGATGAAGATCATGTGGGGCGGAAGTATGTACCTGCATGGGTATTCCGTCCCTTCCTCCTCCATCATAACTCTTCACTGCCCGATCAAGGTTTCGTCAAACCGAGCCGTCACTTCACTAGAAGAAATCTGTTCACCAATGGTTCTAAACACCTGGAGTAAAACTCCGCCACAAGACACACCAGAAAGGAAGGTAAATGAAATGCACTGTTTTAATATTACTAATCTGTCTATTTATTTGGTTTTAAATTAAGTGACTAAAACTTATTAAACATAAAGTGTACATTTGCGGTGAAAAGCGAATAAATATGGCACTTAGCACGAGAAAACTATTGATACTCTCGGGGGTGTTAAACTCGCGACTCCGGATATATTCGGGTATGTAATTGTTTACGCTTCTCCACTGCCGGCGGAGAGCGGGGGTGAACCAACCGCCGCGAACGGTGGTTGTAAGAGGACTTGGCGATCATCATCTCATGCGGAGATGATTTCGCTAAAAAGGGAAATTTAAGGAAAAAGGCGACCAAATGGTTCGCTCCGTAATGAGGGTCATGTTTATGCAACGTCGCTATGACGACGTTGGTAAAAAGGTGTTAATGGGATAAGATACTTTATACAATGGAAATTGTATATCGTATCTTGGGTTAATTGCCGAAACGTATCCCTTGCTTGCATTTAGGTATGCCAAGCAATTCGTGGTGGCAACGAAAGAAATGCATGATTGTTTGTCTATTGAATCGCTAGTGTTGCAGCTGTAAAAACAAGCTGACCGACATAGTATTTTAACTCAGACAAAGGGTGCCGAATGTTTGGTATTTATGGTGCATATGCACATTAAGGAACAATTTTAGGAATTTCAGATAATGCTTGAAAGCATTACATGTCCTTGGAAAAGGAAATGTTTTCTGAGGCAAATGCAAATCCATTGGCGGGAAACAATGGGAGTTATGGAATTCCTAAAAAGGACATGAAGAATTCTTACAGAAAATTGTATGCGAAGAGATGCATGAAGGTAAGTTTTCTTAACAGGGAATTTAAGATCATGGGTTTGATCTCTGAAACGCGTGCAGTGTTTTGTGTGCCGAATGCGATTGCATTGGCGAAATTATATGGGAAGATGGGTGTTATGGGGGTTTTTAAGGAAAGCGTACCGTGGGGTTTGGCAGAACCGCCACAATCATACCATGCGAGTCCCAAAAAACGCAGGCCATAACCTTCCCCGCCGAGCGTTGAACTTTTGGCCGCTTTGGTCGCCTTTTGTGGCTTCCCAGCCATTCTGCAGACTGCCTATTGGACTCTGGGGTGTTTCATTCGTCGTCACAAAACGTTGAAAAAAGTCCGCTCGATTAGGCTGCAATAATGCCAAACCGGCCGTTGAATGATCAACGCGCTGCTGTTTTCGGTCGACGGTCAGCAAACGCGGCGCCCACCGCGCCGATAGCTTTGTCATGTCAAAAAGGTCGTACAAAATGTATCCAGCCCATGTATCATTTGAGATGCCCACGGCCTCAGCTATCTCGTGCAACCTCACTTTACGATCACTCTAAACGATTCGATGCACTTCTTTTATGATTTCCTCATTCATAGCCTCTTTTAGCCTTCCAGAGTGAGGTGGATCTTCGGTGTTTGTACGACCCATTTCAAGTTCGGTAAACCACCGATAAACTGTTGTTCTAGAAGGAGCAGATGTGGGTTATGAAATACACTTCCCCCAACATAACGTTATTGAAGTAATACATCGTTGTTATTGTTCAATAATAAATATTACATTTTCATTCAATTGAATAACATATTTTTTGGAATCTTCTCTGAATGTTGATGTTTTTAGTGCCAATACTATTCTTACCTTCTGTACTGTCTGTGTGCAATAGGAGAACAACCAAAATACACACAACCAATGTTATCTTTATCAGTCGCGTAGGTATCTGTAAAGAAATGGAAAGAAGAAAGGCGCATTAGATAAATCCGTATTTGCTACATAAATTAAACACAACATCATTTCGATGGCATAAAATGTTGAAGTTATTACTTTAGTGGTAAATCAGAGAGACCACAACCTCCTACAACTTTTCTACGTGGTATTAGAAATTTTTGCCCGAAGCTGTAAATGTGATTGCGATACAATAGAAGTGTTCGGGTATAGATATAAATTGTCTAAAGCGCACGTATCCGCAATTCTGTCTGCGTTGGAGACCGCTTTCGATTTCAATGTAGAATCAATGGTCTAAGCTGTGCAGCTGTCACGTCACGATGGTTGTAAATAAAACTGGCGAGAGGGAGTCGTGACTCAGCTAACTCTTGAATCCGCGATCTCGTGGCGATTTCATAAATTTTCTTTTGTTCGTTCGCATAGACAGCATTGAATGTAGGTTACCTTCTTGGGTATGCCATTTGTTAGTGGTAAGGAACCAGCTACAAGAACGAAGTAGTTGCACGTTGAGTATATCAAAAGATGGTAACTGACTTTTTCAAATCTAATTGAACTGCGAGCTCTAAGGCCAATTTATGAGTTACTGAACGTTTAACACTTTTCTGCTAAATGGAGATTGTTCTGCTAGAGGAAGATCTCCTTAAATCGTCTTGCAATGTTGTAGCTATCTGTGACTGTTTCGACAGCTCTATCGTGATAGGTGCAGAGGTTAAAGGTCACAGATGATACAGGGTAAAGATGGAACATGTTATTAATATGATTCTTTCGTTGGTTCGCTATATCCATCCATCAAACGAATCAAATAAAGAGAGAAATAACAACTGGACATTGAGGTTGTGCAATGATCCGTGATGGTGTGTAGTTGGATCAATAAGTTCATTTGGTTTTTAAATTTCCTGTATTGCAACATGAAAGTAACATCGCTACTGGCCTGTTAATCGATGACTGTTAAGTTTTATACAGGATTAGTAATTTACTTTGTGTGTGAAGGTTGGTCCCAAAAACTAGAACATCCAGTATTTAAGAAATGAAATACTGAGATTTGGAAATGAGTAAGCGGCGGAAAAATAAAAAAAAAATATGAAAGATGAAACAAAGAAAGCAAAACGACAACAGGTTTCAAATGTATTGAATACGTCTAATGTTAATAAGCAGTTGCACCGTCCGGGTTTGTATTAAAAAAAACAAACAAGGTCTTTGGAAAATGAAAAAAAAAAAATAGAAAAAACAAAAAAAAAAAAAGGAACAGAAACTTAACTTAAAATAAAAGAAAAAAACAATCGTTTTTATTATAAGAGTCAAAAGAAGAAATAAAGTAAAATTAACATTACATAAACCAAAAAAATATTCAAACAACAAGAAGAGAAGCAGGAAACCAGATTTACCGAAGAGAAGGAAAGCGTAATAAATGAAGCAGGAAGATAAAACGAAAAATAGAAATAAAAATTAAAAAAAAAACAAACAAGGTCTTTGGAAAATGAAATTAAAAATAGAAAAAAAAACAGAAACTTAAATTAAAATAAAAGAAAAAAACAATCGTTTTTATTATAAAAGTGAAAAGAAGAAATAAAGTAAAATTAACACCAAATTAACCAAAAAATATTTAAACAAAGAGAAGGAAACCAGATTTACCGAAGAGAAGGAAAGGGTAATAAATGAAACAGGGAAATACTATACTACTATTTATTGGCCTGTAGGAACCCGGAAGTTCATGATCGCACCCACTCGACTCCGCCATCGTTCCCTGTCCTGTGCACTCTCCTTCCACGCTTTACCAGCCGATCCGATCTCAAGGTTAAACCTAACATTGTCTTCCCATCTCCGTCGCGGCCGTCCTGTCGGTCTCTTTCCCGTTGGTCTACCGTCAAGAATTCTACGAACGGTCCTATCGTTGCCCATTCGCGCCACATGTCCGCCCCATGTAAATCTCCCCTACCTGATTACTCTCACTATTGTAGGTTTGCGGTATAGCACTTCCAATTCGTGGTTGTAGAGTTACCTCCATTATCCTGCCTCTTTGTCATATTTACCGTCAAGGATACCCCTAAGGCTAATAACCTTGCCCGGAAAAACAAAATATTATGGAAAGCTTAACAAGCCTTAGACTTGTTAAATAAGGCCAAGACCGGATTCCGGTTGTAGTGCCGATGATGATGATGATGATGATACGCCTTAAAACTTTATTCTTGAATACGCAGAGTTTGTTTTCTTCTCGTTTTGTGAGAGCCCATGTTTTGCATCCGCTTAGAATAATGGGCATGATTATGGTTCTATAGACCCGGAGTTTTATATTACGTGATAGCAGTTTGGATTCAGCAGTTTACTGACTGCGTGCCAACTAGCGTTGCCGTAATGCAGTCTTTTGTTAATTTCCTTTTACATTTTGTTACTGGCCGTCAGTATCGTTCCCAGATATTTAAATTCTTTACCTTTTTTAAATATCTTACCTCTGATGTTTATATGTGGTCCCTGAGGTCGAACTGCTCTCACCGTAATCATGTATTTCACTTATTTCTAGGCCCACCTTTTCTGCCGCTTGCATGATGATTTCACTGTTTTTACTTACAGTTTCGAGATTATCGCCCAAAACGGCGATGTCATCCGCATATGCGAGCACATGTGTGACCCCGTTCAGGGATGATCCGGCCATGTTGTCGTCTTGTACCTTTCTGATGACATACTCGAACACAAGGTTAAAGAGACACGGTGAGAGGCAATCTCCCTGTTTTAGTCCGTCCCGGATTTCAGATGGTTCTGAGAGGTGGTTTTCTATTCTAACTCGCCCTTTGTTTTCGTTCATGCAAATTTGAATGAGGGCGGCATATTTTTCGGGGTTCCCAGCTCAACTACAATATGGTAAAGTCTCTGCCTTGCGACTGAGTCGTAGGCTTTTTTGACGTCAACGAACAGTTGGTGAACCGACTCTCTGTATTCCCACTTCTTTTCCAGCAGTGGCCTTATTGTAAACATTTGGTTCCTACGGAATCCGCATTGGTAGTCTTCCAGTATTTCTTCTGCGTACGGTGTGATTCTCGCCAGTATGACGTTTGTTAGTATTTTGTATGTGGTTCGGAGCAATAATATTCCTCGGTAGTCTTCGCAGTTGGATCTGTCGCCTTTTTTGAAAATGGGGACGACTATTGAGGTTTCCCATTCTTCCGAAGTGACTTCCTTATCTCATATTGTTTTGATGAGCTGGTGGATCTTTCGAGCGGTTGCCTCCCCTCCATGCTTTAAAAGGTCTGCCGGTATGCAGTCAACTCCGGGGGCCTTGTTGTTTTTCAATCGGTTTATTGCGTCTACAACTTCGTCAAAAGAGGGCTCTGGGATCTAAGCCGTAGGAGACTCACAAATCAATCGTTGCCCTATTTGATCGTTCATTAATAGCAATCTAAAATAACTGGCTGGTTTTAAAATCAAGCTTAGTCATTGCTGTTTCTATGATTAAGTTTAAGTCATTTACAAGTTGTTATTCTGTGTGCATCAGTTGTATAAGCGATGGTTGTCGAGAAGCAACATTTACGCCATTACATTTTATTCTGTTTTAAAATGAAAAAAAATGCTGCTCAAGCTATGGAGTTGATTAATTTGACTTTGGGTGAACATTCTGTGAGTCATTAAACGCAACTATTTCTCTCGCGATATGTCCTCTGATTAATTCGATCATAAAATTATCCACCCTGTTTATGTAGTCTTCGTTATATAAGGTCTCATTTGGTTAATACCTTTTGTAGTCAGATTCCGGTGTTCGATATAATCTGAAACAAGTTCTGAGACATTTTCTCTCGAACACCCGAATCTTTTTCATCATATTTGGACTTATATTAAACCATATATAACCATGGGCCCTGTTAGGGCCATATAGCACATAACTTTTACCCTGCTATCAAGTTGGCTACAATGTAATAGCCTCCTGGTCAAAGTAAATGTTTTTTTGGCTTTGACCAAAGCTGCCTCCAGATGTCTGTTAAAACACAAGTATCGATCAAGCCAAATACCAAGGTATTTAACCACACTCTTGGTTTCCAGTTTGTGTTCATATGGTCCCATGATAACTAACCTTCGCCAGTTTTTCTTGTGTCGTTCGTGGCTTTATGCAACGGGGCTCTAAATATAATAGCTTAATATTTCTAGAAGTTGATCTTAAGTTTACAGTCGTCGCAATATTGCTGCACTAAAGCATTAAAGTCGCGCTGCAGTAAAATGTTTATAATTTCAATTTTCGGATCTGTTTTATAAATTATAAGATCGTCTGTGTACGCAATTGGGCTGGGAACTGCGCTTAATATGTCGCTAGCTTAAATGTTAAAAAGAATCGGAGAAAGTCCTTTACCACTTTTGACAACGAACCTCCTGTTATTTAAGATATAAAATATATAGAGCAACTACAAGGGTATAACATTGCTGAGTACCGCCTGTAAGATACTCTCCTCTATCCTACAAGATCAGATAGCCCCATACGCTAAAGTCATCATTGGTCAATATTAGTGTGGCTTCATCCCGGACAAATCAGCGATTGATCAGATTAAGATTCCATAGCCAGGGTAGAACTATATAATGCCATGAGAGAGTTCGGCATTCCAAACAAATTTATTCGACTTTGTGGGTTAACCATGACCAACGTAACTAGTCAAGTAAAAATCCCAGGATTGCTGTCTTCCCCAATAAACATCTTTAATAGACTCCTGTTACGGACCTAGCGTCCATGCCCTCGCCCAACACCCCCTAATCGCCACGAACTCCCACTGTCTACCTGTTAATAGAATCAAATTCGTCAAGTAGCTAATTTGCAAAAACTACTTTATGCAAGTTCTACTTGGCAGGAAAAATAAAAATAAAAGGCGTTGGCGCCGAAATAATAATAAAACGTCAACGGCAAATTAAAAAAAAAGAGTCAGTCAGAAAAAAGATTTTCAAACCGACGACCGCACGTTAATGGAAATAACCTTTTCAAACCGAAGTACAACGACCCACGTTTGTAACCACCGCGATTGATCATACGCGTGAACGTTAATCCGCAGACCCGCGAGTGCATTAGAAAAACCCGACCAATCAAATAAAGCGACAGCCAAAGCAAGCTAAACAGGGGGGGATCAAGAATCTACACCCCGTGCAACCTGTGACAAGCAACAACGACCGCAACACGGCCCATTCAAGTAAGTCCGTTTATTATACTTTACACATTTTATTCACATCTCTTACTTAAATTGTTATAATTTTTCTAATACCCCGACAATGGGACAGTTTGGCCTGCCTCCTTTTCAACCTGGCGTTAGAGAAAGCAATCCGTGACTCCGGCCTTACAACTAGAAGGACTCTTGTCACCAAGTCCAGCCAGATAGTTGCCTACGCAGATGACATCAACATCATCAGTAGATCCGATTCGGCTGTACAGGACTCCTTCACCTTCGAACAGGCGGCACAAAAACTGGGACTGCACATTAATAAGGGAAAAACGAAGTACATGGTGGCAACTTCTGCGAAGAGAAGACCTAACGTCGGTCAAACTATCAGGGTACCGCGAATTTGAAGTAGTGCAATCATATAACTACTTTGGGTCAATAGTCTCAACCGATAACAATATGGAAGAAGAAATACGCGAACGGCTGATCAAATCCAACAAACCCTACTATGGTCCATCAAGGCTCTTTAAGTCCCGAAATTTATTCAGAACATCCAAGCTACTACTGCACAAGACCATCGTCTTACCAGTACTCATATATGGATCCGAGACCTGGGTGCTCAATAAAAGGCAGTTTGAAGTCTTAGCCGCGCTCGAGAGGAAGGTCTTAAGGATAATTGCTGGTCCCGTATGTGAGGGGGGACGATTCCGGAAACGCTACATCCATGAGTATCTACCTTGGAGCTGGTGTCCGGTGGAGAGGCTTGATAAATAAGGCCAAGACCGGATCCCGGTTGTAGTGCCGATGATGATGGAAATATATAGAGTAAAGGTTTATTGTCTTGTCTGACAGTCTTGTAGTATAATCCTTCAAGCCAAACGGTGTCGAAGGCTTTTTCCAAGTCGATCGGACAGGCCCGTGTGCATTGGTTCTTGCATTTATTCCATGCATGTCGGAAACCAGTCCAGCTGCGGCATGTGTGGTTTCATGACCCGCCTTAAAGCCAAACAGGTTATTTGGAATAATGTTTTTATCATCAACCCATTTAAGCAAAGCTTTCTATATGACTGTCTCGAATACCTTACTGATGCTTGGAAGTAAGCTTTTCAAACGCATGTTCATTGGGTTTGTACAGTCTTTGTTTTTTTTTTGTATAGGCTAAATGGTTGCTGTTTTCCAACGCGTGGGGTAGTGTGCATTATTTAACGCGTTGTTAAATAGAATTGTGTATATGTTCATTGCTAATGGTGGTAGATACTTGAGTATGATATTTGGTACTCCATTTATTCCCACAGACGTTTTCTTTTTTACTGAGCCGAAGATACCCTGGATTTCCTCCTTCGTTATTAATAGGCTATTAGCCCTGTTATTGGCATTGGAATTAACCGAGATCGTATACAGCCCCCTTCCTTGCTGAAGAGGTATGCGTACGATACATGTTTCAAGCACCCGGAACCTGCACACTTCTCCACTGTATATGATTTTGTGTTGGAGTCCTCTTCTAATAAAAGCGACACCTTCCCCATGTGAGGAACTGGGTCGGTCTCTTCGTATAATATCATAGTTTTTCGGTCAACGTTTATTCTGGGGAAATTTAGTTTCCCCAACTAGAAGTACATCAGGGTTTTTGTCTTGCAGCAGGTTAAAAAGAATGGTTCTTCTCTCGGCCCTTATAAGTGAATTTACACTTACGACAAGAGGTTTAATTGATCTTATGGTCAGAGGGTTTATTGGTGTGTACCACATGAAATGTCCGATTTTGTATTAAAATTTAAAAGCCAATGTTATTTTTCCGTAAATTTTTATTCAATCAAAATAGGATCCGTTGGCATCTATTACATTCTTCTAACGTGAAACAAGGTCAAATACTCCTTTTTCGTAGAAGTGCTGACTTTTTTAGGCAATGAAATCTTCAAAGGCTTTTATGACTTCTGCTCGGTTCCGGAAGGGCTTCTGCCGGCAAAATGAATCCAGATTGCGGAAAAGATGGTAGTCCGTTGAGGAAATATCAGGAGAGTACGGTGAATGCCGAAAAATCTCAAATCCCAATTGCAACAGTCTTTGCACCATTACTTGTGAGGTATGGGGTCTAGCATTGTCATCAGCTTGTTTTTAATGGATCCCATTATCCACACCAGTTTTATCTTTATAATACAACAGATAATAATGTCACCATTGCAACTATACACGAACATATTATTCATATGCACGGTAGACAGCTGTCATAAGCGTGAATATTTTCACCTCATTTACAATTGATGTGTTATATAGTGGTGAAAATTGTTCATCAGCTTGATTTTTGATGGAGCCTATAAATATAAAAATGATATCCGAGCGGAGTACAAAAAGTAATTTGTCGCCCAGAGAAAACTTTTTTTTTAAATGAATGGATATGTATTTTTTTTTTATTACAAATGCTTTCAAAAAAGCGAGTCAATGAATTTGATTAACAAATTTGGCAAACATAATTTTCGTCAAACAATCTGTCAAACAACCAAACAACCATGTCTGCTTTGTTCCAATTTCATTACACCAGTATCTACAGTCAAACGAAAAACTAAAACCCAACAAAAATTGCTGGCCTAAAAGATTGTTGCATCTGTCACGATTTACAAAGAATGCTACGTAAAGTTTTGCAATATCTTCACAACCATTCTCATCAGACTGCATATCTCCTCAAGCTGAATACTATTGCCCTATTGAGCTAAGTTTGATAAATATATTGTCTTAGATCTACACCACATGTTGATTTCAAAACGACTGTCAATATCACTGTAGTCACGATTTCGTGTTAAGTATTGGAAAGGTGCACGTTGTTCTGTCACTAAACCTCCCGGCAACTTACCTACGCATCGGCGTCTAACTAAGATTTTATCCAATAACTAAAATTATCAGATTCCACTGAAGAAGCCACGTAATTATGAGTCATTAAACATAGCACGACGACCGTTGAAGCATGACACCGTCCAGGCTTCACTAACTCGACTGCTGTCTGCAGTTTGCATCATATTATCATGAATGTTCATTAGACTTAATTCAGCGAGAATTCAAAATGATCATAAAAGAGGTCAACATAAAATAAATTACATCATTAGAGGTACACTCCGCACCAGTTTGCTTAGCAGTACGTTCGCTAATCACAGGATATTAGAATGAGCAATCGTCTGGCAACGCTTAATATGGATGCCGTAGGGTTGGGCGACCACTCGACTGGTAAACTTCCAAGCAAGGTTATCACGTTACCTTTAAAGACCACACCAATTTGTTGAATGATTTCTTTATTAATTAGTTATCACTAAATGGTAACATTGACTTCACTACGTTGTTCAATTCGTGTTCGTAATATATAATTCAAGATCATGAAAAATATTGTTATGAGGATCAAGCAGTACCATGGTAAAGTAAGGTGTAAGGAAAGAAGAATGGGAACTACAAAATCATGAAAGAACTAGATGAAATTAAAGGGCCACGAAACCCTAATTTTGAATAAAAATTTGTTCGCCTCTTCTATTAGCTAATCCCATAAAAACTTTAAATCACGGTTCAGGTTAAACTGTTCGTGCTATCATCGCCAAGCTTGATTCCTTTACAGCAAATTCTTCCGTCTTTCAGGTGCATATCACAAGGTGGTGGTAATGTAATGTCAGTCTTTGTTGAACATCGCGAAGAACCAAAACTTTATTTTTCTACTTTCAAATGATGTAAAAATGTTTTTAAAGAATGCGTGTAAAATGACACCTTTAAAATTTTTACAGCCGCACTTACACTAGCAAGACGGCGTCCTTTGAGACCTTTTTTAGTCTAGGAATACGAAAAAGTCATTCGAAACTACAGCTGGATTTTAAGGTGGATGCGATACAACGGGAAGGCTTTTTTTTTTTGGTTAGGAATGCGTTGACAACGTGCACCACATGCGGCAGCACATTATCGTGATGCCATTTGCAGCGGTTAACGACATCGGGTCGCATTTTCGGGATGCGATCCATCAATGGCTGCTTCAATCGAAGACGTATCACAACCCCCGTATTAATTGTTTCTGCGATAAAAGCGGTGTCAAGTTTAAGAATGATATTAGAATACATAGACAAGTGTTGCTTTCTGAAATTGCATGTAGTAGATGAACAGGATTTCGCGTAAGAGAATTTTTTTATTCTGGAAGTCTTGAAGAAAGGCATCAAGACTGAAGATACGTCAGCAGCCGTTTCAAAGACAAATACCAAGTTGATACTGATCATTGAGGCGTTATTGTATGAGCACATACGAGGGTTGCCTTTTATATTTCGGGATTAGAGAACAAAAACAAATATTGATTATCGAAAATCACTTTATTGTTTTTCAAAATATTCCCCATGAAGATCTATACACTTTTGCATGCGTTTGAACTAATTGTCGAAGCACTTTTGCCACTCTGATTGAGGTATCTCCAACACATGCATTCTGAATGCAGCAACCGCTTCTTCAGGTGTCGGAAAACGTTGACCTCTCAGTTTGTTTTTTACGTACGGGAATAAAAAGAAGTCATTCGGTGCCAAGTCAGGACCATACGGCGGATGACCCATCAAATCGATGTTTTGGGCGCTCAAAAATGCAGTTGTCGCAGCCGATGTGTGAGAGCTCGCATTATCGTGGTGAAGAGTGATCCGTTTTCGGCGGTTGGTTTTCCTGATTTCTTGGAAGACAACTGGCAAACAAATGGTTGTGTACCACTCAGAATTGACTGTTCTGCGTTGTTCTAGTGGTACGGTTGCGACATGTCCAGTTTTTCCGAAAAAACAGGCGACCATTTGCTTGGAAGTGCTTCGTGCGCGAACAACTTTTGTTGGATTTGGCTCATCTTGAAACACCCAGACAGTCAACTGTTGCTCACTTTCGGGCTCATACGCGTAAATCCACGATTCATCACCTGTCACGATGTCATAGACGTGTTTCGAAGCACCGCGACCGTATTTTTTGAGCATTTCTTTCGACCAATTGACACGAGCCTTTTTTTTTTGGCGATTGACAAATTGTGTGGGATCCAACGCGAACAAATTTTTTTGACGGTCAAATGTTTATGCAATATTGAATGTATGCTGGTCCCACTAACGCCTAAGGTTGTCTCAATCTCACGATAGGTCACATGACGATCGTCCAATATCAGTTCGCGCACAGCATCAATGGTTTTCGGAACAACAACTGATTTTGGACGACCTTCACGAAATTCATCTTGGAGTGAACTACGACCACGATTGAATTCACCATACCATCGATAAACACTGGTCCTTGATGGAGCTTCATCGCCAAAAATTAAATTAAGTTCATCCATGCACTGTTGCTGAGTTAATCCACGCCGAAAGTTGTAAAAAATAATCGCACGAAAATGTTGACGATTTAATTCTATTTTTGGGCCGAGATGAATCTTTTAAGTTACTGTAAACAACACAAATAGCGCTCGTATGTCAAAACGTTCTGAGTGCGTATAACCTCAAAAATGTCCAACTTTACGACAGAGCTGTCAATTGCCGGATTGCAACACTAGGGTTGCCAAATCCCGAAACATAAGAGGCAACCTTCGTAAAAGGAGTCACAACATCAAAAGAATCATGGGAATAATTGGAGAACATATTTGACGGCGTCATTTCATTTCTATGTCTACCTATATAACTCAAGTGATTGATACGGCCCAGAAACTCAGAGGTATTGAAAGTTACTACCACTGGGTAGGGTCGCTGCTACTGGCCAGATTACCAGAACAATATTCGCCCATGATCGAACATTCGAGTTTATTTTATTTTTTAATTTATTTTATTATTATTATTATTTATTGATTTTTTTGTTGATTTTTTTCTTTTTTCCCTTAACTAATCTTACTCTTTTGGCTCCTCGATAGTATAGTGGTTAGTATACCCGCCTGTCACGCCGGATACCGGGGTTCGATTCCCAGTCGGGGAGCCGAATCAGCGCATTTAAACTTGAGGTCATTATGTGTCACAGTGGTGCCAACGTAGGCAATGGGCTCACGGGAGAATTTTAAATAAGAAATTCCGGGTAGATATTTGACAGAATGTGTGTATAGACAAGCATCCTGAGAAAAGCTGGCGCAAGACTAATGACCTTGCCCGGAAAAAACAAATCATTATGGAAAATTTAACAAGCCTCAGGACTTGCTAAATAAGGCCAAGACCAGTTCCCGGTTGTAGTGCCGATGATGATAATTCTTACTCTTATCTATACATCATCATCACCATCGGCACTACAACCGGGGTCCGATCTTCGCGTTATTTAGCAAGTCGCTCCACCGGTAGACGGTCCATATCCGAGACTTGTTAAATTGTCTATAATAATTTGTTTTTCCGGGCAAGGTTATTAGCCTTGCGCCAACCTTTCTCGGGATGCTTATCTATACATACATTCTGTCAAACATCTACCTGGAATTTCTTATTTAGAATTCCCCCGTGAGCCAATTGCCTACGTTGACACCACTTTGACACATAATGACGTCAAGTTTGAATGCGCTGATTTTGTTGGTTCACCTCAAGTATTGGGTTGTACCACATGAAATGTCCGATTTTAGGGCAGTCAGAAATAAGAAGTTCTCGAGTGAACATCTGTGCCAGAACGTTAAATTTTTTATTTATAAAGTAAAGTGCTGCGTGTGTTTGACGTGTGAAAATTTTAGCGTCCGTTACAAGTACAGTTATTTGTTTTCTAGGAATTGTTTACCATGCTGTCGGCAGTTCAAATTCGAACCCTCTTCCTTTATCAATTTAAAATGGGACATAATGCATCATTGGCAATGAAAAATATTAATAACGCATTTGAGGATGTAGCGGTAAACGAACGCACTATACGACGTTGGTTTGGATAGTTCCGTTCGGGAGATTTTAGCCTCGAAAATAAACCATGTGGGAAGCAGGAAACGTTAGTTGACGACGATGCTTTAAGAGCAACGGTCGATGCAGACCCAATGAAATCGGTGCGGAGATTGCACAAAGCATGGGAGTATCCCCAATGACAATAAGTCGACACCTTTCTCTCAGAGAAAGGTAAAGAAACACGATAAGTGGGTATCTCATGAATTGGACGATTCCCAACAACGACGGCGCCTGGAAACCGCGCATCGCTTAGATTAAGAAACCACACTGAACCGTTTTTGCACCGGATAGTTACCTGTGATGAAAAGTGGATTTTGTATCATAACCGTAAAAGACCTGGGCAGTGGTTGGTTCCAGGTGAAAAACCAAAACACACCCCCAAGCCCGATCTTCACCCCAAAAAGGTTATGGTGACAATTTGGTGGACATCGAAAGGACTAATCCACTTTTCAAGCTGATGAACAATAATGGGATAATGGGATCCATTAAAAACAAGCTGATGAACAATTTTCACCACTACATAACACATCAATTGTAAATTAGGTGAAAATATTCACGCTTATGACAACTGTCTACCGTGCATATGAATAATATGTTCGCGTATAGTTGCAATAGTGCCATTATTATCTGTTGTATTATAAAGATAAACACTGGTGCTGTACTTGGATAGAATTACTTATTAAAGACGAGCATTTTTATAATAATCCCAGACGGAATTTAAAAAGTAACTGTCGAATTAAATGGGAACAAATTGTGAACTTACGATGCCAATCGAAACTGATACGGTATGTTGGAAGAAAATAGAGAAGTGAGTGTAGTTGCAACCGCGATTAAGTACCTAGAATTAAAAGCTTGATCTAGAAGTGTCAAACCTTGAATCTACATTAAGAAACAAGAGCAAAAGGGAAGAGCGCTTAGCCCAAAAGAGTTCTACAATTGAGGACATGTAACGCACTCGTCATTTATAAATTACCATGAGTTACGAGGAAGGTTACAACTGCCGGCTTTATCTCGATAGCCGTATTGAAATGTACGCTTTTGGGATTGATAATGTTACCGATAGAACGAAGGCATAAAAAGCAGAAAAATGAACGTCACAAGCCATTTTTAAAAGTTCAAAATTTTAGCGGTGCAACCGCCCCATTTATTAGCTTAGAGCAAACTTACAAAAACGCGTCTTACCTTACGAGCTAACTAACATCTGGGCATGAGTTAATAAATTAACTATCACGTTGAGTGGTAGCGCGGGAGATAGATAGAACTTAGGGGGAGACATTTAGGAGACGGCGTTTTAGAGTGAGGGTGTTTCATCATCATTATCGGCACTACAACCGGGATCTGATCTTGGCCTTATTTAGCAAGTCTCATCACCGGCATCCGGTCCTTATCTTGTTAAATTGTCCGTGATAATTTGTTTTTCCGGCAAGGTCATTAGCCTTGGGCCAGAAGGTGCTTATATTGATGTTAAAACTGGATGAGTTAGAGTCGACACTTCATAACCTTTGGGAGATAGGCTGTGATGGTCAGTCTGTTTATTGGTTTCATTCACCCTATTTATTGGCTTAATTCAAGCAATATAAGTACTTATAAGCTAAAGTATATGTAACTTTACAAACTAAAGAACGTAAGAACTAACTTAACTAAGCGTAACCTAAGGTAAACAGGACATATTATAAAGGCAAGAGCGTGAGGTGGGGGCGGGTTAGAAAGGAAAGTGTAGAAAGCGCCGTTTAAGATTGGTGGTGAGAATGGTTTAGGAGGCGGTGCTTAAGACTATGGGTAGATAGGTCGGAGTCGAACAAGGTGGAATTGGAGTTGACATTTTCGTTGTTGTTGTTCTTTGAAACCGTAAGAAGTGCGTTGAGGGCGAATCTAGAGAAGGCGGGGATTACGCGTATTTCGAGCGTTTATGTTAAGAGGAATTAAGTTAAGGAGGTAGGACGTAGGATATCATGGACCTGAACCGAACGGAATAAAGTCTATCCTTTAGATAGGAAGAAATCCATTTCAACGATCTAGGTTCGAAGCCGTGGGCGGATAATTTGAAGAGGATTAGATTGTGGGAGATTTTGTCAAATGCTTTACTGAGGGCAGTTGAGATCATGTCGACCTCATTACCGTGCTCTAGTACTGAGAGTTGATCGGCCATTGAGAAGACCACGTTGCCTCGGTAAAATAAGAGGAGAATAAGGGAGTTTCGTGGTGCAAGGCTAATAATCTTGCCCGTAAAAATAAATTATTGCGGAAAATTTAACAAGCCTCGAGACTTGCTAAATAAGGCCAACACCGGATCCCGGTTGTAGTGCCGATGATGATGATGAAGGGAGTTTCGACACGATACTACACAAAGAAAGACATTGATCAGGGAACCAATGGATGGTGGCGATAAATTGAAACAAGGAAGAATCAATGCAGAAGAAAGGAAAATGAAATGTCATATAGACATATAGGCTCGCCTTTCCCAGGAGTCGTAAAATAAAAAAAAAGGTATAAACGAACTCAGTTACTTGGAATAATTTCACGAATCACGTGTTCACCATGTGTTTCTACCAGCAAACGATGAATTTCAACAGTCTTTTTCTTTTGATTAAATAAGAAAAGCAATGCCTGCCGCAAGTGTTCTTTTTCACAAAACTCGACATGATCACTGAACGATAAAACAAAGACGCTAGTTTCTGGCGGACTCAACTTGTGTCTGTTTGTCACACGAACAAAATGTAGTATGTGCCAAATTAATACGCTGCGTACTTTTCGTTGGCGCCATCTCTTAGTTAAACTTAGTTAAAAAAAACGTCATACACCTGATATATTTACTAAATTAATTTAAACCGTATTCGATTTTCTTTCGGTGTGGCTCTTCACTATTTGCTTGTGTATTGTGTGTGTATCTGATAGAAACGCCACACTACTCCCTTCTCAGTAACTTTCTTACGACCAACTTCATGTGCGAACGACGGAGCGAGGTGTGAGCGAGAAAAGAGAACGTCGGAGCAGGCGCGTGAGCATTTCATAAGGTACAAATAGCTCATCCATCATTTCGGTTGTGAATTGACAATAATCTGATCACAGAGTTTTTTTTTTTGTTAGGAGGAACATCATGCAAATATTTTGATAAATAACCGAACTTTGAGAAATTCGTCATGGCATAATCGGACTCGCTCTCGAGGCTCTGCCCACGCTCGACTGGTAACGGAATCGCGGTCCGATTTGGCTTGCCAAAGGATGGAGACGTTAGAACCCAGTGACTTGGACATCATGTGATTGACGGTCGTGCTGAGGAATTCTGTTAAACTTTTTTCTTGTCTCTACCACTCTCCGAATGACGATCGACCAGCGACACTTTTCGAACATCTTCCATGTAGCATCGACTGGATACAGATCAACCATCCGGCTTCTGAAATTATCGTTCTTGGCGATTTTAATATACATAATTCCGGCTGTTTGGTGCATTCTAACAGAACCGACGAGGCTGGGAGTCTGGCGGATATGTTCACTGTTAGGCACAGCTTGATTCGACTCGTGGAGGAACCAACACGAGTGCCGGATGCCCGAGGTGATTATGCGAATACCCTGGATTTGTTTTTGACATCTGAACGGTGTGTTTATATTGTAGAGGTTTCTGCACACTTAGAACACTGCTTGGTATCGGTCGCGAGCACTTGCATTTTAAGCGAATAACCGACCTAAGCAGCTTCGCCATGTATGAAGGTACGGGGCTGCTAACTAAGACGATTTGGGAGATTTCTTCGCATCCTTTCCATGGTCGGAGGTGTGCTTCGGAGACTCGGATATTAACGCTTCCGGGGAGTCGGTCAAGGAGATTAATCTTCATTCCACATTCCATCAAACGAAGTTCATCTGTTAAGCCATGCTTTAATAAAAAATGGGAGCGGATTACTACGGCAAAAAAAAAAATAGACCTTTTAAATTATGGCGCTTTAAACCCACCGACGTTAACGGAACGAATTTTTGTTCGCATCAGAAACGTGTGCAACCAGGCGATTGATACCACGAAGAAAGCCTACATCGACAGAGTGACCAATAAACTCCTTCAGTATTCGACTCGTTCGCCTACCTTCTGGTCAACGGCAAGGGCTGTCAGCAATAACTTCGCTTCCTCCTCTTTTCCTCCATTGGTAACGGGCAGCGGGATGTTAGTCACAAATTCAAAGGATAAAGCCAATACGTTCGCGAATTTATTTTCTGCAAATTCAAACCTCGATCTCGGTGTTTTGGAGCCACCTGTGATCGCGCCGGTACGGTCTTCACTGCGGGATGTAAGGTTTCACTCGCGTACTATTCAACGCATTCCACGTGGACTGGGCTGTAAGAAGGCAATCGGCCCGAATGGAATACAAGCAATAGTACCTAAGAACAGTGCTCCAGAACTATCCCCGGTTCTTTGCAGACTCTTTCGCTTATTTTATGCACGAATGACATTACCTACCTGCTGGAAAATCGATCGAGTTCAGCCAATCCTAAAGCGGGGCAAGAAGTGTCTCCCACAAAATTACCGATCGATAGCATTACTGTCTATGTTATCTAAGGTGATGAAAAAAGTCATCAATACTGAGCTGGTTAGGCATTTGGAGTGCAACGGACTTCTTAATGATCGTCAATACGGATTATTTGGCAGGCGGTCCACGGGAGACCTTTTGACATTTATAACCGATATAGAGATTGAGTGGTATGGTGAGTCAAGAGCGTTCGCGTTGGATATCTCCAAGGCTTTTGACCGCGTCTGGCTCGGGGCATTGCTGAGCAAACTTCGTTCATATGGACTTTCCCAACAGCTTTGCGACTGGACGAAGAGCTTCCTTGAAAATTGATCGATCCGGATTGTCTATTAAAATCGGATTGTATCCTGTTAATCCGGGGGTGCCTCAAGGTTCTATTTTGGGTCCAACCTTGTTTTTGCTTCACATAAATGATTTTTTGTTGGCGCAAGGCTAATAACCTTGCCCGGAAAAACAAATCATTATGGAAAATTTAACAACAGGACTTGCTAAATAAGGCCAAGACCGGTTCCCGGTTGTAGTGCCGATGATGATGATGAAATGATTTGTTGGAGACAACGGATAACAAAGTGTTCAGTTTTGCGGATGATAGTACACTTGTTTCCTCCTTTTCGAGTGACCGGCCGATTGGTGCATCAAAGTCGCACCAGGTGAGATGTAGACAGATTGACTCTCTGAATCAGGATCTGGACAAGGACCTGCAGTGGGAAAAGCCATCTCGTCGACTTCAACGCAACGAAGACTCAGTATACAACATTCACAAGAAAGCGTAAAGTAATCGGCACCACGGTCTGTGGGAATGTATCGTGGCATAAACACTTGTCGAACATCGCTAGGTCGGCCTCAGGAAAACTGAGTTATCTTTTTAGAGCCGAGAAATATTTTACTCCGGCCCAAGTTCTTCTTCTGTATAAATTTCGAATATTGCTCTCATGTTTAGAGTTCTACTCCTAAGCATACCTTCGACCTACTTGAGACTCTCAAGTAGGTCGAGGGTACTCTCAAGTTGAGAGTATACAAAGACGAGCGATCCGACTGATCAGGGACTTCGCGCTGACGTCGGGACTACAGTCGCTATCACATCGAAGGCACCTCTGTCCGTTTTACAGATATTATCACGGGTACTAATGTTCGGGGATTCGTGGCATTATTCCGCGCAATTCGATTTATATTCGCTCCACAAGACAATCCGACAGATCGCACCAGTTTGGGGTTTATCTCAAAAACGACAGCAATGGTTATTTGGTGGCATCTCGGGGCGCCCACTCGGCGCTATAGGTTCGCCTCTCCCGAGAGAAGTGTAATAAAAAAAAAAAAACATTCTCGATGGCCTGGCGGCGTACGCTCTATCATTTTTGTAGTCAAATGGCAGTAGTTTCGAATTCGATTTCTATTGTCATTGAAAAAGTCATAAATCGCACAAATTATTTTTGCATCACATCCTTTCCAATCCTCGTTGTAGTATTTTCATCATCATCATCGGCACTACAACCGGTCTTGGCCTTATTTAGCAAGTCCTGAGGCTTGTTAAATTTTCCATAATGATTTGTTTTTTTTTTTCGGGCAAGGTCATTAGTCTTGCGCCAGAGGCTCCCCGACGGGGAATCGAACCCCGGTCTCCCATGTGACAGGCGGGTATACTAACCACTATACTATCGAGGAGCGGATTTATTTTTGTCCTTTTGGTCGGGTATTGATGACTGCGGTGTTCCGCCGAACAACGTCCGCAATAAAAGGAATTAAACCAACCGGAACACGGAGACGGTCACACAAATGAAACACTGCGAAATGTTTTGTTTTAATTTTGGTTTAATTTTTGAATTACTTGTAAATTTTAAGGACAACGACTTTACCTACTCGAAACGACTATATTTTTTCTATTGAACATGAATCTCACACAACGCACACATCACGTTAACTCGACACCGTTAAACTCGACTTTTTGTTTTTCGAATCGCGGATACCTCTTCGATGGGGTTCTCTAACTCTCTCTTCTGGGCGGATGCACGAAATAGACTTTTCGGTTCGACTATATCCTCTAGACTCATATTCAATTCAATCCGAACTGCTCATCCCGCATTTGCAAAGGAAAATTTCCCCATCCAATCTGCTAAACAGAATTTCCCATCGTATTCGTTAACAGAATTTCCCATTGCATCTGAAAGGAGAATTTCCCATAGTATCTGAAAAGGAGAAATCTTTCCACATGATCATCCACATCATTAGCTGTTGGTTATCGGAATCTTGTTCCTTTTGTTTTAAGATCGGATGCCACCGCTTATTCTCCGATCTTTTCGTGGGATTTGTTTAGGTCTGGGTTAAGCTAACAATGTTCTTGTGCGTTTCAGATGGGTAATAAAAGGAACCGTGGGATTAGTATAGTTTCTTTGTTAGGATTTTCGAACCATAAACATCTAGCGAGCGATCTACGTTAAGATGTTTATGATTGCATGACTATTGGTCGGCAGCGAAACGATATGCTTTGTTTGCACAAGTGTGCCTTTTGCGTTAGGGTCATGCCAGGGATTTAGGTGCTAATAGCTATTAGCTACCATAGTAGGCATTCGTTGTACGGTTTATTTACCGACAATGGTATTTCATGGGAATCATCGCGTTGATGCTTAGGATGGGTGAGTGATTTACATGCGGCGCTTTCCTGCATGGCACATTTGCTTAGATGCGATGCTTTACTGCCTTTTGGAATTGGGTTGAATACAATGTATGGATGCGTTGAACTCGATATTGGGAGGTTTGAACGTTTAGTTCCTTGCTTTCTGATATCGGCTTCAACGTCGTTGCATGTCCTATAACCTTTTGTTTCAGGTATGGTTACTGACTATTGGGACACGTGTCTGTGGGCACGTGTGCTGAAAAAGGTGAGTAAAGTTCCTTGGCGGAAAGGATACCTCAACCTGTAGTGAGTTGTATTGTTCGTAGAACCGCTACAGTATAAGATTCAAATGATCTCTAAGATTATAGGTCCTAAAGCACGGCAATGTGGCTATATAGTAAATGTGACCAGCACCGTTTTCTGTCAAATGTATATTGAGTGTTTTTTTTTTTAGTCAAATTAACGATTGGTGACCAAAAAGGTTTCCCAATAATTACCAAGGTTTAGCCACTATGTTGATGAAGGAAATAATGGCTGCCTTTACTTTTTGAGTTATGTTAGGCTAATCCGCATACATTTTTGACTTTAAATAACTGCATAGGAAAAAATATAACGGTGTCAAATCACATGATTTTAGTGGTGCATTCTGATCCTGGTTTCGGTAGATATGTTCGTAGAATGCGTTCATGAAATTTCTTGTGTAGAACATTCATCGTTTTGTTCCTTGTGTGGCAAGTTAAGACAACATATTGTCCAGATAGACGAAATCCAGTTTCGGTCACAAAAATTCCTTATTATGTGACGGAGGGGTCCGCCGTTCACGGTAATGAACGATTGTTTTCGAAGACGTGTGCACCAATGACGATGATGAATAAAAAGCGATCATTCTCTGTAGCCATGTCATGTATCCATAGAGCGTATTGACGCCACTGCGATGGATTGACAAGCTTGAGTTTCTGTAATAAATGGGCCTTATACGCTTGCAGGTTCGAATGCTTCGTCAAAATCTTGAACAATGCCACGGGTATGAGGTTCAGTTCCTGGGCAAGATGACGGATCGCGTACAGGAGAGATATTGTCGTTGGTGAAGGTTAGACTAGGAGTAGCCAACCTCGGGCTCACAAGTGCAAGTGCCCCTGTGATCGATATCAATAAACATTAATTACGTCAATACATTGTAGTGCTCTAAAAAGCCCTACCACCTTTTTCCCCATCCATACATCCTAATCCAAGAAATCCTATATCAAAACATTAAATCCTATCAAAATCCTGAAAAACCAAAACCAAATCCAAAATTCGCAATAAACGAATCAAAATATTCGTTTATCGCTTTGCATTTGCCCCACGGCATAATTTAATCAGAAAACCAAAACTAAAATCAAAATTCGCAATAAACGAATCAAATATTCGTTTATAGCTTTGCATTTGCCCCACGGCATAATCTCTATTCAAAATCCAGAAATACATTTCAATCTGGTAATTTCCCTAGAAAATTAAACAAACCAAATCCATGGCAAATCACACCAGATGTTCGAATTTGCCACAAGCAAACAATACCCAAATACCATTTCAAATCCTCACATGCAAATAGATTGATGAAGATTCAGAAAACTGAATCTTATCTAAAACAAACATTGAGCATCGCACGAAATGTATTGAAAATCGAGATTGTTGCACGAAAATGTGTATCTTTGGGATACAATTTTCGATTACTTTTCCTTTATAAAGGAATGGTTTCGTGATCTCCGGGCCGCAGTTAAATATCATCCGTTGTCCCTGAAGGAAAATATCCTGGAGAAGGGCGAAGTTCAAATTAAAAATAAATAAAATACAAAAAGGAAAAACGAGCATTCTTTTCATTTTTCTGGTGAGTAAAGTATAGGTACTCCCTCAAAGAGAATACTTCTGAAGATCTGGAGTATCACCTGGCCACCACGGAAACCAGCGGACTTGCGAAGACTGAGGCCAAACCAAAAGGACGTTACTCTTCCCTCTGGATCAGAGGAAGCACGGTTAACGACCCCTTGTAGGACAAGATTTCAGGAGCGGTCTGTTTTAAGAGATCGCCTTGTCCTTTTAAGGATCAGGAGACTCGCATCCTGAAACTAACCCCTACTAAACACAACAAAAAATTTTGGTGGCAGCGCGTGGGATACCCAAAATCCCCTACCAAAGAAGACTCGGGGATTATCCAACAATCCCCTACCAAAGAGAATACTGGAAAAATTATCCACGAAGGACGTCCCGATAATGCAGAATTTCAAAATCCTCTAAAACTGATTCCTGAAGACATCAAAGACACGCACTCCAGGCGCTTGAAGGAAGACATTTAAAACTGGCGGGATAATACTTGCGATATCCCCTAACAACAAAAACAATGAAGCAAAATTTCTTCTAAAGCGTATTCCGGGGCTAACACCGGAACAGTAACATTAAAACCTTTTTTTTTTTTAAATTTTTGAAGCGTATACCGGGGCTGACACCGGAAAGATATTGAAATTTAAAAGCGTTGCCTGGGGCTTGGATACCGGCAAAGTAGATAAAATCAAAGTGCTACGAAAACTGCCACGAGTTCCGTGGAAAAGAGGAAACATCTTTTTCCTTATACACCAGCACAACATAATCATCAGGAAATTTGCTGCTAGATCCTGACGATAGTGATTAGGACCAGAGAAGAATAAAATAATACATCCAGTGGAGCGAACCCCAGTCAGCAGAAAAACCGATTCCTGTCGCAGCTACAACAACCACAGGTAAAAGAAAATTTTTATTATTAAAGTGAAAAGTGAAACAGAAAGTGAACTAAATTTGATAATTAAAATAAAGATAAAATTCATTTAAGTTTGTCATTTTTTGCGTAGTAATCGGCCTCCAAAATAAATAAATTTTTTTTTATTTTAAATTTTCGAAATCATTAACTAAAGGAGACGCCAAGAATAAATTGAATGTTCAAATACTTTTTTCAAAATTGTTCTTTTCACACGACCCTCTAAAATTTGATTTTTTCTTTTAAATGCAATTAGTTTATATATTTTTTCCTCTCCTAATGGGAATATCCATATAAGTGCCCAGAAGGGATAAAATTATAGTGAAGCAATCAAGGGAACTATAGAAAATATGTTCACCTTTATAGACGAAATTTAAATAAACGTACACTAATATTTATCAAAAATGTTACACATATTTCAATTTACAGAGGCAAAATTTAAATTAAACAAACATAAAAATTTTCATAAAATTGATACGAATACATTTTTCTTAATAAACATATATTTTTAAACGCATATCTTTAACAATTTTCTAAAAACTTTACACATATATATATATATACATATACACATTTGCTTTTCGGAACTATTTCAACTTCTTTGGGGAAGATTTTCTATCGTTTCTGAGTGATAGCTGAAGGAAAACGGAAAATTAAAGTCCTTTGCACTTAACTTTGACGTTGTTTTGGACTTTTTGTGTGTTGATTTTCTTTTTACGTTCCTGCGGAAAAACCTATTTCAGGGTCCTTTTCTCTTTTTGCCCGTGACACTTTAGGCCTTGCTCCCCTCGAACGAAAGGAAAATTGTTTCTCTCACAATTAGGAGTAAAAGACACTTTACCCAATAGGATCTAACTAACTAAGTTGGAGGATATATTATTCTTGTTGTTTTCGTATTTTCTCTTGGTTATCGTATCACGATAAAATGAAAATTACATCTCTTTGTTCTCTACCCCTTTTCACCATCATTTGGGAAGGTCTGTTTCACAAATACGTCGTGAGCGACAAAAATAAACCGGGTACGCGTTCGCAGAGACCTGAGCCCGAGCTCATACAAAATCGCGAGGACGAAATATCGGAAACCGTACGTATGGAAACACGCGAACAGAGTTCTATAATGAACCTACCAATAGGATTAAGTGACATACTGGGACTCGTGCCGGTATTTAACGGTAATCCTGATGAATTAGAGGGTTTCGTCTCTTGTGGAGACATTTTGTTCTCACAAGCACAAGAAGACAACCAGAAATCCTTTATTCTAAGGGTAGTAAAAACCAGATTACAGGGACCGGCGCGAGACTGCATCCAACATAAAATTATTTCTACATGGGAAGATTTGGTATCTGAATTGGAGGGAGAATTTAAAGCTCTAATCTCTAGGTCTGCTGCTCAAAATAATTTGGTGGCAACAAAACAGGATAGCAAGGAGGGTGTAAAGGAATTTTCAAATAGACTCAGACACCACCTGCATGAATTGGACAGCGCCACATACGCTAGTTCATCTGATCCTACAGTCAGAACTTATCTTCTGGCTGCAAATCAGAGACTTGCGTTAAATACGTTTGAGGATGGGATAAGAAATTCCAGCCTCAAGATCTTAGTAAAAGCGCATAGGGCTTCAAATCTCAAAGCGGCCATTAGCTACGCTTTGGAACAATCTCAAAGATTGAACAGCGATAACTCAATGCAAACTTCCACTAACAATTTTAGGAGAAACCAACTAATTGTTTGCCAAACATGCAACAAGAGGGGACATACTTCTGCGACTTGTTATCGCAACACAAATTTTCCAAATTTCGTCCCCCAACGCATTAAGACAGAGGTTGAACGTCTCCAATGCACATACTGTCGGAAGTATAATCACACTCAGGCAGAGTGCAGAACCAGGTTAGCTCATATGCGAAACCAGGACCAACATTCGACGAGTCGTAATCCCTTTAAAACTCATCTTAACCAATCCAATCAATCTCAAAATAGGACAATAACAAACTCGCCCCGCATTGAAAATCGTAATACCCGACAAAATCAAAATATTAACAGGGTATCCAATCAACAACAGGGAAACGAACTCACTCGGGCAGCGAGCAACGGCAATCCTTCTCGAGTTCAGACAATCGCCGATATACACCCCATCCCGATGTAAATTTTCAAATGCGCGTATTTTTCTGCCCTGAATTTAAGGAGCCAGTAATACGTGTAAAATTTAATCCATCGGATAAACAATACTCGACTTTCCTCATCGATACAGGCGCCGACATCAGCCTGATCAAATTAGATAATCTTTATATTGAACAATCTGTAGAAAATTCAGACCCAGTGACTATATCCACCATTGCTGGAAAAACGGTCAGCACATGCGGAAAGGTATTGGGGGAGTTCGAATTCAGAACTGATAGGCACTCCATACCCTTTAAGCATAACCTTTTTGTAGTGGGAAGCAATATAGAATTTCAACACGATGGCATACTGGGAAGCGATTTCCTTGCGAAGCACCAGTGCCACATTAACTTTGAAAAGGGATTCCTTAAATTCGCTGTGAAGAAGAGAACCATGGTAGAACTCGAGCAGCCTTTAGGAAACAAAAATGAGGTCAAGGAAAATACTCAGAATGCCACGCCTTACGAGGTGTCTTCCACGGATAATACAGGCATTCTTGAAAAATTGGATAACACCGTTCGTGAGTCAACATCCGAATCCGTTTGTCTACGGGCCGGATCTGATGCTGTGACAAACACAACGAAACCAACCACCCTTGAATCTTCCTCTTCCCATTTAAATAAAGTTTGTGGTAACGAAAAAGTTAAGGAAACTGCCGAAAAACTGAGTTCAGGAAAACATGAACCTGAAACTCTAATATCCCCAGTAAATTTAAAACGAAATGCCAAAATCGATTTCATAAAATTGCATTCACGATCTCAACAAATAATGGAGATTCCCTTTAAAGAAAAATCCAGTCAAGAACTGATTATTAAAAAATCCGAGATCATGCCAGGGATATATCTGGGTAATAGTTTGACAACACCACAGGACAACAAAATAAAGGTATTATTAATGAACACATTAGACACCGATCAAGAAGTAAGCACCAACGACATAGAAGTCGGATGGGAAGATCTGGATGACTACAATGTGTTAAGGGCGGACGAAACCCAAAATCTTCTAAAAAATAGGCTTGAACGGCTAGAATCACTCCTAGAGTTGCGTCATTGTAACCAGGAGGAAAGGAAATCTATCCTGAATATCTGTCGCACTTATAATAACCTATTTCTTCTCGAGGGTGACTACCTCACATATACTGACGCCATAGAGCATCAGATCATCACGGAAGAAGGTAAGCCACCTCTTTATATAAAACCGTATCGCCTACCAGATAGCTCCAAGCAAGAAATTCACAAACAGGTGAATGAAATGCTTCAGGACGAAGTAGTACAACAAAGTTACAGTCCTTGGAATTCCCCTCTCTTACTAGTACCCAAGAAGGCAGGACCTGATGGGACAAAACGGTGGAGAGTGGTTGTCGACTTTAGAGCCTTAAATAAAATAACAGTCGGAGATGCATATCCATTGCCCAATATTACTGATATTTTGGACCAGCTAGGAAAAGCTAAATATTTTAGCACTTTAGACTTAGCAAATGGTTTCCACCAAATACGCATGGACAATAGAGACAAGGCAAAAACAGCGTTTAGCACACCCTTCGGACATTACGAATACAATCGAATGCCCTTCGGACTTAAAAACGCACCCGCCACATTCCAAAGGCTTATGAATAATGTACTCATGGGTCTCCAAGGAATAGAATGTTTCGTCTATGTAGATGATATTGTAATTTACGGATACGATCTGAACGATCACAATTCCCGACTTACCAGAGTTTTCGAGCGATTACAAAGGCACAATCTGAAAATACAACCAGAAAAGTGTCACTTCATAAGGAAAGAGCTCACCTACTTGGGGCATGTTATTTCAAAGGAAGGTATAAAACCAGATCCAGAAAAAACTAAAGCGGTAAAAACGTTTCCAACGCCCAAGAAACAAAAAGACGTAAAATCTTTTCTCGGTTTTGTAGGCTACTATAGAAAATTTATCCCTAATTTCGCCGAACTGGCAAAACCTTTAAGCAAATTACTTAGGAAGAATGTTCCATTTTATTGGGATGCCTTTTGTGATGAGGCATTCACAACTCTAAAAAGAAAGGTTATTACCCCACCAATACTGGCTTATCCAGACTTTAACCGGGAGTTTATAATAACAACGGATGCTAGCAATGTTGCGTTAGGAGCAGTCCTATCTCAAGGTACAATAGGACAAGATAAACCTATTGCTTTCGCTAGCCGAACCCTAAACGACGCCGAAACACGGTATACAACGTCTGAAAAGGAATTACTAGCAATCGTTTTTGCATTAGCACAGTTCCGACCATATGTCTACGGACGAAAGTTCACAATAGTAACTGACCATAGCTCTCTACAGTGGCTTATAGGACGAAAGGATCCTACATCCAGACTTATGCGATGGAGAATTCTACTCGAAGAGTATGAGTACACAATCGTCCATAGAAAAGGAAAGCAAAATGCAAATGCTGATGCTCTCAGCCGTATAACAACGACTACCCCAGTTGATCCCATTAAAAATAATATCCTCGTCACCACACGAAGTAAAGCCAAACTCGAAGAAGATGTGGCTGCACAATCATACAAAGATACTACCAATCTTGTATGGCAAGAACAAACAGGGTCCATCTATACCAAGAAGAAACTTGGACTACGTATTATAATCCTCCCATTGATAAACTCTGCTGAGGAAGAAAACCTGGCAGGAAGAATCCCAAACTTCACCAAGCCAGACGTAGGTAAAATTACGTTTCATGAGCAAGATGGGTTATGCGCCATCACATTGCCATTGCCTTTCAGAAACCTAAGCGACCAGGAAACCGCTAAGAGTTCCCTTATTGATCTGAAGAAGATTTGCGAAGACCGGAATTTCAATTCCATTGGAATTTTAGTGCCCTTCATAGAAAACGAATCAAAAGTAGCACTCAATAACTTGCTAAAAGAAACTTTTGCTCACCTCAACGTGACAATGTACGTTTTCTCCAATAAAAAGAAGCTTTTAACAGATCCTAACGAAATACAAAAGTTACTCGCGGAATACCACAACTCACCTTTCGGAGGACACCAAGGAGCCACCCGAACAATCAATAGATTGAAGCAAAAATATTACTGGCGCACAATGACCGCTGACGTTGCAGCGTATATTAGAAAATGTGCCTCCTGCCAGATAAACAAAAGTGGAAGGAATCCTAGAATTCCTATGAAGATAACCACAACAAGCTCCAAACCTTTTGAAAGAGTTGCTTTAGATATAGTAGGACCATTACCAGTCAGCTATAATGGAAATAAATACCTACTAACGTTTCAAGACGATTTGACTAAATTCTCAGGAGCTTACGCACTGGCCAGCGCCGAAACCAAGGACGTGGCCAGGACTTTCGTTGAAAACATCGTCTGCCAGCACGGCATACCATCTTCTCTATTAACTGACCGAGGTGCTAATTTTCTCAGCGCACTTTTTAAGGACATTTGTTCCTTACTTAAAATGAGAAAACTCAATACAGCACCCTACCATCCACAAACGAATGGAGCACTAGAACGGAGCCATAGAACTCTGGTGGAATACCTCCGCCACTATGTAAACCAGGATCCTCTCACTTGGGACACCTGGATACCTTACGCAATGTTTGTGTACAATACTACACCCCACAGTAATACAGGCTACACGCCGCATGAATTACTATATGGTTTCCCAGCCGAAATACCCAGTTCTCTCAGACAAAACCCCGAAAGCTCTTATAACTACGACCATTACGCAAATGAATTAAAAATGCGATTACAACATGGTTATCGTACAGCTAAGGGAATACTGATAGAGAAAAAACAAAAATCTAAGGCATACTACGACCAAAAAGTAGGCCGTAAGAAATTTAATGTTGGCGACAAGGTTTTATTAAAGAATCACTCGAGACCTAACAAATTAACCTCCCTGTGGAAAGGCCCCTACGAAATTGTCAAGATCCTATCCGAAGAAAATTCAATCCTCAAAATAGGAAAAGGTACCCGAATAGTCCACAACAACAATATAAAACCATTTGTGGATTAGGCAATCACGAATGAGAAACTCCAAAAAGAAAAAAAAAAAAGTTGAGGGAAGGTAAATGTATATATCTATAGACAACCTTACAAAAAAAAAGAAATAAATAAATGCATATACGTGTAGTAAACCAAAAAAAAAAAAATCATAAAGTAACTACCAAAATACCACGATAATGAATTTAAAATTTGCCTCAACATTTTCCTTTTCAAATACTTGTAAACAAATAACAAATAACTTTGTAAATATTGTACAAACGTTTTAAATAACCAAAATAAACAAACAAAACAAAAAAAAAATGTTTATATGAAGACAAATAGTAACTCACTTAATAAAATAAGTTTATAAATATCAGACAATATGACTGAGTTAATTGAAAAAAATTTTGTAATAATAAATAATCTTAAGTTATAAAAGGAAAAACGCAATATATATATACGAAGAAAAAAAAAAAAAACGAAAATACAAAAACGAAACTTACGAAACAATGTTAAAATAAGAATTTCTAATATTTATATAAGTACAAAACAGTTTTCAACTAAGATATACTAAGAAAGTAAGAACATTTTTGTACAACTCAAAACAAAGAAAGAAAGTTGTAGAATTTAATTGTACGTTCAAATACATGAAAAAAAATTATATATATAAATAAACGCACGACAAATAAAGACAATGAAAAGTCCTCAAAAAAAAGAGATAAAATATGTAAATAATAAAAATTTCTTGTAATACACCAAAACAAGAAAAAAAAACCCAAAAGTTACAATACGAAATAATGTTAAAATAATGAATTCAAATACTTATATAATTATAAAACAGTATACAATTAAAACGTATACTCAGAAAATAAGAAAATATTTACTTTAAATCAAAACGAAAATTTTTAGAATCAAATGTTTCCTTCTAATACAATATTTAACCAACATGAAAAAAAAACAACTTATACGAAATTTTAAACCAAATGTCTATTGTACATACAACCAAAACCGAACTAAACGAATATACCCTTAACTCAAAATAAAATAAAATCAAATAAAAACTTTATTTTTGGATAACCAACAACTACTATTAAGCACATTTATACTAAGAAAATTCAAACCTAAGAAACCAAATTATATTTGTACAAAATTTCAAAAGAAAATATTCTAATTATATAAATAATCATCGTGGAAACTTCGATACACGAATACATTCATAATAAGAAAGAAACAAACTACAAAAATTACACATTTATAATAAATATTGTATACATAAAGCTACTATGTTAGAAAATATCAGGCCTATGCAACGGAATCACGATACTATCATCCTTTATCCTCAACCACACCATTTTCCAGAAAATTAATCTCATAAAGATCAATTTTCTTTTTTTCAAGGAGGGGAGGATGTAGTGCTCTAAAAAGCCCTACCACCTTTTTCCCCATCCATACATCCTAATCCAAGAAATCCTATATCAAAACATTAAATCCTATCAAAATCCTGAAAAACCAAAACCAAATCCAAAATTCGCAATAAACGAATCAAAATATTCGTTTATCGCTTTGCATTTGCCCCACGGCATAATTTAATCAGAAAACCAAAACTAAAATCAAAATTCGCAATAAACGAATCAAATATTCGTTTATAGCTTTGCATTTGCCCCACGGCATAATCTCTATTCAAAATCCAGAAATACATTTCAATCTGGTAATTTCCCTAGAAAATTAAACAAACCAAATCCATGGCAAATCACACCAGATGTTCGAATTTGCCACAAGCAAACAATACCCAAATACCATTTCAAATCCTCACATGCAAATAGATTGATGAAGATTCAGAAAACTGAATCTTATCTAAAACAAACATTGAGCATCGCACGAAATGTATTGAAAATCGAGATTGTTGCACGAAAATGTGTATCTTTGGGATACAATTTTCGATTACTTTTCCTTTATAAAGGAATGGTTTCGTGATCTCCGGGCCCAAATCCAGCGTCTTCCTCTGTACTCCGGCAAGCAATTTTATTATAGGTACAGAGGAAGTAATCCTGTTTTCCTACTGTACAAGAAATTGTTAGGTAGTAAGTTTCTTTAAGATTTTGTATATAAGGCAAATATTTTTGAAAATAAATGCATATCCCTATTAAGTACACTAAGTAAGATACTGGAACGCAAGATCTACCAAAATCTTCTCTCATTTGCCAATGAGAATGCCCTCATCCCTAACTGTCAGTTCGGATTTCATAAGCGACAATCCACATGTCATGCTCTACTAAAACTCACACACGATGTTACAACTGGTCTCCAAAACCAAAGCTCTACTGTGTGTATATCTCTCGATATTTCTAAAGTGTTTGATTGCGTCTGGATCTCAGGGCTTCTGTACAAACTGCACTCCATATTTAATCTAAACTCTCACACAACAAAGCTCTTAGCCTCTTATCTTTCTGACAGAAAATTCGTTGTGAGAATAAATTCTTCCGTCTCAGAAACCCACAACATAACCGCGGGTGTTCCCCAAGGCTCTATTTTAGGGCCAATTTTATATCTGTTATATACCGCGGATATTCCTCAACCCGTATCTCCTAATGTTGTGATGCTGAATTATGCTGATGATACATTAATTTACTCTAGCAGCAAATTTGTTAAGGCTGCAAGAAATCGCATTAACAACTTTCTCCCTAACCTATCATCATACTTCAATAAGTGGAAAATTCACCTTAACCCAAATAAAACGCAGCTCATAGTGTTCAAGGGCAAACACGAGCACTGTACAAACAACACTAGACGCTGCCACAACAAAATTAAACTTAACCTAAACAACACTCTAATAAAACCCTCCAAAACCCTAAAATATATGGGAATCACTTTTTCTAATAACTGGTCTTTTTCCTCCCACATTAAAAATTCCCTTCAAAAAGCCACAATTCAGCTTAATCTCTGTAGAAGAGTAATGTGGAAACCAAATAGTCTCTCTCACAAAGTCAAACTGCTCATTTACAAACAGATTATCAGGCCCACACTCACGTACGCGTGCCCATTGTGGTACCATATCACTCCCTCCCAAATGGAGAAATTACGAGTATTCGAAAGAAAATGCTTTAGGTATGTCTCTGGGTTACATCGTCGTCCTAACTCCTATAAGTACTATAGTAACGTCGAACTCTACAATACCGCTGGTATTGAGCGCCTCGATAGACGATTCCTCGAGCTATCTATCAAATTTATCGAAAACCTACAAAATAATCCCAATCCCATAATAACCTCGCTCTTAGAGAACCCTCTAGATATCAGAACTAACTACCCCAACTGTCTCCACACCAGAGCTATCTTCGCCTCAGGCAGACTGGTAAATGATTCAAACGAGATCATATACCACAACACCGAAGTTACCCCTAACCAGTTCAAATACTCTAACGTCCAACCATTTTCCAACATCCTACGTTTTTCCAACGAACAACCGGAAAGAAATACTCTTCCTCAAACCCATAACTGACCTCATTCCACATCCTTTAATTCATAAATCCCATTAATTATAAAACTTTGTTTTGTTTATAGCTCATTTTATAATAATCAGACTAAGTTAGGTTAAGTTATATTTATATTTATATTTAGGGTTAAGTTTAGATTAAGTAAAGTAAAAATAAGAAATTCCTGGTTTTCTGACCTTTTCCAGGAAGACAAAACCCTACTAAATGTATAAACACACATCTAGCCTGTAACTCTTAAAACATTGTTTGGAAAATGTATTATAATAATAATTACATGTAAGCAATTGTCACGAATTTAATTTTAAGTCACTGTATTACTTAAATGTACAAATTTTAATTATGGTTAATAAATACAGTTTAAAAAAAAAAAAAAAAAATGATCTCCGGGCCGCAGTTAAATATCATCCGTTGTCCCTGAAGGAAAATATCCTGGAGAAGGGCGAAGTTCAAATTAAAAATAAATAAAATACAAAAAGGAAAAACGAGCATTCTTTTCATTTTTCTGGTGAGTAAAGTATAGGTACTCCCTCAAAGAGAATACTTCTGAAGATCTGGAGTATCACCTGGCCACCACGGAAACCAGCGGACTTGCGAAGACTGAGGCCAAACCAAAAGGACGTTACTCTTCCCTCTGGATCAGAGGAAGCACGGTTAACGACCCCTTGTAGGACAAGATTTCAGGAGCGGTCTGTTTTAAGAGATCGCCTTGTCCTTTTAAGGATCAGGAGACTCGCATCCTGAAACTAACCCCTACTAAACACAACAACATATTCAGGCGCCTACAACGTTCATGAACATTTTTAATTGCGTCCTTGCTTTCGAAAAGGTTGGCAACCTCTGGCCCAGACAAAGTCTGGACTACGTTCACCACATCGCCGGTTATTTTGATTATTTGCACAATTTTCCATATCGTGAGTTCGGTATAAGGTGGATGTTGACCGACAAAAAATCATGTAATAGATGGAACGTGTCTTCTCTTTTTTTAAAAGCCTATTTTTGTAAAAGCACTATTTTAACACTTTGCTTACCTTCTTATCCCTCCATACCATGAACAAATCAAAAGGAACTGATAATGATCAAGCAATGCCCGCCACGAGGACAATAACTGAGACTTGATCGTTAAACGCTTTTTCCAACTAGCCGGTCTAGCTCTGGATGTTATTTAATCGGGCAGTAAAAAATAAGAGTTTTGAATCGTGTAACAACTTCGAATTTATTGCTTTATGTCTGCCGTAGGTAAAGCCGTTAAAGGTAATGACCTCGTTAAGTCTTTGAAGTTATGAATACTAAAAGACTTTGTCAAAGTACGTTCTATCATTTTTACAGGGATTCCAATGGCAATAGTTTCGAATTCGACTTCAATTGTGATTGAAAAAGTCATAAATCGCGCTAATTCTTTTCACATCGTATTCTTTTCAATCTTCGTTGTCGTATAAGATTCAAATGATCTCTAAGACTATAAGTCCTAAAGCACGGCCATGTGGCTATAAAGTAAATGTGATCAGCACAAAATGTATTTGAAGTGTTTTTTAGTCAAATTACCGATTGGTGACCATGATTAAAATGTTTCCCAACGTTTACCAAGGTTTAAGTGTACTCTTACTACAAACTGTCTGCTAATGCAATGACTTGGGTATTTGGAGCATAGAGGTAATGTTCGCGGACGGCGCACAATGAACAATTACTTGTTCTCCTACTACGTAATACCACTTAGCTCTATTGGAAATGTAACCATAGGTTGTGCTACCAAAGATGCCAAAGATGCTATGGAAACCGTCTACTGCTTCCATAGCATCTTTGGCCTTTTTGTAAATGAGATGCACACATGTGATCTCCCAGCTTTATGTGAACTTGATTCTCTTAAATAAATTTAAAAGGTAAATAGGGTGATCCAATTGACCTTTGTAGGTTAGTTCAATGTATTCAGATGACCTTAGGGAATGAAAACTTAAACCACTATTAAAGACTATCAGACATCGTGGATTCGTTTTATAAGATTTGGTTTAAATGTCTAATGTATCCAACAATGATGAGCAGGTTGTGAAATAGACAAGAAATTTTTATATATCAATTTTATTTTATTGAAACACCTACGTTGTATTAGGCAAGCAGACCTAGCTTGTTTGAAACTGGTTATGGGAAAGATCAATTCAGTTGGTTGGGAGGACTCCTAGAATCCAGTTGTGTTGGCATTTGACATTACGAAATCTTATACGTCAAAAAACGCTTAATATGTATACAAAAGTAAGGCCAGCAATAAGTAGAAAAACATGTTTCCCTCTTAATTAACTCGAAGCAAGTTGGTCAAGAACATATCCGCTTTTTGGATCTACCTCGGGTTTTGTGTGGCGGAACCAAACCACTATCTGTTCCCTGTTAAATATTTAATTGTTATTTAAGCCGAATTTTTGAGTTCATCTTCGAATTCGTACACAACGCATTCAAATACAATAAATTTGTTGGTATTGCAATTGTTTTATGTATTATGGCTCGTGATATTTAATACTTTCCACCGCATAAATTTGGTGTGAATAAATCCCAGAGGGTAAGGAATTTCTAATTTTATCACAATTGTACTCAGTAGAGGAGGAAATAGACTATGGACTAGCAACTCATATAACTCATAGTAATACGATGGGTGTTTAATAAAGATAAAGAAAATGTCATCGAAAACACATTCTTTTACTCATCGTAACATTATTGAATTTTGTAAGCAAAACTTCATTAATGTTGGTTTTATCGAATACTATTGCTTGCGCAATTCAAACTTCACTTAATTTTAGACGCGACATTTTACATGTGTACTGTATTGTGCGGTTAACGTGAGACTGTGCAGGTTACTGTTGCCAAATTTGGTTTGTTTACAGCAAATTCTTACTTCTTTCATGGGTGCCCGTCACAAGATGGTGCTAATGGTACGTAGTCATCTACAAAGACAGTAGTTTCTGTCTCCATTGAACACTCTAATTAGGGACAACGGAGCTCATACCTGTTGTCTACTTTTTGTAAGTAAAAGATGAAATGTGTGGTAACTTTAGGTCAGCTGCAGCACATTAGGGGACGACGAAGTATCGCCAGCAACATACTCCGTTCTCAGTATTACGTGTACAGCTTTGCTTCCTAAAGATAGCTTCAGTGGCAAGTGGTGGTTGAAATAAACACATCATAGATGTCATACAATAAACTTGGACATCGGTCAACATATAGTCATACCAACATTAGGTTGTATGTGTCTGCCTAATAAACTTGTTCTTGATCGAAAATGTCAGTGTATGAGCAAAATTCGAGTCATTTGTTGAGGGTTTTAAATTTCTACTTCAATATGAAGAAATTTATGGCTGAGGTTCATTGAATGCCTCTAAATTTTAAGGTCAGGCTGCTATTAGAAAGAGAACGCGTTGTGGGCGGTTTTAACCCTTCAAGAACGGTGATCGGTATGGAAAAAAGAAAATTTCCTAAGGTACAGAAATGGGGGTATTGCTTGATCAGGACTCGTGTCAACCAAGAAGAATTGGTACGATCATTGGGAATGATTCAGAAGCAATGGAATTGGGTACTGTGGCGGTTCTTTAAAGCATTCCCAAAGAACCACCCATCCTCTTTAAATTAACCACCCTCCTCTTCCCGTACAAAGCCATGGTACTTACCTGCAATTTTGGGCAGCGTAAGCTCCCAGCAGCATTTTCCATACTTAAAAGAAAACCTACCCGACAGCAAGCATACATTCTGAACTTTTCTGGTTCATACTCCATGAACCAGTTCATCTCCTATCGGCTCAGCTTGTCTTCAATTACCGATAAACAAACGCTGGCCAGCGTATTGCGGACACAGCTGCAATCGATATACATACTTAATCGTATATCTTATCCTACCCTAAGGTCCGCTTTAGTGCGACCAATTCCCTAACCTTTACCCATCCATGCATTTAATTTGAGCATGAACGTGATCGTTTATTTACTCACGTTCCTGTCCCATGAATACCTATCATCCAACCCGAACAAACAGTCATAGCCACCGTCGTCGAGTTTTCTGTAGACTTAACGTCCAGGACCAATTTCCCCCTTTCCGCTTCGGAGCCATTTGGCCAGAGTAATCAGATTCCCAATCTCTGGTCGAGCTGTTGACACCAGTAGATATTACCTACATCGGTATTTCCAAGGAATCTTAGGAAAATACAATGACGACCCCTTTGTAACATAGGCACATCATGTACATCATGCGTGCCACCATTTGACCTGTGAAATAGCGTTTTTGTTTACTTTGAAACAAAAATCTATTTCGATCCCTGGCATACATCATCAACGATGTATGGGTACATCGCCGCAGCCCCCGATGATCGTGCGTTTGTTTAATCAGGTGTCCGCCGATCATCGTCTTCATCGCAGGGCATCGAACCTGCCCTACACAGTCAAGTGGATCCGTTGCTCCTCCCCTATCGATGTAATTCGCGGCCATTGAATCTGATGGATGTGAGTTGCATCGAGGAGTCAGATTTAAACTTCGTAGGCCTATAGACGCTATTTTTCTCGAGGAGTCAGATTTCATCCTCCGTCGAGTGCAAAAAGTCAAAATACTTTCTCCAAGGAGAGAAGTCGAGGTCGTTGCGAGTCGGGAAATACGATAACTTATGTGTTTGATGGATGTGTAGATACACCTTTTGTGAGAAGTCCGTGTGGTGTTTTCCGTTTGTTATTGTTCGCCGCGTCAATTTGCGCTGAATTTTCCAGTTGACTTAACTTGATTAAAACGCAAATCGGTTGTGACATTGGTAAAAAAGAAAAACACATTGTAACAAAATATCTAGAGGGAAAACAAATCTATTCTTATCGAAGACTGATTCCCACCTCAATTTGTCCACTTTAAAATAAAAGGGAAATTAATCGATAAATAAATATATAAGTGAACGAAAAGAAAATCAGCGTGTGTTTAATTTTCTCCTTCTTTGGCGGACTATTTTAGGAAGGATTCATCGGTGGTGTTTTTATGGAACCCGCATCCTTGCTGATGCCATCTTAAAAACTACCCACAGTACCGTACGGGTAGAAGTCGTGAGATATTGAACAACATGTGTTTTTTTATGAAGCTTGAAAGACAAAGACGGAGGCTGTGGGGGTTCTTGTAAGCTTACCCGAAGAACCCTCCATAACTACAACCTAACTTCCGTTGTTTCCCGCTAATGCAATTGCATTAGCACCTGTAAAAGCTTCACGCATCAAGGTTATTTAACATCATCACCATCAGCACTACAACTGGGATCCGGTCTTGGCCTTATTTAACAAATCTCTCCACCGGTCCCGATTTCGAGCCGATGTCATCCAGTTTGGCACTCCCAGGCTGTGGGCGTCCTGGTCCACGCCATCCCTCCATCGCAGACAAGGTCTGCCGCGGTGTCTCCTTCCATACATCCTGCCACAAAGGACTTTCCGGGCAGGCTCCTCTTCGCTCATTCGAGCTAGGTGTCCCACCCACCGGAATCTACCGAGCTAGCTTGATTTTTCTTACAACATTAGCTTCAAGGTAATTGCGTACAACTCATGGTCTTCGCAGAAGTTGCTACCATGTACTTAGTTTTTCGCTCATTAATGTGCAGTCCCAGTTTTTGTGCCGCCTGCTCGATCTGGGTGAAGGATTCCTGTACCGCCGATTCGGTTCTACGGATGATGTCGATGTCATCTGCCTAGGCAAGTATCTGGCTGGACTTGGTGACAATAGTCCCTCTTGTTGTAACGCCAGAGTCACGGATTGCTTTCTCCAACGCCAGGTTGAAGAGGAGGCAGGCCAAACCGTCCCCTTGTCGGAGTCCGTTATAGATGTTTATTGGTTTGGACAGCTATTTTTACTTGACTAGTTACGTTGGTCACGGTCAACCTACAAAGTCGTATCAATTTGTTTGGAATGCCGAATTCTCTCATGGCATTATATAGTTCTACCCTGGGTATGCTGTCGTAGGCGGCCTTAAAGTCTATAAACGGATGATATAATGGAATCTTAAATTCCTGACATTTTTTCATCGCCTGCCTAAGGGTGAATATCTGATCAATTGCTGATTTGCCTGGGATGAAGCCACACTGATATTGACCAATGATGGCTTTAGCGTATGGAGCTATCCGAGCTTGTAGGATAGTGGAGAGTATCTTATAGGCGGTACTCAGCAATGTTATACCCCTATAGTTGCTGCACAGTGTGATATCTCCTTTCTTATGTATGGGGCAAATTATACCGCGACGTCAATCTTCCGGCATCTCCTCTTGCTCCCATAGGTGCACCACAATCTCATGAATTGCGTGATGTAACGCTGTCCATCCTTGTTTGATCAGCTCAGCTGGTATACCGTCAGCTCCAGGGGCTTTATCTGATTTGAGCTGTCTAATGGCTTTTAATGTTTCCTGAATGCTAGGTGGCGGCAGCATTTGGTCTTGATCTTGCATTGGTGGAGCCTCCAATTCTTCTGTGAGCTGACCATTCAGCAATTCATTGAAGTGCACTTCCCATCGCTCCAGAATGCCTTCAGGATCGGTGATCAGATTACTCTCTTTATCCTTGCAGTAAGTGCAGCGTGGTGTGTACCGCGTCATACTGCGGATTATTTGATAGAACTTCCGCGCCTGGTGCGGACCTCGCTCTCTGCTTTTGTCTATTTCACAGACAAGGTTTTTTTCCCAGGCACTTTTCTTTTGTCTGTGAAGTCTTTTTTTCAGATCTTCTGAGCTCTTTGTATTTCTCCTCGCGTATCCGCGTCCTATGAGACTGCTGCATTGTCCGGTATTCAGCATTCTTACGTTCAGTTGCTAGTTTTCACTCATCATCAAACCAGTCGCTCTGATCTCTACGACTACTGCACAAGATGGAGTTGGCAGTACTAATGAAAGTATTCTTAAGGCGTGTCCATTTCTCTTCTACGCCCGACATTCTGCCCCCAGGACTTACTCTCCCTCCGTCGAGCTCTTCGAGGGCGAGTCTTAACGCATGACCAAAGTTGTTACTGGTATTCTCATTGCGTAAGGCAGCCGTGTTGATTCGAACCTGATCTGCGGATGCAATACGTCTCCGTAAGGTAATCCGCGCTCGGAAAACTGTACCAACAAGATAGTGATCCGAGTCGACGTTGGCACCTCGGTACGTTCGTACCGTCATCAGGCTCGAGGAGTGGCGGCGATCTATCAACACGTGGTCAATTTAGTTGCCAGTGGCTCCATCAGGTGATACCAGGTGGCTTTGTGGATATCTTTGCGCGGAAACCTGGTACTCGCAACGACCAAGTGTTTCGATGCTGACAGTTCGATGACTCGTAGTCCATTGTCATTAGTGTTCTCATGCAAACTATGGGAACCTGAAAACCGGCCCCCGACCTATTTTTGCATTCAAATCACCAAGAACGATTTTCACATCGTATCTTCGGCAGGCATTTAGGACCCGTTCGACGTTCTTGTAGTATTCTTGTTTTTCGTCGTCAGGGGACTCCTCTGTAGGTCCGTGAACGTTTATGAGGCTTATGTTCTTAAACTTGGTTCGCACGCGAAGAGTGCATAGCCTTTCATTTATTGCATTAAAGCCGATGATGGCAGGGTTAAGTTTTTGGCTGACTAGAAAGGCCAACTTCGAGTACTATCTAACGCATAACCTAAAAGTTCCTGTAAGAGAATTCTTACCTTTCATGCATCAATTCGCATGCAAACTCCCTACAGGAATTCTGTCCATCTTATAGGATCATAAATCCAAAACCTATTCGGCACCTTCGGTTGCCAGGCAAATTCCAGCCTCCCCATATGTGCACTTCAATCACCAGCATTCCTGAAACATTTCCTTTCTCAAGGACATTTAATGCTTTCAAGTATGGAAGTAGTAACCGATTTTTTTTTTGGCTACATGGACGAGATAATGTGTTAAAGGTTAAAGACTCCTTGAAGTTCTGATTCACTACCCACGTTTGGTAGTACCTACGGAGTAAACCCTCCTCAAAATAGCGCACATTTCTGTTTATTCTCCCAGCAACCCTCTCGACAGTTTTTCCGGGAGCCTGTTACCAGACGTGTACGTGCGGGGGTATGGATGTTCAACTGATGACTCAGTGGCGATCCTAAAGTTGTATAAAGTTACGAAATCTAAAAATTATTTCATAAACTTACAAAACACGTAACAATTTAAACATAGGGAAATTTCTTTTGTTTTCTAAACTTGAAAGCTAAACATCTGCTAATTTGTGTTCCACCTGTTATACCAGTTAAATTATCTATGCATACTATTTGCTACGATTTGTAATTCTTTTTAAGCGAATGAATTACTTCTTGAAAATATCCAGTCCAAAACGACACATCAAGTCCAATCAACTTTCACAACTGACCAATAAACTTTCAAATGTCGTGATTAAAAATCATAAGAGACGTGGTCCTGATTTAATTCTAGAAATTTACCTAGATAAGATTATGGAATCCAAAAGCAAGCGTTAATCAATGCCGTATGTTATAGAAATGCTCCTTCACTGATTTAAATTTATTTTAATTATCTAGTTATCGGAGTAACATTCTCACATCCTAGACAGTCGGTGAGTCACGAACAAACAAAGAGGTACAACAATGGCCACTTTTTGCATTTGTGAAGTCGATAAAATCAGGAATTTGTCGCGACGATGCCAATTTAGTCCGATATTGACTGGCTGACCGGTAAGATTATAAATCCCAAACGAGGAGATGGAAATCGAGAGACTGGCATTTAAGATTGGCATTTCAGCATACTGCAAAATTCATTAAGTGAAACACGTTTCGATACCAGTTATGATGAATAAATCAGCCGTGACCAGGGCTGTAAAATCGAGGGAATTAATAACGAATTTGTTTTGGGATAAGAAATAGCAATTTCGAAAATAGAATTAGGCTGGCTTAGTGAATGAAATGCTGTTAAAACTGTGAATGGAGATGTCATTCTGGGCAGGTGCCATTTATCACACCTTTTTTTTTATCGGCGAATAACTACGTCACGATATTTATTATTGCTGGTATTTTAATGAAAGTTGAAGATTCACATCTTTTTTTGATTGTCTTATTGTTGGTTCAGAATACAGTTTTGTTCAGATACAACCTCATTTTGAAAAAGTCTGCCCAAAAAACGCATGAGCACTCTCCAATGGCTACTGCTTGTGGGGTGAGCATTTTGAGTTATCTTTCAAGAGCCTGAATAAGGTCTTAAGAGTATGAAATCTGTTTGCCTGTTTTTATAATAAACCACACAAAAGGGACTGTTTGATATCCTTGAACATCTTGGTGTTTATTGATCCAACTGAAATGTTCATATTATCGACTGGATACAGATCAACCACCCAGCTTGTGAAATTGTTGTCCTTGCCGATTTTAATGTGCACAATTCCGGCTGATGGTACATTCTAACGGAACCGACGAGGCTGGGAGGCTGGCGGAGATGTTTGCTGTTGGCCACAACTTGATTCAACTCGTGGGGGAGCCAACGCGAGTGCCGGATGCCCGAGGCGATTATGCGAACACCTTGGATCTGTTTTTGACATCGGAACCGAGTATTTATACCGCAGAGGTTTCTGCGCCACTGGGAAACTCAGATCACCGCTTGGTATCTGTGGCACAACCACTTGCATTTCAACCGAATAATCGACACAAGCAGCTTCGCCATGTATGGAGGCATGGGGCTGCCAACTGGGTCGATTTGCGAGATTTCTTCGCATCCTTTCCATGGTCGGAGGTATGCTCCGGAGAGTCCGATGTTAACGCTTGCGCGGAGTCGGTCACGGAGATTATTCTTCTCGGGATGGAGATCTGTGGGTGGTATTTGCTATGCGTAAACAAGGACGCGGGTTCAGTCAAATACCCCACAACACTAAATGGCGCACAAAATTGTTCCGCGAAGAAAACAAAGAAAAAACAAGCACACAAGTTGATCCTCGAAGGTGTAAAGGAAAACAAAATGAAACACTTTATTGTCATCTATCGGCAACTAAACATCCACTTAATTACATCGAGACGGTTTAGGAATTGTTTTGACACGAGCGCTAATCGTTAGTCTATATTAATATTTAAAATCCGCGGAACACACCATTAAAATCATACATCCACAGGACTCGCGAACGACAACTCTGGCGCACTAAAAGGAACTCGGCTCCTGGGCACGTGTGTGTGGTTGGGTGGTAGCAATCTGACTCCAAATGTAATGTACATTTTTCAGTTCGATGCCCGCGAATTTCATCGATAGGGGAGGATTGTGTCTGTGTGCGTATAGCTCAAGTACCTTGCCCTTCAGCCTGGATATCGGCGACGACGAAAGTGCACCTAAATAAACATGGGCTGCTGCAATGAATTGGTATTATGGAGATATGCGATGGCAAAAAATCGCCGAAGGGAGAAATAGGTTTCTGTGTCTTAAATAAACAGAAACGCTATTTCGAGGGCCATAAATCTTTGATGACCTGCGCCTGAGAACGAAATAGGTTTTTGCTTCAAGATACACAAAAACGCTATTTCAAGGGTCACGATGATATGCACACCGTGTTTACTTAGGCGTTCATGCTAATGCCATTGTAGGCTATAGAGTTTTCGTGGCGATAAGCAAACCGATGGTTTGCTCGGCTATGACCTAGGCTATGGTAGCTATTGTTTGTTTTACAGGCCGGAGCATCGTTAGCATGATTTGGGTTATGATTGTCTAACGTCAATCATATTAGTGCCCAAATCCCATGATCGGTAGATAACCGACAAAGGAAATTGGTCGCAAGTGTTGCGAACCTTGGGACTGGGGCAATAAATGGATATGAACCGTAGCAAGAAACCATTGGCTTCAGCTATGTCAACAATTACGCTGGCCAGCTAGTATTTATCTATTATAATTGCTGACACGCCGAGCCGATGAAGATATGGTACGGATCATAAACGGAATGATTCAATGTGATGCATGCCCGAGGGTGAAATTTTTGATGCCACGGCTAGGTGATAATCCTTGCCGTGGACTTAATGTTTTCAGGAATGATCGTGGAGAAAGGGGTTTGGAAGAACCCCAAAGAAAGGTAAGCTGCCTATAAGGTATTCATGTCGGTTATACTTTGGGATAACCGAATTAATTCCAGCAAATTGGTTGGCTGTTAAGGCCGTAGCAAGGTTGTATAATCTTGCTGAAGATTCGACTTCAAGATAAGTCGCATTGCTGGAAATGGTGGGGATCGAGCGATGCATGGCTCTTCGGGCCCTGAAAAGTCCCACAGATCTACATTCCACATTCCATCATATGAAGTTCATCTGATAAACCGTGGTTTGACAAAAATGTGAGCAGATTACAGCGGCAAAAAATAGACCTTTTAAGCAATGGCGCTCCAATCCCACCGATGTTAACAGAACGAATTTTGTTAGAATCAGAAATGCCTGCAACCAGACGATTGATATCGCGAAGAAAGCTCACATCGACAGAGTGACCAGTAAACTGTTTCGGTGCACGACTGGTTCGCGTTCCTTCTGGTGAATGGCAAAAGGTGTCAGCGGTAACTTCGCATCCTGCATTTTCCCTCCGTTGGTGACAGACAGCGGGATGTTAGTCACAAATTCAAAGGATAAAGCTGATGTGTTTGCGAATTTATTTTCCGCAAATTCAAACCTCGATTCCGGTCTTTTGGAGCCACCTGTGATCGCGCCGGTACGGTCTTCCATGCGGGATGTGAGATTTCGCCTGCGTACAATTCTACGTGAACTGGGCTGTAGGAAGGCAACCGGCGCGGACAGAATACCAGTAATAGTCCTTAAGAACTGTGCTCCAGAACTATCGCCGATTCTCAAAGACGGGAAAAAAGTGTCCCACAAAATTACCGGCCGTTAACATTACTGTCTATGTTATCTAAGGTGATGGAAAAAGTCATCAATGCCGAGTTAATGAGTATTTGGAGTGCGACGGACTTCTGAATAATCGTCAATACGGATTCCGTAGCAGGCGACCCGCGGGAGACCTTTTGACACTTATAACCGATATATGGACATCTGCTATTGAGTGGCGTGGTGAGTCATGATTGGATGTCTCCAAAGCTTCTCACCGCGTCTGACACGAGGCATTGCTAAGCAAACTTCGTTTATATAGACTTTCCCAACAGCTTTGCGACTGGACGAAGAGCTTCCTCAGGGGTCGATCGATCCGGGTTGTTCTGGACGGCGAGTGTTCAGATCTGTATCCTGTTAATTCGGGGGTGTCCCAAGGTTCTATTTTGGCTCTTACCTTGTTTTTGCTTCACATCCTATTTACAAATTGCAGTTTTCACTTTTAATTTAATGTTTGGTTTCAAAATTAACTTTACTTCTAATTTACAAATTGCAGTTTTCACTTTTAATTTAATGTTTGGTTTCAAAATTAACTTTACTTCTAATTTACAAATTGCAGTTTTCACTTTTAATTCAGTGTTTGGTTTCAAACTTAACTTTACTTCTAATTTACAAATTGCAGTTTTCACTTTTATATCAGTGTTTGGTTTCAAAATCAACTTTACTTCTAATTTACAAATTGCAGTTTTCACTTTTAATTCAGTGTGGTTTCAAACTTAACTTTACTTCTCATTTACAAATTGCAGTTTTCACTTATTTTCAATTTCTTTTTACATTTACTTTTAACAATCTACACACACAAGATGTTTCCACCAGATGAACAATAGGTTCATTGCCCATTCGCGCCCTTTTATACTGATCATTCCCGATCTCACACTCATCCTCGTTTTCCCATTTCTCCGTCCACTAAATGCGAATAAACTCTCGCGAATTTACTCAGCAGTCAATGAATTCAGAGAATGGGAATTTCCCAAAGGAAAGCAGTTGTCTTAGGAGGTTGATTTTGTTTCGCTTGCAACGAAACGCTAAACCAAAAAGTAGACAGCATTTCCCCGTTTAGAGGATTAGGTAATTCTCTGAATGCAGAACTACGAAGTGCATTCCGAGAAGGGGGAATGGAGAGGGTGGAAAGGTATACTCAAGCACACTTTTCACCGGGTGGAAACTATTCCCAAACGAATAACCTGTAAGAAAGGGGAACATTGGCTTAGAAAAAACGTTTGCATCGGAATGTGCAAAGGAATTTGCGGATGGAGTAAACTGTTTCGCTATGTACAAACAGCCCTGTCTTGCAATGTTTTGTTGTTGAACAGCATGATGGGTGATGGCGGTTTCATGTGGGAATTCAAGATATCGAGTTTTTAAGGACGCGAATCATCTTAATGATTCGTGGGGGTTTTAATTATGTAACACTGCCAATTGGAAGAGCTATATCCGAAATCTATAATAGTGAGAATAATCAGATCGCGAAGATTAATATGAGCCGGGTATGTAGCGGGAATGGGCAGCGACAGAACCGTACACCGAATTTTTGGCGGGAGACCAACGGGAAAGAGACCAGTGGGAAGACCGCAAGTGTGATGGGAGGACAATGTAAGGCGCGTCCTGGAGGAGGTCGGATCACAAAGCGAAGCGTGAAAGAGATTGCACAGGACAGGGAACGATGGCCCAACCGAGTCAGTGAGGCCATGAGCTTTCGGGCCTTCAGGCCGATAACTAATAATAATGATAACAATACCGGATGCTGTCGCAGCTAATTATATACAATTCGGTTTCATTGATTCCGATCCGGTACATTCGATGTTACAAATTTACGTCGCATATGTAAGTTCCTTATCGAAAATGTCGATAAAACCACGGAAATGATCGGACTAGACTGGCATATTAGTAGTTGTAGCCATCCTCAAGGAGCTAAAGATGAACCAGTAAACAGTTTTAAACCGCACATAGCTGGATTTAAAAAGATGTTTGAACTAGATGTTTGGGCGGGATACGAATTCACTCTGAAGGACGTGACAGATCGGATTTCCATTTGAGAACTTTTGGTCCAGTTGACGTACTACATAGGCTGTAGTACGAAACGTCCAAGTGTTCGAAATACGCCTCGGTTTCCGCGATGACTTCCCCATTCGATCTGAATTTCTTTCCCTGAAGCTACCGTTTCAGCGCAAGGCTAATAACCTTGCCCAGAAAAACAAAATATAGAAAATTTAACAAGCCTCGGATATGGGCCGGATACACGACGACGACCACGAGATTTGTTAAATAAGGCCAAGACCGGATGCCGGTTGTAGTGCCGACGATGATGATGATGACGATGATGATGATGATAATAATAATAATATAATAATGAAGCTACCGTTTGAGGTTTCGGAACAGATAGTGGTCACTGGGGCCCAAGTTTGGAGAATACGGTGGGTGAGCAACTAATTCAAATCGTAATTGGTCCAATTTAGCCATTGCTTTCAAGGACGTGTGTATCGTGATGGTGCAGAAGTTTTCTCTTCGCCGTATGGGGCCATTTTTTTCCTTATTTCGATGTTCAGTTTATCCAATAAGGCTGCATAATACTCTCCTGTGATTGTTCTTTGCTTCTGCAGGTAATCGATGAAAATTATGCCATACGCATCACAAGAAAAGGAGGCCATAAGCTTCTCGGCCGAGCGTTGGTCGGCTTACGTAGGTTTTTACTACTCTGCAGACTGTTTATAGAACTCAGGCATATGATAATGGACCCGCGTTTCATCCATTATCACAAAACGTCGAAAAAGTTCCGCCCGATTAGCCTGCAATGACGCTAAACCGGCCGTTAAATCACCAACGCGCTGCTGCTTTTGGTTGACAGTCAGCAAACGCGGCACCATCGCACCGATAGCTTTTTTATCTCCAAAAAATTGTGGAAAATGAATCCCGTCTGTTCTTTTGAGATACCCATGGCCTCAGCCAACTCGCGCAATTCACTTTACGATCACTCAAAACGACTCGATAGACTTGCTTTACGATTTCCGCATTCGTAGCCTATTTTGGCCATCTAGAACGAGGTGCTTCTTCGGCGCTTGTACGACCCATTTTAAAATCACTAAATCAACGATAAACTGTTGTTCTGGGAAGAGCACTTGTGGGATAACATTACTGCAACTATTGCAATTGTTCAGAAGTTTTTCCAATCAAAAAACAATGTTTGATCAATATGCGATATTCTCCTTTTTTTACGAAGAGGAAAGTAGCGTCACTCGAACGACTGTAGCTTGTAAACGAATGGACGAAATGTCACGAAATTTCATACATAAACTAGTGACAGATGAGTCTCTCGAAATGAGAAATGTTCATTTTCTAGTGGCGTCACATTTGGAAAAATCTCAGAACTTTTCAGCCCATGTCATCATCATCATCGGCACTACAACCGGGAACCGGTCTTGGCCTTATTTAGCAAGTCCTGAGGCTTGTTAAATTTTCCATAATGATTTATTTTTTCTGGGCAAGGTCATTAGTCTTGCGCCAGGGGCTCCCCGACGGGGAATCGAACCCCGGTCTCCCGGGTGACAGGCGGGTGTACTAACCACTATACTATCGAGGAGCCCTTTCAGCCCATGTAGTTACCTCCAAAATGGCGAGCGAATTATATGCGTTCGAGTATGTTTCGTGTTTTTAATACATTCAACTTCAGGGCTAAGTTTCTACTTGCGCACGTCTTATATCAAGTATCTCTCAAAAACCGAATATTTCGCCGAACTTTCCGTAGCTTTGTGGGGAGGAAGTATCGTGCCTGGCACGGACACTCCGTTCACTTCCTCCTCCATCATAAATTGTCACTAAAGTTACGCAGAGTAAAGGAACGAACGAATGAACGAATCGCCGCCACGTTTGTTCACAACCAATAAAACGAACGCCAAAGCTCGGGACGAACAAAACACCGTCCTCAAATGCAACACAGAAACACGCTCAGGAACTGCAGAAAATTAAACGCACGATTTATGTTAGTTTATTTTATTCACTTTGTTTAAACGTTAATTTTGGGATCACAATTAAACGAATAGCTTGTGTTGAACGATTGTTTTATGGTTGCAAAGTAAAAACTATAATGTAATTGAATGTTGTGTATTTAACTAAGGAAAATAATATTGACTCGCGGAGACAACGACTCAAGCGATTATACTTGATTATCGCTACCCTGTGCGCACCAGGGTAGCGATAGGAGCCTCGACCTGCTCGGGTCGAAGGATGGTAAAGGACTCGGCGATAATCATCGCATGCAGCGATGATTCGCTTCTTGGGGTGAGATTATGGTGTCGTGGTAAATATCCTCTCCAATAAGGATATCGTTTTTAAATACCACCAGAGAAACGTAAAGTCTCTCTTGGTGGTATGTGTGCGATCGTTCAGATCTGTGTGGTCTACACATGCTCGAGGGCAATGGGCAAACGAAGCAGACCGGCGGTAAAAACAAAGGAATCGAAAAGATCGTCGTCTATGGAGTGTATATAGACGACGATACAGCGAAGAAATGTGGCAAAAGAAAAGATAAGACGATGAATCATGCTCTTGTGTAGATATACGAATAACCATTCGAAAGAGGTGCTAATGTATTACAATACTTTATACAATGAGAATTGTATATCGTTTCTTAGGTCGGTGGCCAAAACGAATCCCTTGCTTACATTTGTATATGCCGGGTAATTAGTTGCAGCAGGGAAAGGAATTCAAGATTGTTTGTCTATTGAACAACGAATCGCTGGTCGGCTTGCTGCAGCTGTAAAAACAAGCCGTCCGTCGTTGCATTTCAATTGATAACATTGGGTGCCGAATGTTGTGTATTTATGGTGCATATGCACATTGGGGAACTATTTTTAGGAATTTTATCTGGCACGTTGAAAGCATCAAATGTCCTTGTAAAAGTAAACGTTTCAGATATGGGAAATTGAAATCTGCCAGGGATTCTTGAATTGACAGAAAGAAATTCTTACAGGAAATTATATGCGAAGCGATGCATGAAGGTAAGTTTTCTTTCACAGGGATTTTTTGGATTATAGATTTGATCGATATAATGCGTGGAGCATTTAAGATGCTAATGCGATTGCATTAGCGAAAGCTTATGCAGACTGGGTTTTTCAGAAAGGTGAACCGTGGGATTTGGCGGAACCGCCACAGCTTCAAATATGTGCACATTCCAGTTATTAATCAAATTATTTCGAGTTTTTTTCTTAGTTCCAACCTGGCTGTTGCTGATCCCGATATTTCGAATTTTAATCTGGATACGACTTATGTGGATTGAAATTCGTAATACTTAAATGTATGTATTCGGATAGACAGATAGACCAAATAGAAATATTGCGTCTTATGGTGTTGATCCCGAAGCGAAACTTTCGCGTCATTGCAACAATTCGGCTTAAAAGGTTAAAAATGCCTTGGAATGGGAAATTGGACGGCTTATTAAAAAGTAAAAAAAGAAATGGCCTTGGAGTGTGCTTGGAATGAAGCAAATATATAAAGAGTCTATCAGCCAGTTGTTTAAATCAGAGAGACTCATGCCGTAGTATCACAGGTATATCGGGATATTCTTGTGATTCGTCAGATTATTTAACGGTATATCTTTCTTAATTTATACAAAGTTTTGTCACGCTACATTTAGTCATTTCCAATCTCACAGTTGGATTAAATCTAAAATATTTATAACATGCTGAAATATAATAAATATATAAAAAAACTGGTATTCGTAATGTTACGAGTATATCAAAAATTAAAGAACTGGTAATCACAACGGTATATTAAAAAGCAAAATCATTTATTATTGGACTTTTAAAACTCAATTCAAACGAACGAGATTCTTAACTGACAATAAGAGCAAATCAAGGTGGCTAATATGAATTTGATTTATCGCTGCCAGACGTTTTAAGAAGGTCAACTTTATGCTAAATTACACCCAACAAAACTTTACGCTAAAATAAAATTCCAAAATGCACGCATACTCTAAAAAAAAAAAAAAAAAAAAGCAATAAAATGCAGATAAATATCCAGATACTCATATATCAATGCGGCAAGTTGTTTCGTAAAAAGTAGAAGGAGACCGCACAACTAGACAAACAGGTGGAGCATGCTCCAGCAGTGGCGGTGTTTATATGATTACACAATCCAAGTGATCGATGTCAGTGTTACTTTGGATATTTTTCTTGCTTTGTAAGGTTGCTCTCGGAATGAAATGTGTGAACTCGTGCTGTGTTCCACTTAACCTGTAGAGGTGTGTGATGATATTGACTGCCAGAGATACTTTTTGGGAGTTTTTCACTGTTCCACTTCACCACATCTATAATACAGTATGTGGATTAATCAACTGCATGTCAGACGAATGCAAAATCAGATTCGTTTTGCGAAGCCTTTTATCCTCTGTTTTTCCTCATAGTCGTTACCTTGAGTTTAATTTAGAATGTGTTTTATTATTATTCATCATCATCGGCACTACAACCGGGATCCGGTCTTGGCCTTATTTAACAAATCTCTCCACCGGTCCCGATTTTGAGCCGATGTCATCCAGTTTAGCACTCCCAGGCTCTGGGCGTCCTGGTCTACGCCATCCCTCCATCGCAGACAAGGTCTGCCGCGCTGTCTCCTTCCATACATCTTGCCACAAAGGACTTTCCGGGCAGGGTCCTCTTCGCTCATTCGAGCTAGGTGTCCCGCCCACCGGAGTCTACCGAGCTTGATTTTTCTTACAATATGAGCTTCAAGGTAGATTGCGTACAACTCATGGTTGTAGCGTCTCCGGAATCGTCCTCCCTCACATACGGGGCCAACAATTCTCCTTAAGACCTTTCTCTCGAACGCGGCCAAGAGTTCAGAGTGCTTTTTATTAAGCACCCAGGTCTCGGATCCATACATGAGTACTGGTAAGACCATGGTCTTGTACAGTAGTAGCTTGGATGTTCTGGATAAATTTCGGGATTTAAAGAGCCTTGATAGACCATAGTAGGCTTTGTTGGATTTAATCAGCCGTTCGCGTATTTCTTCTTCCATATTGTTATCGGCTGATACTATTGACCCAAGGTAGTTAAAGGATTGCACTACTTCAAATTCGTGCTCCACTACCCTGATAGTTTGACCAACGTTAGGTCTTCTCTTCGCAGAAGTTGCCACCATGTACTTGGTTTTTCCCTCATTAATGCGCAGTCCCAGTTTTTGTGCCGCCTGCTCGATCTGGGTGAAGGATTCCTGTACCGCCGATTCGGTTCTACCGATGATGTCGATGTCATCTGCGTAGGCAAGTATCTGGCTGGACTTGGTGACAATAGTCCCTCTTGTTGTAACGCCAGAGTCACGGATTGCTTTCTCCAACGCCAGGTTGAAGAGGAGGCAGGCCAAACCGTCCCCTTGTCGGAGTCCATTATAGATGTTTATTGGTTTGGACAGCAATCCCGTTTTATTATTATTACCCTATATTTAATGGTTTTTATTTTGTTTTATTTGCAAAATGGGTTTTGCGTCAAATGTGAACGTTAATTGATAAAGGGTTGCAGTTTTGTCCATCATTCTAACTATACTCTTGTCGGTCCTGGAATTAAAGTACATTTATAAGCACCCTAAACAGGTTGGCAATAAAACTGCAGCCAAGTATCCATTTTAATGAAAACGAAACATAATTGTATACACTTGAAAGCCATCGCGGTCGCTTTCCCTTTTGATGCACGAACTACACGTGGACATAACAGTAGCGACTTGTATACCATAAATTTCTAATATATGTTCAATCACAGAAGTTTTGCAGTTTATGCCTAAACTCACTGGAATATTAAGCGACAACAGCATCGGTTACACTGGTTTTTATTGAAAATTACTCGGATTCATTCATTTCGATCAAATATTGGTCATATGTTTCACGCAAAACATGCCACCCTGGGAGCAGCTCCCCACCATTAAACAAAGTCCTTTTGATGTGAATTCGCCTGTGTTGATAAATTTATTCTGAATAATATGTAAAAATGCACAAAATCTGAAATGTATAAGCAGACAAATCATAGAGCTCAACACCCACATCTGAAAGAATTCTACGATGGCACAAAAAGATTACTTTAACGAGACAAATAGTGCTACTCATAAAATAAAAAAATTACGTGGCAGATAATAAGATGGACAAAATATCTTTGTTGTCGCTGTCCATGAATTGACATATATGAAAACTTAAGATCGTGATACAGTTGCTTAGGATCGTGGTACGAGGGCAGTCCCAGAATTAATCGGCCTGACACATAGTTGGCGGTATTTATTAAAATATAATGACTATGCTAGAAAGTATCAACCTTAGAAGGATTAAGTTTCAAGTTTGAAGACGCTACGTTGTTTATTACTTGTTTGACAGCCATCTATAGTGAACGCAGTCAGTAAATTTGTAAACATGGAAAAAATTGGTCATCGTTATGTGATTCAATACTACCATTTGAAAAGACTTAGTGCAATCTATATCAAAGCCGAGCTAGATTCTACTTTGGGAGAGTCTGTAGCTACGTTTTCAACAGTGAAGTGTTGGGTGGCAAAGTTTAAACGATTTATTATTATTATTATTATCGTTTGTGTTTTCTTTGTCAGGCTAATTAGTTCTGGGACTTTCCCCGTACTTACATCCCATATAATACATAAGTGCCGGTGATCAATTATAGATCGCAAATCGATGCATGCAACTTAAAAGATGTGTACATTAAATCAGCACACAGCCCTTATTGATAAAAAAGGTAAGAAAAAAAAAACGGAAATTGTATCCACCGATCTGCACAATCGAAGAAAAATCGAACTTTAACAAAGACAGATGTTTATTATAAATTGGCTGTTTATCATGTTCGCATTGTAACCTTCTATTGACGCGAACATACATTTAATTCATTTCACAACAGAGTAGAATGACGCAAACATACCCTTAATTTACTTCAAAACAGAGTCGAATCTTACTCGTCAACGAAGGCGGACGGATATTTCGATTATAAAAACCGAGTCGAAATTCAAACGCCAACCTAGAAAGTCGTGTTTCAGGTTTTCTTGATAAACTGTCAAACGAGTTGGTTATAAAGAATTCCAAACTCAAGAGTCGATCTAAACGGTGGCTTCTTAATAAAATACAAGTGTGTGTCTAAGATGTCGTGGTCTACAATACTTACAAAGAAAATTGAGTTTTTTTTTTCGAGACGCATCCGCATCAGTCGGTGCAAGCGAAGGTGGTGAGAGTATTTTATTGTTAAGCACGCCTCTTAGAAAGTTTTGACATTTCCAGTGTACAACGGACGTAGTATACTTTTGATCCACAGCAAAATTGAGTTGAAAGAGAACTAAAATTCGAATAACAAATGCAATGGAAAGTAGAAAGTTCCGCGAGCTTGACCAAAAGACCAAGTGCATACAAAATTGGCGGCTGATTACTAAATCAATAAAAAGGATCGAATTCCGCTGTTGTGTTGTTGTGGCTTTATTTAATTGGTCCATTCTGTTAATTTAAAACGAATTTATTATTAATAACGTATATGTGGTGTTTTTATATTAATACAAGAGTAGGTCAATAAGTCCTTAGAAACGCCTATGATGGTGCTCGTGGCATCGCTAATGGTATGTTTTTAGTAAACATTCATTCCTCCTAGGTATCTGCCGACTTGTAATTTGTTTCATGTTTCAATTTTGCATGATAAATAGGGTATGAAAAGATACCTGCGAGATGGGTGCCGCATTTTCTCTCAGCTGATAGAATATCAATCCCCGGCACTCGAATTAATTCGACTCTTAATTGGAATGACCACATATTTGAAGCTGCGAAAAATGCGACCAAATGTATGTGGTTCCTTAAGAGATGCAAAAACCTGGCCACTATTTACGAGGCGTATATTCGTCCCAAAATGGAGTTCAACACCCATATTTGGTCAGGCGCATGCAAAGCTGCACTACACGTGCTCGATAGGATGCAAAAACGAGTAGTGAAACTTATTGGGGACTCTGCTGTAAGTCGTTTAATTCCGTCATTAGAACATAGGCGCAACGTATCATGCCTATCTCTTTTTTATAGGTATTACCACGGTCGTTGCCCAACTGAAATTGCTGAATGGGTTTCGCCCCTTCAGACATTTTCCCGCGATACACGTCAATCTGTGAATGCGCATCAATTCACATTGAAAGTGAACTTCAGGCGGACAAATAAACGTAGAGAGTCATTCTTTTGCCGAACCACACGAATGTGAAATATTCTACCTGATCATGTGTTTCCTCGTCGTTGTAATGTCCAGGCATTTAAGACCAATATACATCGACACGATCCGCTTCCTCTCCATCCGCACGCACTGCGCTCTGACATTTAAGAGCACTTCAAATCCCCTTTTGTGCGCGCGTTAGTGTAAAAAAAATTAAAAAAAAATGGACAGTGGAATATTCAAAATAAAATATCTAATTCGAGATTATAGGAAATCCGTTATATTAAAGGAAATTTGAATACTACGGTATTTTAATGAGCCTACCTGTATTGTGTTTGATATTCCAAATACAACTACCATCTAATGCGGCTTCCTTTTGTGGCTAATTACTATTAGTTCGAATGTTATGGTTCCAATGCTAAAAGCGATCCTCGATTACGTAACGATTGAATACCAATTACATTTGTAATGGAATTTATTAGCAAATTCTCAGCACCAATGAGGAGCTGGGAGTGGCATAAAACTTACAATTACCACACGTTCGGCTCAAGTACCACCAGTATAAATTTGGCGTGGTTATTTTTTCGTTGAAAATCACTTTAGAAAGTGAACACCGTTCATCTTGTTTAATTGGATATTTAGCCAAAAGTGCCTTTAAATTTCTCCGTAAGCCACACTTACCTGAAAAGAGAAAACGAAAAGAAACAAATTAATTTGATTATCAAGTATTTCTTTTGATTAGATTTATATTTCAATTAATTATAAAGTGAGATATATTCTCAAGCAATCAACGCCGCACAATCATTTCATGAATTTCATTGTACTGCCGGGATATTGTTGGTATTCAGTTAGTGTATTCGAATGCGCGTCACAACGGCAACGTGTATGAGGATTTTCTGGTTTTACTGTTGCTTGCTGAGCTACACTTGTGTGCGGTTGAACAATGTAAGAAAGAAATAACAGTGAAAAACGACGTGAGTTCGCATGTCAACTCTTTCGTTTGCTTATTGTGGGATCGTGGATATGCAACCCAACCTATTGACTTAACTTATTTTCTGAACTCGATTAGCAATTAAATTTGTCTTTCCTCTTTTTCAGTTGGAAAAATTTTCAGTGGACACTTCCTTAATTGCTGAATACATACTACTGAGTCGACAATGTGCCACCAAGGAAATGCTTTCGTACTCAGAGTTGTTTCTGCATATACCAACGATGGAGTATTGTTTTCACTTTCAGTTCCTTAAAAGAATGTAGATATGGGAAACTGTGTTGAGGTAGTAGCATTCCTCATTATGTAGTTATGTAATAACTTCGTTTAGATTTTTCAGTGTGTAAGGTGTGAATGATTTCAGTGAAAATGTTTAATGAGCAGCCGTAGATTTGCAGCTCATTAACTACGAGACACAGTTTATTTGTCAACTGGGGAGCTCATAGAAATTCGTCGTTTATTCGTTGGTCGCAATCCCATCGAATTTATCAGTAAAGCGGATTAAAACATTTGACGGGGGATTGGAGATAAGATGTTAAAGTATTTGCTATGTAAAGCATACGCTACGGGACTTAATTAGTTTAAAAAGAAAGAGGAAAATAAATTGATGTACATAGTACACCCGTTTATATGTGTATGTGTTCTACATATATAGTTAATCAATTCAATCACACCTAACATAGGCTGCAGTTACTTAGAAGAAGTTGGCTTTTTTTAGTTGCTGCGACATTGCACACTTACTTTTTTATTAGCAAAAGCTGTATCCAACTAGAGTATCTTTGATGACGCACTTGCGTAAATAATTAAAAAAACAATGCTCTGTCTGAATCTCTCTGGAATTCTCACCCAATATATTCTGATCAGTAAATGATTATAGATGGTGTAACTGATGACCTCTCTCTGTTTTTCAGATACTAGAACAATATAGGTCACCCCTCCTGAGAGAAGTGTACAAAAAAAAAAGTGATGACGTGAACCAAACAATCACATTAATGGTCAACAAAAGCGACTTTCTAAAGGAGATCAGATTGAGTTATGTTTTTGATGAGCTTTCTAGTGAGTCGTGTTTGGAAATTGTGTTGTAAAGTGTCGAGAGAAAGGTCGTGTTATCGTGTGACAGGCAAAACAACAACAACAACAAACAAAAAACGATCTTGTTTAAATAAAATCAAGTAATAAATATAACAAGTTGTTGATTTTATTGTGTATACTAAACAAAACTCCGACTTAATCTTATTAAAGCAAATATTAAATATATAAGCATAACAAATGAAATAAGTGTTTTTATGTTTGGAAGACCTATGATCTTCAAGCAAGCGTATCTGGGTACATCAACATTTTATATGGTTTATAAGGATAAGTTAATCCCTTACATCCTGAGTGATTTCGAAGTATCAAGAGAAAAAGGACGTAATTACAAAAGATAATGCCCTCCTCACAAAAGAAAGAGAGGCCGAACTTTAAAGGGTAATCTAACCGTACGATGGAAAACAGGAACAAATCGTTCCGGTGAACCCACACATAGGCCAACTTTAGTTCTTTCCATAGATCCCAGGCTTGACAAGGCATTCCTTAAATATGGTGTTTATCTTGTTGGGGTAATAACCTTGCCCGGAAAAACAAATTAGTATGGAAAATTTAACAAGCCTCAGACTTGTTAAATAAAGCCAAGACCGGATCCAAATTTTGGGTTGGAATATATATCATATTGTCACAGAAGCTGATAAGCAACATCAATTCGTTTCCATATGGCCATGCCACGATATGTGAAGAACAAAGGCAAGAATCCGTAACTAATTAGGTTGAAATCAAAAACTCCGGTATCGCAATGTGCAAGAATTCCTAGTCTGTAATTGTGTATGTGGAATGGCGCAGCACCTTAACATATGAGTCTTGCAGTGTTACGAGGGTTGTCTCTTATGTTTCGGGATTTGGCAACCCTAGTGTTGCAATCCGGCAATTGACAGCTCTGTCGTAAAGTTGGACATTTTTGAGGTTATACGCACTCAGAACGTTTTGACATGCGAGCGCTATTTGTGTTGTTTACAGTAACTTAAAAGATTCATCTCGGCCCAAAAATGGAATTAAATCGTCAACATTTTCGTGCGATTATTTTTTACAACTTTCGGCGTGGATTAACTCAGCAACAGTGCATGGATGAACTTAATTCAATTTTTGGCGATGAAGCTCCATCAAGGACCAGTGTTTATCGATGGTATGGTGAATTCAATCGTGGTCGTAGTTCACTCCAAGATGAATTTCGTGAAGGTCGTCCAAAATCAGTTGTTGTTCCGAAAACCATTGATGCTGTGCGCGAACTGATATTGGAAGATCGTCATGTGACCTATCGTGAGATTGAGACAACCTGAGGCGTTAGTGGGACCAGCATACATTCAATATTGCATAAACATTTGACTGTCAAAAAAATTTGTTCGCGTTGGATCCCACACAATTTGTCAATCGCCCAAAAAAAGGCTCGTGTCAATTGGTCGAAAGAAATGCTCAAAAAATACGGTCGCGGTGCTTCGAAACACGTCTATGACATCGTGACAGGTGATGAATCGTGGATTTACGCGTATGAGCCCGAAAGTAAACAGCAGTCGACTGTCTGGGTGTTTCAAGATGAGCCAAATCCAACAAAAGTTCTTCGCGCACGAAGCACTTCCAAGCAAATGGTCGCCTGTTTTTTCGGAAAAACTGGACATGTCGCAACCGTACCACTAGAACAACGCAGAACAGTCAATTCTGAGTGGTACACAACCATTTGTTTGCCAGTTGTCTTCCAAGATTTCTTGAAAACCAACCGCCGAAGACGGATCACTCTTCACCACGACAATGCGAGCTCTCACACATCGGCTGCGACAACTGCAGTTTTGAGCACCCAAAACATCGATTTGATGGGTCATCAGCCGTATAGTCCTGACTTGGCACCGAATGACTTCTTTTTATTCCCGTACGTGAAAAACAAACTGAGAGGTCAACGTTTTTCGACACCTGAAGAAGCGGTTGCTGCATTCAGAATGCAAGTGTTGGAGATACCGCAATCAGAGTGGCAAAAGTGCTTCGACAATTGGTTCAAACGCATGCAAAAGTGTATAGATCTTCATGGGGAATATTTTGAAAAACAATAAAGTGATTTTCGATGATCAATATTTGTTTTTGTTCTCTAATCTCGAAATATAAAAGGCAACCCTCGTAGATGCGAAACTTTTGTATTATTATAATGGTTCATCATAGATCCCGCTACGGACTGAAATGCAGTCTGAGTTCCACAATAGATGGACGGAAGCGATGATGTAAATATTGTTGCTGAGTAGCAGGTTTATCAATTGGAACCCTGCTTAGTTTTAGTCCTCAGGTCATCTGCGACATATATTTCGCTACTTCGGTCCGACAAAGTGAAATAATATGTAATGATTACTTAGCCATTATAGCATTCATTTAAACAAATAATTGTTCCCACTCCATAATTTGGTTGGTGATATTGGAACTGATGGTAGTCAGCATATGGCGAAATTGAGCAGTAAATAGGCGAGAGTTTCACATATCATTTAAATAGTTGAGAGATTCACATATCAGCCCCCATAGTTCTGTGGTAATTGGTATTCAACGGCTGATCAATTTTTACGAGATTCGGATTTTAGAATGAGTGTACCGAAATACACGAATCTTGGAAACAAAAATTCATAGTATCAGCAGCACAATACGAAATTTTTACTTTGATGTTTCCGGGCGATAAAATCTCACAAACCGCAGGTATGAAGCAAATTTGTTCTCATCAGTTGATGCCATATCTCATTATAGTCGATGGAATTCCACCAGAGTCAGATGCCGATGATAAAATGAAGTTGTTCAAGGGCATTTGAATACTAAAAGGTGAAGTTAAGAAAAGCGGTTTCATTGCAAGGACAGATGATCTGTTGACCTCTGCGACCAACTTATGTATATGTTGCTAAGCTGCATTCACCGAAGGACTTACAGTTACGATATCTCGACACGCTGGTGGATATGCAAACAATCGAACTTTTTGATCAGTTAACGGCTAAAAGGTTTTTCACATCTCCTTGAATTTTATTGTTTATTTTGCCCTTTTTTCTTTAGTTTCAGAAGCCGGCCAATTGTTTCTGCGCGCCGAAAGACAAAAGACTGTTAGTAGCAGCACACAAGTGTACCACCATCAATAAAATTTAAGACTGCTTCATGTTTCAAACGATGATATTATGATAATTCAGTTAACAATAACCTAGATCTTTTGAGAAAATTTTTCTGTTATATTATTGCCTGTGTCTCGAAATGGGAATTTACATAGGGTGATTTGATACATAATTTATCTTGAGATTTCGAAAAGCTACTGTTCGCTTTATTGGCAAATGATTTATCTTAACGAAATTTCTTAAAATTACCAAATTATCTTAATTAGCTCGGCGCTAATAGTTTCTTAATATGACTAGGATAATTGTTGAAATTAAAACGGCATAAAAAAGGCAAAACCCCTTGAAACCCTGTGAGTAATGAACTTCTGGTTCAAAGACTAGATTTAGTGATCAACAGCTTCCACTGCATGGCGATGATGACTGACATCGTACTTATGATTTACATCACTAGGCATTCTAATTACTGTCTTAGTCTTACAGGGTAGAATAATGACATTATTGGAAGTCAAACTGCAAATATAAATTCCAAGTTTCACAAGGTGCCTTAATTTAAATAAATAAATAGTAAGATTATTACAAATAAATATAATATAATTTATTATAGCTTATTATAAATAAATAAATAATATACTATGTATTATATTTACGATAAATAGGGAGGCAGTCTTGGCCTTATTTAACAAGTCCTGAGGCTTGTTAAGTTTTCCATAATGATTTTTTTTTCCGGGCAAGGTTATTAGTCTTGCGCCAGAGACTCCCCGACGGGGAATCGAACCCCGGTCTCCCGGGTGACAGGCGGGTATACTAACCACTATACTATCGAGGAGCCATACGAAGTAATTAGAGTTAAATCCAACGCCCGTTACGACGTTAGAACGGCTGCTCAAGTAGCTGGCTCGGTGGTTACTTCTACAAGGTGGCGCAAAATTATTCATCCAATTTTGTTTTTGAATTACTTTTTTACTAAATAAAAAAAGTGATTTTGAGTAATGGAAATGTTTATTTGGGCCTTTACAATTTTTTCTGTTAAGTGGAAAAGATGATATCCGTCAAATGGCTGCCCCCAGTGTTGAAACACATTTGTATCCGTTTTATCGCATTTTTCATGACTTTCCGCAAGATTTTCGGTGATAACTGTTCACATTCCTGTCGAATATTCTCCTTAAGGGCTGCGATTGTCTGATGCTTGTTAGCATAAGCCGAGACTTCAACTAGCCCCAAAGAAAGAAGTCTGGGATGGTTAAATCGGGCGATCTTGCTGGCCATGTTGTGTTTAGTAGGGGTTAGTTTCAGGACGCGAGTCTCCTGATCCTTAAAAGGACAAGGCGATCTCTTAAAACAGACCGCTCCTGAAATCTTGTCCTACAAGGGGTCGTTAACCGTGCTTCCTCTGATCCAGAGGGAAGAGTAACGTCCTTTTGGTTTGGCCTCAGTCTTCGCAAGTCCGCTGGTTTCCGTGGTGGCCAGGTGATACTCCAGATCTTCAGAAGTATTCTCTTTGAGGGTGTACCTATGCTTTACTCACCAGTAAAATGAAAAAGAAGGCTCGTTTTTCCTTTTAGTATTTTATTTATTTTTAATTTGAACTTCGCCCTTCTCCAGGATATTTTCCTTCAGGGACAACGGATGATATTTAACTGCGGCCCGGAGATCATTTTTTTTTTTTTTTTTTCCAAACTGTATTTATTTGACCAAAAATGAATAGTTACAATAAGTAATACAGCTAACTTATAATACATTTGTTACATATTAAGTGTTTACATGTTATTTGTTAACATTTTTCAAACAATTCTTTTTATATGTGCTTAAGATTTACTGGGAATTATATATATTGGTAATTTTGATTTTCCTGGAAAAGGTCAGAAAAAAACCAGGAACTCTGTTTATTTTAACTTAGCCTACTTTAAATTACTTAACATAACTTAATCTAACTTAATCTAATCTTATATACAATTTACAATATTTGATATTGCAATGATAGTGACAATTCGCATTTGACTTAAAAATAATATTTACAATTTTTAGTTATGGATGTGGGATTTCTCGTTGGGATTGAGGATACTAAGGGATAGGATCAGGTGAGTTCTTGAAGGAGGGGAGAGCCATTCGGTTCTGTGTTAAAGGTAAGGATCTTGGAGAATGGTTGGATGTTGCTGTATTTGAAATGATTGGGTGCCAGTTCGGTGTTGTGGTACACGATCTCGTTTAGATCGTTAACCAGTCTGCCTGCGGCGAAGAGGGTCCTGATTTGGAGACAATTACGGTAGTGAGCTCCCGTATTGGAGGAGGGTGATGGTAGGTCCGTTATTATCGGGTTGGGATTGTTAGGAAGGTTTTCTATGAAATTTATCGACAGTTCTAGGATCCGTCTATCCAGTCGTTCGATGCCTGCGGTGTTGTAAAGGTCGTTGTTACAATGGTATCTATATGAGTTGGTTTTGCGGTGTAAGCCAGTGATAAACCGGAAACATTTTCGTTCAAACACTCGTAATTTCTCCATTTGGGAGGGTGAGATGTGGTACCATAATGGGCAGGCGTATGTAAGAGTAGGTCTGATTATCTGTTTGTAGATGAGCTGTTTGACCTTAAGAGAGAGGCCTTTAGGTTTCCATAACACTCGTCTGCACAGGTTAAGCTGTATTGAGGCTTTTTGAAGAGAATTTTTGATGTGGGTTGAGAATGACCAGTTGTTGGAAAGGGTTACTCCCAAATATTTTAGTGTTTTGGAAGGTTTTATGAGGGTGTTATTAAGATTTAGTTTAATTTTGTTGTGGCAACGTTTAGTGTTGTTTGTGCAGTGAGCGTTTTTGCCCTTAAACACTGTTAGCTGGGTTTTGGTTGGGTTGAGGCGAATTTTCCATTTGTTAAAGTATGCTGAGATGAGCGGGAGGAAGTTGTTAACGCGGTTTCTTGCCGCTTTGACAAATCTACTGCTAGAGTAGATTAAAGTATCATCAGCATAATTTAGCATTACAACACTAGGTGGAGGTTGGGGGATATCGGATGTGTATAGAAGATATAAAAGTGGTCCAAGAATGGATCCTTGGGGAACTCCTGCGGTTATGTTGTGAGTTTGTGAGAGGGAAGAATTTATTCTGACCATAAATTTCCTCCCAGAAAGGTAAGATGCTAGGAGCTTTGTGATATTGGAATTCAGACCAAATAAGCAGTGCAGCTTATAAAGAAGTCCTGAGATCCAGACACAATCAAATGCTTTGGAGATATCGAGAGATATGCATACGGTAGGGCATTGGTTTTCTAGACCAGTTGTGACATCGTGTGTAAGTTTTAGTAACGCATGGCAAGTAGAGTGTCGCTCACGAAAGCCAAATTGAGAATTAGGAATGAGAGCGTTATCACTGGCAAACGAAAGAAGGTTTTGGTAGATCTTACATTCCAATATTTTGCTTAGGGTGTTCAATAAAGATATTGGACGATAGTTGGAGGTGTTATTGGAACTGCCGGACTTTTTAATGGGAATTACTACCGCAATTTTCCAGTTCTCTGGGAAATGTGAAGCATTTATGATGTGGTTAAGAAGGACTAAAATGGGAAGTAGATTTGGCGGGTGAAGTCTTTTAAATAGAAGGTGTGGTATTCCATCTATACCGGTAGATTTTTTGTTGGGTCGTGATTTTATGAACTTGATGAGTTCATCTGTGGTTAAAAATGTGGTGGTGTCTGAAGGATGTGACGCCTTGTTTGTGTCGTTAAATTCTCCGATGAAAGGAGTATAAGATGCGGGTAATCTGTGTGAAATATATTCGTTGACAGTATTTCGAAAATTAGGGACTGAGAGGGAATCATTTTGTTGATGGATCTTTGAGAAGTGGTCAGCGAGGCAATTGGCTATGTCCGTGTCGGATTGGATAAGATTGTTGCTGAGTGGACTGATAAGGTGATCGATTCGCGGTTTAAACTTCCGACCAGTTAGTCGGTTGATGTTTTTGAAGAGATCACGATTGGGTTTAATATTGTTAAGTGTAGAGGTATAAGTCTGATCCGCGAACTTTTTTAAATGTTCATTTATTAAGGTGGTCAGGAGTTGGATCTGACTTTTAATAAAAGGACAGAATCTTATATGAAGTTTTCGGCGGAGTTGTTTTTTGAGACGCAGCAATTTAATTAGGATGCTGGGTAAAGGTTTTCCTAGATGGTTATGAGGGATGGTGGTGGGTGTATTACTGGTGAGGGCATCCTTGAGTGTCTGCTCAATTTTTAGGGCTGCTCGATCGATATCAGCAGGTATTAGGTTAGAAGATTCGGGGATTTGCAAGTTAGAAAACCTTGCGGCGACGTCTCTATTGACCTTTTTCCAGTTAGTCTTGGAGAAGTTCGGGACAGGACTGTGTGAGTAGAGAAGTTCGAAGGAGGGAACTTTGATCGAAGTGTGAACGGAACCATGATCAGAGGGAAAGAGGAAGGATACTGTGGGGGGGCTCGTTGAGTAGACATCAGCCGACTTGAGAAAGAAGTCAATTGTTGACCGCGTCGAGTTGGTGACACGAGTTGGCTGCAGTGGACTGTCGATATACGTATATGGGTGAGATGAGAGGAGGCGCAAAAGTTGGCAGCCGTATTTGTTATTCTTTATGTCGTTGAATGCTGTATGTCGAGCGTTCCAGTCTCCACCGATTATGAATGGTGCGGGGAGAGACTGTCTGATTATTTGAGATATGTCAGAGTCAGGAAAGTCTGGTTCTCGTGTTGGGTGGATGTAAACGGATGTTACTATGATTACTTTTTTGTTTTCACAAAAAAGTTTAACTGCCGTGTATTCAATATTGAAAACATTGGCGAACCTGATTTCGGTGAATTGAAATTTATTACTTATTAGGATGCCGGTACCTCCATGGGATCCAGTAGTTCTGGGGTTGGAAATAAATGTATAATTGGGGATGGATACTCGGGAGTTGGACTTAAGCCACGTTTCTGAGAGGAGAAGGATGTCTGGGGAGAAGGTTTTAACAAACAACCGTAAGTGTTGCTTACGGATGTTGGAGTATATAGACTCTGCGTTGAGGGCGACTATAGTTAGTTCAGACATTGAGGGAAAGAATATGGGAGGTTATAAGTGAAAGAATCTGACCTTTTTTTTCGATATCCGACATATGCTTCAATGTAGGAAGCATAGTTTGTAGACTCTTGATGTAGCCCATGATGTTCAGGTTGAGGCCAATGGAGTTGGGGTTGTTTGACGTCGGCGTGTTTTGATTGTTCTTGATGACATCCGCATATGATGTTCCTGGCCTTGTAGGTTGTGGTAATGTGTTCTGCGATGTGGATTTGGTTGGTGCGGATTTGTTGATTGTTGCTGGTTTTGTTCTTCTTTGGAGAATTCTCAATTTATGCGGACACTGGGAGAAATTGGCTGGATGTGGACCTCCGCAGTTACAGCACGTTACAGCGATTTCCTTAGTGGTAATTGATCCATCGGGGTTTGTGGTTTGGATTTTTTCTGGTTCCATACCTTGGGGATTGACCTTACAGTCTCCTGGTTGATGTTCTTCGGCACATCTGCCGCATCGTATATTTAGGTGGCAAGCCACCGCCAAGTGTCCTGAGCCTTGGCATCTCTTGCAATGAAGGATACTTTGTTTATGAGGCTCCTCGATGCTGATTTTGTGGGTAAACAAGTACTTAATTTGTTTGAGCTTGTTGGTGTCTTCATTTGGAGCGATTTGGATAATCCGTAGGTTCCTTAAGTTATTTTCCCGCATGTACGGAGTTTGAAAATAGTCCAGCCTGTGGATTTTCAGCTCTGGACAAATCCTGATGATCTCCGACGCTAGCTCTTCGTTGGTCCAAGTTGGGTCAATGTGCCTAATGATGAACGTTGTTGGTTTGAGCTGATGGTGTTGGAACGTAAAAAATTGGTGTTGTAGTTCCGCAAGTTTTCTAACGGTTTTCTCGTGATCAACCAAAGTTGTTGTTGCAATGGAGACAGAGGAGCCTTTAGTGTTTGTGGTGAAGTTGCGGTGTCCTAGGGCATTTTCTACTATTAGAATTATTCCCTTTATGCTGGTCACATTTTTTATGTAGATTGGTGGTGGTCTAACATTTTTGTGCTGGGCAGGCAGGGGACTCGCTGCTGGCTTGGTTTGCTTGGTGGCTTCCTTATGGGCTGATGATAGTTGTTTGGGTGGAGATGTTTTTTGGATTATGCTGGGAGAAGGCGTCATCTCCATACTGGCATCGTCGCTGTTTTGGCTGGGTTGCTTTAGAGAGTGAATTTCCTCCCGGAGTTGTTTCACCTCTGTTGTAAGCTGTTGGATGTATTCCACGGCTTCGTGGAATTTTTGTTGGTAGTCAATCTGTTTTCCTGGATTTTCCATTTTTGTCGTCTTCTTTGATGAGTTTTGAAGAGTTTCAATGGCTCTTCTCTTCCGCTCCAATAAATATTCCCGGGTAGCGCTCGGATCGTTGTCTGGCATCTGTGAAGACAGATTTCGACTGGCCCGGAGATCACTATACTATTCCTTTATAAAGGAAAAGGAATCGAAAATTGTATCCCAAAGATACACATTTTCGTGCAACAATCTCGATTTTCAATACATTTCGTGCGATGCTTAATGTTTGTTTTAGATAAGATTCAGTTTTTTGAATCTTCATCAATCTATTTGCATGTGAGGATTTGAAATGGTATTTGGGTATTGTTTGCTTGTGGCAAATTCGAACATCTGGTGTGATTTGCCATGGATTTGGTTTGTTTAATTTTCTAGGGAAATTACCAGATTGAAATGTATTTCTGGATTTTGAATAGAGATTATGCCGTGGGGCAAATGCAAAGCTATAAACGAATATTTGATTCGTTTATTGCGAATTTTGATTTTAGTTTTGGTTTTCTGATTAAATTATGCCGTGGGGCAAATGCAAAGCGATAAACGAATATTTTGATTCGTTTATTGCGAATTTTGGATTTGGTTTTGGTTTTTCAGGATTTTGATAGGATTTAATGTTTTGATGTAGGATTTCTGGGATTAGGATGTATGGATGGGGAAAAAGGTGGTAGGGCTTTTTAGAGCACTACATCCTCCCCTCCTTGAAAAAAAGAAAATTGATCTTTATGAGATTAATTTTCTGGAAAATGGTGTGGTTGAGGATAAAGGATGATAGTATCGTGATTCCGTTGTATAGGCCTGATATTTTCTAACATAGTAGCTTTATGTATACAATATTTATTATAAATGTGTAATTTTTGTAGTTTGTTTCTTTCTTATTATGAATGTATTCGTGTATCGAAGTTTCCACGATGGTTATTTATATAATTAGAATATTTTCTTTTGAAATTTTGTACAAATATAATTTGGTTTTTTAGGTTTGAATTTTCTTAGTATAAATGTGCTTAATAGTAGTTGTTGGTTATCCAAAAATAAAGTTTTTATTTGATTTTATTTTATTTTGAGTTAAGGGTATATTCGTTTAGTTCGGTTTTGGTTGTATGTACAATAGACATTTGGTTTAAAATTTCGTATAAGTTGTTTTTTTTTTCATGTTGGTTAAATATTGTATTAGAAGGAAACATTTGATTCTAAAAATTTTCGTTTTGATTTAAAGTAAATATTTTCTTATTTTCTGAGTATACGTTTTAATTGTATACTGTTTTATAATTATATAAGTATTTGAATTCATTATTTTAACATTATTTCGTATTGTAACTTTTGGGTTTTTTTTTCTTGTTTTGGTGTATTACAATAAATTTTTATTATTTACATATTTTATCTCTTTTTTTTTGAGGACTTTTCATTGTCCTTATTTGTCGTGCGTTTATTTATATATATAATTTTTTTTCATGTATTTGAACGTACAATTTAATTCTACAACTTTTTTCTTTTCTTTGTTTTGAGTTATACAAAAATGTTCTTACTTTCTTAGTATATCTTAGTTGAAAATTGTTTTGTACTTATATAAATATTAGAAATTCTTATTTTGACATTGTTTCGTAAGTTTCGTTTTTGTATTTTCGTTTTTTTTTTCTTCGTATATATATATTGTGTTTTTCCTTTTATAACTTAAGATTATTTATTATTACAAAAATTTTTTTTTCAATTAAGTCAGTCATATTGTCTGATATTTATAAACTTATTTTATTAAGTGAGTTACTATTTGTCTTCATATATAAATTTTTTTTTGTTTTTTTTTTTTTCTCTTTTTTTTTTTTATTAAAAGTGTTGTATACTATTTACAAAATTATTTTATTCGTATACAATTATTTGAAGTGAAAATTTTTGAAGCAAATTTTAAATACAATGTCGTAGTGTTATTTTTTTTTTTTTTTGACTTTATTTTTTTTTGTAAGTTTATCTATACATATATGCATTTATTCATTTCTCTCTTTTTTTTTTTAAGGTTATCTATACATACATACATTTTTTTTCAACTTTTATTTTTCTTTGGAGTTTCCTATTCGTGATTGCCTAATCCACAAATAGTTTTATATTATTGTTGTGGACTATTCGAGTTCCTTTTCCTATTTTGAGGATTGAATTTTCTTCGGATAGGATCTTTACAATTTCATAGGGGCCTTTCCACAGGGAGGTTAGTTTGTTAGGTCTTGAGTGATTCTTTAATAGAACCTTGTCGCCAACATTAAATTTCTTACGGCCTACTTTTTGGTCGTAGTATGCCTTAGATTTTTGTTTTTTCTCTATCAGTATTCCCTTTGCGGTACGATAACCATGTTGTAATCGCATTTTTAATTCATTTGCGTAATGGTCGTAGTTATAAGAGCTTTCGGGGTTTTGTCTGAGAGAACTGGGTATTTCGGCTGGGAAACCATATAGTAATTCATGCGGCGTGTAGCCTGTGTTACTGTGGGGTGTAGTATTATACACAAACATTGCGTACGGTATCCAGGTGTCCCAGGTGAGAGGATCCTGGTTTACATAGTGGCGGAGGTATTCCACCAGAGTTCTATGGCTCCGTTCTAGTGCTCCATTCGTTTGTGGATGGTAGGGTGCTGTGTTTAGTTTTCTCATTTTAAGTAAGGAACAAATGTCCGTAAAAAGTGCGCTGAGAAAATTAGCACCTCGGTCAGTTAATAGAGAAGATGGTATGCCGTGCTGGCAGACGATGTTTTCAACGAAAGTCCTGGCCACGTCCTTGGTTTCGGCGCTGGCCAGTGCGTAAGCTCCTGAGAATTTAGTCAAATCGTCTTGAAACGTTAGTAGGTATTTATTTCCATTATAGCTGACTGGTAATGGTCCTACTATATCTAAAGCAACTCTTTCAAAAGGTTTGGAGCTTGTTGTGGTTATCTTCATAGGAATTCTAGGATTCCTTCCACTTTTGTTTATCTGGCAGGAAGCACATTTTCTAATATACGCTGCAACGTCAGCGGTCATTGTGCGCCAGTAATATTTTTGCTTCAATCTATTGATTGTTCGGGTGGCTCCTTGATGTCCTCCGAAAGGTGAGTTATGGTATTCCGCGAGTAACTTTTGTATTTCGTTAGGATCTGTTAGAAGCTTCTTTTTATTGGAGAAAACGTACATTGTCACGTTGAGGTGAGCAAAAGTTTCTTTTAGCAAGTTATTGAGTGCTACTTTTGATTCGTTTTCTATGAAGGGGACTAAAATTCCAATGGAATTGAAATTCCGGTCTTCGCAAATCTTCTTCAGATCAATAAGGGAACTCTTAGCGGTTTCCTGGTCGCTTAGGTTTCTGAAAGGCAATGGCAATGTGATGGCGCATAACCCATCCTGCTCATGAAACGTAATTTTACCTACGTCTGGCTTGGTGAAGTTTGGGATTCTTCCTGCCAGGTTTTCTTCCTCAGCAGAGTCTATTAATGGGAGGATTATAATACGTAGTCCAAGTTTCTTCTTGGTATAGATGGACCCTGTTTGTTCCTGCCATACAAGATAGGTAGTATCTTTGTATGATTGTCCAGCCACATCTTCTTCGAGTTTGGCTTTACTTCGTGTGGTGACGAGGATATTATTTTTGATGGAATCGACTGGGGTAGTCATTGTTATACGGCTGAGAGCATCAGCATTTGCATTTTGCTTTCCTTTTCTATGGACGATTGTGTACTCATACTCTTCGAGTAGAATTCTCCATCGCATAAGTCTGGATGTAGGATCTTTTCGTCCTATAAGCCACTGTAGAGAGCTATGGTCAGTTACTATTGTGAACTTTCGTCCGTAGACATATGGTCGGAACTGTGCTAATGCAAAAACGATTGCTAGTAATTCCTTTTCAGACGTTGTATACCGTGTTTCGGCGTCGTTTAAGGTTCGGCTAGCGAAAGCAATAGGTTTATCTTGTCCTATTGTACCTTGAGATAGGAGTGCTCCTAACGCAACATTGCTAGCATCCGTGGTTATTATAAACTCCCGGTTAAAGTCTGGATAAGCCAGTATTGGTGGGGTAATAACCTTTCTTTTTAGAGTTGTGAATGCCTCGTCACAAAAGGCATCCCAATAAAATGGAACATTCTTCCGAAGTAATCTGCTTAAAGGTTTTGCCAGTTCGGCGAAATTAGGGATAAATTTTCTATAGTAGCCTACAAAACCGAGAAAAGATTTTACGTCTTTTTGTTTCTTGGGCGTTGGAAACGTTTTTACCGCTTTAGTTTTTTCTGGATCTGGTTTTATACCTTCCTTTGAAATAACATGCCCCAAGTAGGTGAGCTCTTTCCTTATGAAGTGACACTTTTCTGGTTGTATTTTCAGATTGTGCCTTTGTAATCGCTCGAAAACTCTGGTAAGTCGGGAATTGTGATCGTTCAGATCGTATCCGTAAATTACAATATCATCTACATAGACGAAACATTCTATTCCTTGGAGACCCATGAGTACATTATTCATAAGCCTTTGGAATGTGGCGGGTGCGTTTTTAAGTCCGAAGGGCATTCGATTATATTCGTAATGTCCGAAGGGTGTGCTAAACGCTGTTTTTGCCTTGTCTCTATTGTCCATGCGTATTTGGTGGAAACCATTTGCTAAGTCTAAAGTGCTAAAATATTTAGCTTTTCCTAGCTGGTCCAAGATATCAGTAATATTGGGCAATGGATATGCATCTCCGACTGTTATTTTATTTAAGGCTCTAAAGTCGACAACCACTCTCCACCGTTTTGTCCCATCAGGTCCTGCCTTCTTGGGTACTAGTAAGAGAGGGGAATTCCAAGGACTGAAACTTTGTTGTACTACTTCGTCCTGAAGCATTTCATTCACCTGTTTGTGAATTTCTTGCTTGGAGCTATCTGGTAGGCGATACGGTTTTATATAAAGTGGGGGCTTTCCTTCCTCAGTGATGATCTGATGCTCTATGGCGTCAGTATATGTGAGGTAGTCACCCTCGAGAAGAAATAGGTTATTATAAGTGCGACAGATATTCAGGATAGATTTCCTTTCCTCCTGGTTACAATGACGCAACTCTAGGAGTGATTCTAGCCGTTCAAGCCTATTTTTTAGAAGATTTTGGGTTTCGTCCGCCCTTAACACATTGTAGTCATCCAGATCTTCCCATCCGACTTCTATGTCGTTGGTGCTTATTTCCTGATCGGTGTCTAATGTGTTCATTAATAGTACCTTTATTTTGTTGTCCTGTGGTGTTGTCAAGCTATTACCCAGATATATCCCTGGCATGATCTCGGATTTTTTAATAATCAGTTCTTGACTGAGTTTTCCTTTAAATGGAATCTCCATTATTTGTTGAGATCGTGAATGCAATTTTATGAGATCGATTTTGGCATTTCGTTTTAAATTTACTGGGGATATTGGAGTTTCAGGTTCATGTTTTCCTGAACTCAGTTTTTCGGCAGTTTCCTTAACTTTTCTGTTACCACAAACTTTATTTAAATGGGGAGAGGAAGATTCAAGGCTGGTTGGTTTCGTTGTGTTTGTCACAGCATCAGATCCGGCCCATAGACAAACGGATTCGGATGTTGACTCACGAACGGTGTTATCCAATTTTTCATGAATGCCTGTATTATCCGTGGAAGACACCTCGTAAGGAGTGGCATTCTGAATATTTTCCTTGTCCTCGTTATTGTTTCCTAAAAACTGCTCGAGTTCTACCGTGGTTCTCTTCTTCACAGCGAATTTAAGGAATCCCTTTTCAAAGTTAATGTGGCACTGGTGCTTCGCAAGGAAATCGCTTCCCAGTATGCCATCGTGCTGAAATTCTACATTGCTTCCCACTACAAAAAGGTTATGCTTAAAGGGTATGGAGTGCCTATCAGTTCTGAATTCGAACTCCCCCAATACCTTTCCGCATGTGCTGACCGTTTTCCCTGCAATGGTGGATATAGTCACTGAGTCTGAATTGTTTACAGATTGTTCAATACAAGGATTATCTAATTTGATCAGGCTGATGCCGGCGCCTGTATCGATGAGGAAAGTCGAGTATTGTTTATCCGATGGGTTAAATTTTACACGTATTACTGGCTCCTTAAATTCAGGGCAGAAAAATACGCGCATTTGAAAATTTACATCGGGATGGGGTGTATATCGGCGATTGTCTGCACTCGAGAAGGATTGCCGTTGCTCGCTGCCCGAGTGAGTTCGTTTCCCTGTTGTGAATTGGATACCCTGTTAATATTTTGATTTTGTCGTGTATTTCGATTTTCAATCTGGGGCGAGTTTCTCATTGTCCTGTTTTGAGATTGATTGGGCTGAGTTCTAAAAGGATTTCGACTCGTTGAAGGTTGGTCCTGGTTTCGCATATGAGCTAACCTGGTTCTGCACTCTGCCTGAGTGTGATTATACTTCCGACAGTATGTGCATTGGAGACGTTCAACCTCTGTCTTAATGCGTTGGGGGACGAAATTTGGAAAATTTGTGTTGCGATAACAAGTCGCAGAAGTATGTCCCCTCTTGTTGCATGTTTGGCAAACAATTAGTTGGTTCCTCCTAAAATTGTTAGTGGAAGTTTGCATTGAGTTATCGCTGTTCAATCTTTGAGATTGTTCCAAAGCGTAGCTAATGGCTGTTTTGAGATTTGAAGCCCTATGCGCTTTTACTAAGATTTTGAGACTGGAATTTTGTATCCCATCCTCAAACGTATTTAAAGCGATTCTTTGATTTTCAGCCAGAAGATAAGTTCTGAATGCAGGATCAGATGAACTAGCGTATGTGGCGCTGTCCAATTCATGCAGGTGGTGTGTGAGTCTATTTGAAAATTCCTTCACACCCTCCTTGCTATCCTGTTTTGTTGCCACCAAATTATTTTGAGCAGCAGACCTAGAGATTAGAGCTTTAAATTCTCCCTCCAATTCAGATACTAAATCTTCCCATGTAGAAATAATTTTATTTTTGATGCAGTCTCGCGCCGGTCCCTGTAATCTGGTCTTTACTACCCTTAGAATAAAGGATTTCTGGTTGTCTTCTTGTGCTTGTGAGAACAAAATGTCTCCACAAGAGACGAAACCCTCTAATTCATCAGGATTACCGTTAAATACCGGCACGAGTCCCAGTATGTCACTTAATCCTATTGATAGGTTCATTCTAGAACTCTGTTCGCGTGTTTCCATACGTACGGTTTCCGATATTTCGTCCTCGCGATTTTGTATGAGCTCGGGCTCAGGTCTCTGCGAACGCGTACCCGGTTTATTTTTGTCGCTCACGACGTATTTGTGAAACAGACAAAGAGATGTAATTTTCATTTTATCGTGATACGATAACCAAGAGAAAATACGAAAACAACAAGAATAATATATCCTCCAACTTAGTTAGTTAGATCCTATTGGGTAAAGTGTATTTTACTCCTAATTGTGAGAGAAACTATTTTCCTTTCGTTCGAGGGGAGCAAGGCCTAAAGTGTCACGGGCAAAAAGAGAAAAGGACCCTGAAATAGGTTTTTCCACAGAAACGTAAAAGAAAATCAACACACAAAAATGTCCAAAACAACGTCAAAGTTAAGTGCAAAGGACTTTAACTTTCCGTTTTCCTTCAGCTATCACTCAGAAACGATAGAAAATCTTCCCCAAAGAAGTTGAAATAGTTCCGAAAAGCAAATGTGTATATGTATATATATATATGTGTAAAATTTTTAGAAAATTGTTAAAGATATGCGTTTAAAAATATATGTTTATTAAGAAAAATGTATTCGTATCAATTTTATGAAAATTTTTATGTTTGTTTAATTTAAATTTTGCCTCTGTAAATTGAAATATGTGTAAAATTTTTGATAAATTTTAGTGTACGTTTATTTAAATTTCGTCTATAAAGGTGAACATATTTTCTATAGTTCCCTTGATTGCTTCACTATAATTTTATCCCTTCTGGGCACTTATATGGATATTCCCATTAGGAGAGGAAAAAATATATAAACTAATTGCATTTAAAAGAAAAAATCAAATTTTAGAGGGTTTTTCTTGATCCTCGTGTGAAAAGAACAATTTTGAAAAAAGTATTTGAACATTCAATTTATTCTTGGCGTCTCCTTTAGTTAATGATTTCGAAAAATTTAAAAAAAATTTATTTATTTTGGAGGCCGATTACTACGCAAAAATGACAAACTTAAATGAATTTTATCTTTATTTTAATTATCAAATTTAGTTCACTTTCTGTTTCACTTTTCACTTTAATAATAAAAATTTTCTTTTACCTGTGGTTGTTGTAGCTGCGACAGGAATCGGTTTTTCTGCTGACTGGGGTTCGCTCCACTGGATGTATTATTTTATTCTTCTCTGGTCCTAATCACTATCGTCAGGATCTAGCAGCAAATTTCCTGATGATTATGTTGTGCTGGTGTATAAGGAAAAACATGTTTCCTCTTTTCCATGGAACTCGTGGCAGTTTTCGTAGCACTTTGATTTTATCTACTTTGCCGGTATCCAAGCCCCAGGCAACGCTTTTAAATTTCAATATCTTTCCGGTGTCAGCCCCGGTATACGCTTTAAAAATTTAAAAAAAAAAAAGGTTTTAATGTTACTGTTCCGGTGTTAGCCCCGGAATACGCTTTAGAAGAAATTTTGCTTTTTTGTTGTTAGGGGATATCGCAAGTATCCCGCCAGTTTTAAATGTCTTCCTTCAAGCGCCTGGAGTGCGTGTCTTTGATGTCTTCAGGAATCAGTTATAGAGGATTTTGAAATTCTGCATTATCGGGACGTCCTTCGTGGATAATTTTTCCAGTGTTCTCTTTGGTAGGGGATTGTTGGATAATCCCCGAGTCTTCTTTGGTAGGGGATTTTGGGTATCCCACGCGCTGCCACCAAAATTTCTTGTTGTGTTTAGTAGGGGTTAGTTTCAGGACGCGAGTCTCCTGATCCTTAAAAGGACAAGGCGATCTCTTAAAACAGACCGCTCCTGAAATCTTGTCCTACAAGGGGTCGTTAACCGTGCTTCCTCTGATCCAGAGGGAAGAGTAACGTCCTTTTGGTTTGGCCTCAGTCTTCGCAAGTCCGCTGGTTTCCGTGGTGGCCAGGTGATACTCCAGATCTTCAGAAGTATTCTCTTTGAGGGTGTACCTATGCTTTACTCACCAGTAAAATGAAAAAGAAGGCTCGTTTTTCCTTTTAGTATTTTATTTATTTTTAATTTGAACTTCGCCCTTCTCCAGGATATTTTCCTTCAGGGACAACGGATGATATTTAACTGCGGCCCGGAGATCACTATACTATTCCTTTATAAAGGAAAAGGAATCGAAAATTGTATCCCAAAGATACACATTTTCGTGCAACAATCTCGATTTTCAATACATTTCGTGCGATGCTCAATGTTTGTTTTAGATAAGATTCAGTTTTTTGAATCTTCATCAATCTATTTGCATGTGAGGATTTGAAATGGTATTTGGGTATTGTTTGCTTGTGGCAAATTCGAACATCTGGTGTGATTTGCCATGGATTTGGTTTGTTTAATTTTCTAGGGAAATTACCAGATTGAAATGTATTTCTGGATTTTGAATAGAGATTATGCCGTGGGGCAAATGCAAAGCTATAAACGAATATTTGATTCGTTTATTGCGAATTTTGATTTTAGTTTTGGTTTTCTGATTAAATTATGCCGTGGGGCAAATGCAAAGCGATAAACGAATATTTTGATTCGTTTATTGCGAATTTTGGATTTGGTTTTGGTTTTTCAGGATTTTGATAGGATTTAATGTTTTGATGTAGGATTTCTGGGATTAGGATGTATGGATGGGGAAAAAGGTGGTAGGGCTTTTTAGAGCACTACAGCCATGCCAAATCGCCAAAACGGGAGATTACGGGACCAGGAAACGCTTGCTTCACAATATCCACTGTGGTTCGTACTGTGTGTGCGGTTGCGCCGTCTTGTTGACACCACATGTTCACCAAGCGGAGTTCATCCTATTCCGGCAGTAAGAAATCGTTTATCATGGCACTATAGTGTTCGCCAGTAACAGTGACGGTGTGGGGGTATAAGTTGTTCTGCCAATACACGGGCACTCGGTTCACTTAAATCCCCATTATTTGGACCTTTACAATTTTTAAATAAAATACTGTGTATGATATTTCCAATTATATAATTTAAATACATATAACTGATAGTTACAATGTATTTTTTTATTCACAATTAAAATGTGCATTTTTATGGTTAGGATAATAAAATACGACGGTGTCTTAGAAATTTCGTGAGATGACTCGCACAGAACTTATATTAAAAAAAAAAAGGTTAAGAAGCTGCAAGCATCAGTTCTATCTGTCAATATGTTCTCTCTTCTGAAGAATCTTTTCCATTTTTTCATAAGTGAACACCGAAGTAAGAAGAAGTAATTAAATACAGGGTGGCGCAAAATTAATCACCCTATCGGAAGATGTTATAATTTTTGCAAATGGTGACGTACGTCAATCATATTTGATATTTGTGAACTAGACAGCTGCAGAATACAAACAGACAAGCAACGGAGGGCATGTAAATTACTGTCAAGCTATCCTTAATCTCAACAACGAAGAGGACGATTTTGTGTCGAAAATCATCATGAGCGAGGAAGCATATTTCCACTTACTGGTTACGTCAATAAGCAAAATCTTCGTTTTTGGGGCACTGAACATCCGCATTTGATGCAAGGAGAGCCATTACATCCACTCAAAGCCACTGTGTGGTGCGGCTTTGACGCGGGAGTAGTGATTGGGCAATGTTTTTTCTTTGAGGACGCTATCGCCAATACCGTTGTGGGGGTTCTCTATACCACATGGAGAACCTACCCAGAATTTAAACCTTATTCCGACCGCTGTCAGCGCGTCATTTCAATCCTTATTCTCCCTACAAACTATTCCACCCGCAAAACATGTTTTCCAAAAGGACGCATAGCTAAACTCATTATTCTATGCAGATAATGCATAATTGAGTTTAGTTACTTTTTCCCCATACGGCAACTCCATTTCGCTAACCCATGAGATTCGCACCGGAAATCGCATCATGTCGGTTAGCAACGGCATAGTCTGTCCAAACGACGCGGTTGCATAATCATGCAATCGCTGGGGAAATTATCAAAGTATTTAATTTAGTTCCCACGGTTAGAATTCCCTAGCCGATTCGGCGTCCTATTCACTCTCTCCAGACACTCCATTTGCTGGGGATCAATGATCTCTTTTTACAGGTGAATAGCTACAAAACATTTTCCTCTCCTTCACATTTGTATCTTCCCCGGGTTCACCACAGTCAACGCACTAGGTCAGTGGGTCATCCTCAGAGTCGGCATTGGTGCACGCACACAAGCTAATTCAACCCCGAAGTCATTGCGCTCTCTCTTTTGTTCTTTCCATCCATCGCATGCCCAGCGGCTGTCGAATGATATGCAAGTATTTATTCAACTCGCTGAGACATGTAACTGAATGGATTCATGAGAGAGCGCAATGATGATTGGCTAATAACCGTGCAAAGGCCGAATTCCAAATTAAAGCGTGCACACTACACGAGAGTCGAGTTCGTTGCGTTGTCAGTGTCGGGAGTAAACGATAAGTTACGCGTTCTGTTCAGATTCCCTTAAATTAAATTAACCAAAATACAAGTGTCATTTAAATCAAAAACATACAAAGTCACCACGACTAGAAACAACAAAATTAACAAAAAAATTAAATGATAAGTTAGAAACTAATGTGAATCATCATTTGACCCTCAACAACAAAATCAACTAAAAACAAATTAAATGTTAAAATAGAAACTGAAATGAAACATCCGAAAAACGTTAATGTACAATTAAAGCCAATAAGTAAAAAGGCCTTAGTTAAAAATAAAGGAAACATTATTACATAACCACACCACTAGTGTTTTATTTTGCCTAAAGTGAACGTGTTACAGTGGAACAATTGCTGGAAGATCGGAGTAACAAGTGTCGGGGGATTTAAGTGAACTGAGTGCGTGATTGGCACCCCAACTTATACCCCCACACCGTCACTGTTACTGGCGAACGCTACAGTGCCATGATAAACGATTTCTTACTGCCGGAATAGGATGAACTCGGCTTGGTGAACATGTGGTTTCAACAAGACGGTGCAACCGCACACACAGCACGAACCACAATGGATATTGTGAAGCAAGCGTTTCCAGGTTCCGTAATCTCCCGTTTTGGCGATTTGGCATGGCCAGCAAGATCGCCCGATTTAACCATCCCAGACTTCTTTCTTTGGGGCTAGTTGAAGTCTCGGCTTATGCTAACAAGCATCAGACAATCGCAATCCTTAAGGAGAATATTCGACAGGAATGTGAACAGTTATCACCGAAAATCTTGCGGAAAGTCATGAAAAATGCGATAAAACGGATACAAATGTGTTTCAACACTGGGGGCAGCCATTTGACGGATATCATCTTTATCACTTAACAGAAAAAATTGTAAAGGCCCAAATAAACATTTCCATTACTCAAAATCACTTTTTTTATTTAGTAAAAAAGTAATTCAAAAACAAAATTGGATGAATAATTTTGCGCCACCTTGTAGAAGTAACCACCGAGCCAGCTACTTGAGCAGCCGTTCTAACGTCGTAACGGGCGTTGGATTTAACTCTAATTACTTCGTATGGCCCCTCGATAGTATAGTGGTTAGTATACCCGGCTGTCACCCGGGAGACCGGGGTTCAATTCCCCGTCGGGGAGTCTCTGGCGCCTCAGGACTTGTTAAATAAGGCCAAGACTGCCTCCCGGTTCTAGTGCCGATGATGATGATGATTTTATTTATCGTAAATATAATACATAGTATATTATTTATTTATTTATAATAAGCTATAATAAATTATATTATATTTATTTGTAATAGTCTTACTATTTATTTATTTCAATTAAGGCACCTTAAATAAATAAAGTAAAAAATTAATTCAAAAACAAAATTGGATGATTAATTTTTAATTTATTAAGGAAATATGCGGACCAAGCGTTTTCAAAAGTATTCCATTATGCTCTGTTCTAGCTTATTCCCTTATAAAGTGTGACCAAATATCTGGTGTCGAAATGTTTTTTGGATTAATAATACAAAAATAAGAAAATCCTTGATTTGTGTCCTTGGACATTCTTTGCTTGAGATGTTATACTATAAATGAAAATAATCTCAGTTAGTTATTATGTTTATTACTCACCCCGAAATCTATTGTTTGCTCAGTTAGACATATTTTATCGTGGTTACATTGGTCGGCGTTTAATTTATTGATGTTCTCCAATTGTACTTCTCTCAGGGAAAGTGAACCTGTAGCGCAGAGTCGGCCCTCAAGATGCTATGTGTTCTTGACCGCGCCCATCAGCCAAATTACGGAAGTTGGTCAAAAATGATCCCAATCGTTTAACGGAGTGTATAGCCTAGCCGGATGGCATTGTATTTATTTCACAGGGCGGCTGGGCATTACGATCTCACTCAGTAATTGTGTCAAGCTGCTACAGTAGTAAGAGTTGTCAGTTGAACGTACATACGCACAATAAAAGGCATGACACAGCCTAACCAATTCAGCCATTGAGTCGGCAACTATACTTCACATTACCAATCGTAACGTAATTTAGTTAAACTCAAAACCTAATAGCATCCATATTCTTTCCAAATCTAAAGAACTGTGACAGCACTACAATATGATTTGCACAATAGTGAGCGGTGTTTCCCGCACTGTAAAAGCACTTTACATAGACATTATTAGTAAGCTTTGACGTCTGGGTTCCTCGATAGTATAGTGGTTATTATACCCGCCTGTCAGGTGGGAGACCGGGGTTCGATTCCCCGTCGGGGAGCCTCTGACGCAAGACTAATGACCTTGCCCGGAAAAAACAAATCATTATGGAAAATTTAACAAGCCTCAGGACTTGCTAAATAAGACCAAGACCGGTTCCCGGTTGTAGTGCCGATGATGATGATGACGTCCGATAGTTTGTCTAATTTTTCACTGTCGATGTTTCCTTGGAAAAATGTAGTCAAGTTAGTCATAAATACTTAAAAAAACTACAACCCGAAAGAAGATGGATAAAATAAATTAAAAAATATATTTCAAAAGAAGAAGTCTTGTAAAAAAAAAAGTTAATCGAAATGCAATACTTTTGATAACATTTTAGACTTACTAGATTTTGGAACTCCAACAACATAATGTTTCCAAAAGTACAATATACTCCATCTCTGGTACTGAACCCATTCGTTATACTAACCAATTGATGGACTAATTAACTGCGACTATAAAGGTGCACGGTGAACATTTGTCCTTTTTTACTCTAAAGGTGTTCTAAAACTTTTTTTCGTATTTTTTTCCTCCTTGTGACATCATTAGGAGAAACGCTGAACTTACACTAACCTAGTTATTGGCATTTTGGTCATTATGGCGCATTTCGTAGAAGTGGAGCGTGTGTGGTACGAGTTTTACAAAAACAGTAATTCTATTGTTATTGAGCGGCGACAATTTTGACATCTACCAGGTGTATGCATACGTTTTTAACTAAGGTTAAATTATAGTAAGAGATGGCGCCAGCGAAAAGTACGCAGCGTATTAATTTGACACATATGCCATTTTGTTCGCCTGAGATTTAACTACAAACACACACAAGTTGAGTCTGCCAAAAACTTGCGTCTTTGTTTTATCGTTCAGTGATCACGTCGAGTTTTCTGCCTGAAAAAGAACATTTGTAGCACGCATTGCTCTTCTTATTTAATCAAAAGAAAAAGGCTGTTGACAGTCATCGTTTGCTGGTAAAAATATACGGTGAACACGATCCAGCAATTAGAACATGTGAGACATGGTTTCGACAATTTAAAAGTGGTGATTTCAGCATGAAAGACAGTGGGCGCTCTGGTAGACCACAAACATGTGAAGACAAGCAATTGCAGGAGTTGTTGGATGATGCCTTAACGGAAATAAACACAAGCATTACTTGTGTCACAAGAAACAATCAGCAGACGTTTACGAGCAATAGCGAACATCAATAAACTCGGTAAATGAGTCCCACACGATTTGAATGAACGTCAAATGGAAAATCGCAAAGTCACTTATGAAATGCTGCGTCAACGCCACGAAAGGGAATCATTTTTGCTTCGAATTGTGGCGGGTGACGAAAAATGGGTTTATTTTGAAAACCCGAAGCGGAAAAAATTGTGGCTTTCACCCCGCGAAGCCGGTCCTTTAACAACAAGGCCAAATCGGTTCGACAAGTAGACCGTGCTCTGTGTCTGGTGGGACCAGAGCGGTATTGTGTATTATGAACTCTAGAAGCCCGCCGAAACCCTTATTACACAATGCTATCGTCAACAAATGCTCAATTTAAACCACACATTAATCGAAATGCGACCGAAATGGGCCTGAAGACATGGCAAAGTGCTTTTGTTATACGAGAACGCGCTGTCTCACACAGCAAAACTAGTGAGACACCTTGAAATCGCTTGAATGGGACATCCTTCTGCACCCGCCGTACTCCCCAAACTTGACGCCATTTGACTATCACCTCTTCGCGTCAATGGGGCACGCGTTCGCAGAGCAGCACTGCAGCGATTTCAAGGAAGATGGAAAATGGCTCGACGAATGGTTTGCCGCGAAAGACAAGTCGTTTTTCTGGCATGCTATTCATAAATTGGGTGCGTGGGAGCGAACATACAGGGCAAAGTCTCTCCTTTCAACCCGGCGAAGGCAATGACAATCCCTGTCCCTATTCGATCCAAGTTGACATGCAGTCTCCACGTGACACCCCTGGATAGCTACTTTGGCACCATCCAAGTAGTGAACCAATCTATGCAGTGACATATTGAGAGAGGTTGGCGCAAGACCGTCCGCAAAGGAACAAGCGTCTTATAGGAGCGGTACGTTTAGATGATTAACAACTTTCTGAGTCTTGGTTTATACAATTTTGTTAGTTTCAATCGTGACACATGGTTCCAGTAAATCGGAGCGACATCTAATACATGTGATCAGTTGTTCGTTTGTAAAACAGGACGTAGTATTCAGTCCTAAGTAAAAAAAATAAATGTAATTTTGAAATACAAATAGATTTTACACTGCAAAAAGGAAAACGAAACCGGTTGTTCATGAAACTTTCATGGAAAATTGATATCTCGTCGAGGAGACATGAACTGATCTGGACGAAGCGCTGAGTTCATATCAAGGGACATTTTTATATGGGGATATAAGCTCCCTGAAATCTCGGATCAATTAAAAGCAAATATGAAAGCAGAAATAGATTTAGTACGGGAGGCAGAGAGGATCTTGTAGGAGGTGTTAAGGAGATTAAAGTTTTGGAAGACCTTAAGAGGTCCGCCCAAGCCTAAAACTAAGTAAATATAATTCGCGGATTCTTAAAATCAACTTTACAAACGTATTTCACTTTTTTTACTATTTATAAAAATAAACGTTTGTTAAAATAAAATAACTGTTCAAATTTTGGCTACTTTGTCTTAGGCGATTGAAGTATGATAACTGTGGCGGCGAAAAATAAAATAGAAACCGGACGTCAGGTTTTGCTTTTAAAAATGTAAGCTAAGTGCTTCGAAAGTGTAAAGCGCAGTTGGGTAACATCACTGACGTCTTTTGCATAATAAGCTTGAGGATTAACTTTGCACTCCTCGGTTATTGTTGTTCTTAAGCCTGGCACTGTGGTCCGTGCAGGACATTGATTTGGTGAAAAAAACTACCGGATTTGTCGTAAACGTTCAACTGCCGTCTCTTCTGTTTTACTGGGTGGCACATGCCTGGTCAAGAGGGGGATGGGAGCGAACATACAGGGTAAAGTCTGTGGTTTCAACCCGGTGAATGCTAGGACGATCCTTGGCCTTGTTCAATCCCAGTTGACATGCAGTCTCCACGTAACACCCCTGGATAGCTACTTTAGCACCCGCCAAGTAGTGAACTAATGCATGCATCCTGAGAAAGGTTGGCGCAAGACTAATAACCTTGCCCGGAAAAACTTGTTATTATGGAAAATTTAACAATTCTCGGATAAGGACCGGATACCGGTGGAGAGCCTTACCAAAATAGGCCAAGACCGGATCCCGATTGTAGTGCCGATGATGATGATCATAGTTAGTGCGTAACATTATTCGTTATCCACCTTATCCAAATACACCCACTATCCGGGGTCTCTCTCTCCCTCTTTGTTTACTTAGATAACAAGCTAGGTCCTAACTCAAGGAATTTCGCCCGAACTAAGCTAAATAAATAAGTAAATAATTAGTAAATAAACCCAGCAACCAACTCGCCAAACACACCCCCCCCCCCCCCCCCCCCGACCCCCTTTTTGGGTTTTATCCACACTTTTTATATAATACTTTAGTTTTAAGTTATCGCTTGTATTAATCCAAATATATGAGGGTTCTGCCCTCACTAAACTAAATGTATTGTGACGTATATGACAATCAGTACTAGAATATTCGAGAAAGTCCGAAACAAAGTACTAGAATATTGTAGACAGTACTGGAAAACTGGAGACTAGGAACAGTAGAATATTCAAGGGTATGGAACGGACGGAAACGAAACGCCGAATCAGAATGAGGGAACGGTATAAATACGTCGCACACAGATCATGGAGTGGAGTAAGAAGTAGAAAGTGAAGCAAGCGATAAGTGCGGTAGTAAGGAGTAATAAGTGAGAAAGCAAGCAGAGTAGCAAGCGATAAGTAAGGGATGGGTAAAAAATCGTTAAGTGTACGGTAAAAAGTAACGGTTGTTATTAACGGACTAATAAAGTGTTACATTAATTCAAAATCGAGTTAACGGCTCTTATTTATTCAAATAATTAATCCAGCGAACCCTAAGTTCGCTACAGTATAAACATAAATTACCATTTATCCTATAATATAACCCTTAGGCAGCTTTGAATTAATAGAAAAGAGCTAAGATTTAATTGCGTTTGTAATTTACAACCACCTGAATCGATCGAAACTTTTTATCCAATCGCAAGGCCATCAGGAAAGTCCTTAAGACCGAAGCTTATACAGTAGGGCTCTATACCAGGCGCGATCAAAATTAAGAGAGATTTTCAATGCTCTTAATTCACCATGTTTTCCAATTAAAGGTGTAGCAGATGTAAGTCACAAAGCTTTTAAAATCCTCCGTGCATTCTCCGCTGCGGAATTCGTATTGCCGATCGTTTACGAGTCCCATGTGTTCTAAATATTAATCAATTCGGTATTGATGAATTTCTCCGTCACCTTGGTTATTAGCTGATCAATTTGCGGAAATTGAATCTCGATTGAAGGCACAGTTTGGTAATGATACACTGTCTCAGTGTCGTGTGTTTACGTAGGCCAGAGAGTTTAGAAGTGGGCGAGAACGTATCAAAAACGAAAGTCATGGTCGACGCCCAAGGACAAGCCCTACAGATGACAACATCCGTGCCGTTCGAGAGCTTATTGAAAGTGATCGCCGCTTAACTGTTGGAGTAATCTCATCAGAAGTGGGTATCAGCTATGGGAAAAGCAGCATATCAAAAGAAGAAAGTCATTAGAAACAGGGGAGGCAGAATCGGGAGAAAGCGCTGAGAAAGAGTTGTGGTCTCGTGGTCTTTTAACTTTGCAATGCTGCGCACTCGGTGCGCACGCGTTTTCGGTTGGTGGTCGACTGACTGAAGTGACCGTTCAATTCGGCGACGCTTGAGTGGCGTACCTTTTTTCGATGACGCGTAGTCAGCTGGGTGACAGTTGTCATGCGGCAGGCAGAAGGTGAACGTACTAGATTCCTCCAGTTCATTCAGTTGCGAATACGCAACAATGGACGTTCGAGATGTCTTCCGCCAGGCCTCACACTGCGTCTTTGACAAGGGATACATTGGAAAAAATGGGCTGGGAAACCCCCGAACACCAGTCTATAGCCCAGTCTTGTCTCCCTGCGACTATTTTTTGTTAACACCCTTGAAGGAATCAGCGGGGGGGGGGGGGGGGGGGGGGGGGGGGGAATTCGAAAGTTATGAAGAAGTCGAAGACCACGTGCGCAATTGGCTAACAACTCGCCCTAAATCTTTCTACGAACAAGGGATATTAAGACTTCCAAATCGGTGGCAAACGTGTGTAGATCACACAGGAAACTATATTGAAAAATGTTGATAGAATAGTTAGTGTGTAACATTATTCAATTAATGTATAAAAAGAAATCACCGTTTATATTTGATTTACACTCGTAACTATGCCGTTTTTCGAAATAGTACCTTCAGAGAATTCAAACTTCAATAACTTGTTTATTTGACTGGATGGGTGGAAAATGACATAGTCTCACTGAAACCGCATATTGTCTAAGTCTATATCATCCAATTTAACTTCATCGTTCAAAAAAAACTATGGCATAATAATGCTGCAGGCGTGAAAATCGCCCCAAACAGTCAATGTGGATGAAAAACCGTCTGATGGGACATTCTGGGATTGGTTGTGAACCAAATGGAATAGATTTGTTTTTTAACACCGCAATTGTGGGACAAATGTGCCTCATCGCTAATGGTGACTTTTAGATCAAAATTAAGAATTTTTAAATTGGTCTGATGACTAATTCGAGAACTTCCAAAACATTGTTGGACTTTACACCATAACGAAGGCATCTTTTTGCCCTACTATTGAGAACGTTGTAAAATCGATTGATCTGAGTCTTCGTCTACACTTTTGGCGTTCTTTGTTAAATGCTTCACAGTTTTTTTGTGTGTGGGACGATTAAACCGACCGAAAATTTAGGTCAGAAAAGTTGACACAACCTAATGGGAATTTTGATAGTAAGACTAAAAATTGACTACGTTGAAAAGTTTACTACTACTTTTTATACAAATGAAAACATTGGTAAATAAGGACACCGCGAATATCTCGATAACTCAAAGGAGAAGATAAAATGAGTACAAGCTGATGCATGAAGCCATTCGATGTTCACAATAACCTTTGGTACTGGTACGAATGTGTTCTATGGTTGGCCAAATCGTTGTTGAATGTATTAATCGGACCTATTTTCATATCCCAAAAAATTATTTAAAGCAAATTTTGTGTTAGATATGTCAGTTATTAATGAGTTTTCAATTTCTTGCAGAAACCGAAGGTTTGTAGATTTCCGTAATACGAGTATTAAGAAATGAATTCAGTCGAAACGTAATCAATATCCTTGGACCAATGGCGCAAATTCGTGTTAACAATCTTATATGATCAATGTTGTCACGACAACAGTATCTTCATGCTAGAGTAATGCAGTGAATTTTTGAATATTTGTGCCTTGTGTAGCGAATACTTGAATGTTTGCGCCTTATTACGTTGCTATGTGAATATTAATGATCACCACTAAATACATTTCCTTAATTTGTCTCATCATAAAGCCACCAATCGATGTGGAACCACGAACCACCGCCATTATTTTGACTGCAACTAATTTCATGCGCACCTATGCTTCTAGTGAATGTCTAGTAAATTCACTGCTACATCCGCCTTACCAGTTAAGAAAACTTTCCACCTGGCCACCGAAGTAATCAGTTGTAAACAAACTACTTGAATAATGGTGTTTCATTAAAAACACATTTTCAGCTAGACATTAAGCTGTTGACGAAGCTACCAAACCACTTTCTTCTTCAGGCTAAGCTAAACCTATGTTTTCAAGTCAAGATTACGAGTAAGCTGAGTCTAGCATAATGCTCACAGTAGCATAAATATATTGTTTTACATAATAGATGACATAAGCTAAAATGAATGTAATTTGTTTCAACTGAAATTATGCTATTTTATCTTTCCAATGTACATTGATGACTTCTTTCTTTACTCTATTCTTTTTTTCTGCACTAATATTTATTAAATATTAAAAAACGCAAAACTGAAGAGGAACAAAGAAGAATAATTCTCAGTTTTTAAACCTTTATTGTGAAGGTGCAATGAAAATTATGTTACGATGTGCATATGTGGGTTCAATTGACGATTCATGCGGCAAATGATGGTAGCTTTTCTTGTTTTTGTTAATTTTTTGTGTGTTTTTTTATAATATGAACATGCTAAGGGAATTAATAACACCCATATAAAGTGGTACTAAAGAAACGACGGGATAGTGAGGATACAAACTAATTAAAGGGGTTTATTAAAGTAAACTACAGCTGCAGTACGATCGACAATAACAACAATAGCAGCTTCATCAGATTATGAGTGATCTGCGTCGACTGAATGCATGAGACTCCAGTTTATACAAAGCTGAACTTATTGCCAATTATTGTCAGATCGAAGCCTTAGTCACATAATACGTGACACAGCTAGCACAGGAGAATTGACCCATGGGATAATGCTGAACTTCAAAGAGTGGATTAATAAATCAATCAATGGTAAATAGAATTCTGGCTAACAGGGCACGGGTTCTTTGTACAATATCTGTACATATTTAAGTACAAAAAGGACCCACACTGTCCGTCCGGGAGGGGAGTTTAGAAAATACTGTGGAATGGAAATCACGGAGGTGAATTTGAGATAAACTGATAGTTCACAGTCACATTGCGGCAATGGAGACAGGCCGAATTTTGTTTAGTCTTATAGTTCACAGTCACATCGTGAAAATAGACACAGGCCGAATTTTGTTTAGTCTTAGGATTCACAGTCAACCAGAGCGGGCCAACTTGATAGGCAGGTACATGTGAAAATAAAAAGACAGTTTATGATTAATTGTCAGCTCAAAGTAATATTTAGATATGAGATTAATAAACACACTATCGGCGGGAAGGGTATTAATACCTTTTCCCTAGACTGATGCCAAGCGGCGGGTCGGGTATTAATACCTTTTATGCAGAACGTACGCGAAGTATTAGTAAAGTGCGGGGAAGAAGTAGGTTGCGTCGGCGTACGTCACTAGGTACACTTCTATCCCCATCGTCACTAAAGGATTGCGCTGAAAAAACCACCGACAAAAGAACGAAACTCCACCATTTTTCATTCATCAGCAGGCGGAAAGTAAAAGGCACTGTTTAAATGTTCGAATGGCTTCTATTTTATTGTTCAAATTTTGTCTATTGTTATAACTACACCAATATGCTGTGAACTTTTACTACGCAAACACAAATGTCACTATATTCGGATTGAAGAAAACGTGGAAACTTAACTTAATGGAACAACAACACTTAACCTCGATAGTTTTAATTTAATTCGGATCACTGTTCGGAAATTAACTTCGACTAAGGGATGAAACAGACACGACTCTCGTTGTACGCCTCCCCGTGCGCACAACGGGGAGCGGAAGACGAACTAACCAGATCGGTGGTTGGAATCAGACTCAGCAATGTGAATACTGGCATAATTTGGGGTGGTGGTGAATATCCTCTCGGCTAAGGATATGTTTTACTTACCACAAGAGAAACGTAAAGTCTCTCTTTGTGGAATAGACAACCAGATCTCGTAATGAAGATCATAGGTGTATGTGTGATCGTGAAGGTCACATTGGTTTTCTCATGCAACAAGACCATGAGAACGAAGCTGAAAAATCGAAAGACAAAGGGATCGTATAGCTCATTGTTTACGATGTGCATTGTAGCTATAATAGACGACAATGCATCGGAAAGATGGTGCTAAAAGCAAATAAGGGCACCATTACAGTCATGGATGAGTGGTGCAGTTGCGATGATAGACGTATCGCCACTAGGAAAAGGTGCTAATGGGTTTTTAAATGTTTATGGGATCTCTGACTGCAGTAGGAACCGAGTTCTTGTTTGTATTAGGAAATGCAGGAAGATTCGGTTCCGATGATTATGCTTGAGATGCGGTAATTGTTTGTCGATTGGACAATCGAATCTCGGGTCGGTTTATTGCAGCTGCATAAACAAGCTGTCCGACATAGCATTTTGACGATGACAAAGGGTGCCGAATGGTTTGGGATTTATAATCCCCGTACGATATGAAGAATTCTTTACTGGGAATTTGAATAACGCATTAAATGCGTGAATGCTGGAAGAATTCTTTTAGGGATTTTTAGATAATGCGTTGAATGCATTAAACGTCCTTGAGAAAGGAAATTGTTTCAGGTATGCTGGTGATTGAGGTGTAAATATGGGGGTTGGGTCGCAAATATGGGGGCTCTTCAGGTAAGCTTTAAGGAACTCCCACAAAAGCATTTAAGAGCTATAAAAATGTGTAGGATTGATTCTGCTCATGGGGAAATTTCGTAAGAATATTAGAGACAAATATTGGTCAAGGGATCCGACAATAAAAACACCGATATTTTCTCAAGTGCTGAGTGGCGATCGTTTCAAACAGATTTGGGCATCCTGGCATTTTTCAAACAATTCAAATATTGTGGATAATAGTGATCGTCTTCAAAAAGTTCGACCAATTCTTACATACCTCACATCGAAGCTTACGCCCATATATATATACCTCAGAGGGAACTCTCCCTTGATGAAAGTATAATACTGTGGAGAGGCAGGTTAGCGTTCAAGGTGTACAATGCCTAAAAAATTATAAAATAGGCGGTGTTCTTGTACGAATGGTGTGAGGCCACTACGGGTTATATCTGTAATTTGGAAATATATTGCAGACAAGGAAAACTATTATTAAAAACAATAACAACCCTTCTAGAACCATATGTAAATTTGTGGCACCACTTATACATAGATAATTATTATAATAGTGTACAAACATGTGAAATACTTCTAAAAAAAAGGGTTGTGGGACGATTAGCATAAATAGAGGACTCCCTGAGAGTTTGAGGAATGTTAGGCTTGCACGAGGTGATTCTACTTTCCGCCGTCGTGGGGACATTTTACTGTAATGCTGGCAATCAAAAAGACAGGTGCGAATGATTTCTACGATACATTCAGCCGAGATAATTAAAAGCCATAACATCGATTGGAACACTAAACTAAACATCTGGAAATCATAGTGTGTTATTTTTTACAACAAGTACATGAGGGGGTTGATCGAGCAGATCAATATCTTGCTTATTATTCGCTTATCCGAAGAACTAAAAAATTGACAAAGCGGGTAGTCATGTATTTGCTAAACTGTGCACTTTTTAATGCGTTCCAAGTATTTAGAAAATTAAACCCAACAACAACAATTATTTATAAATAATTTCTGAATGAAATTAGCAAAGAGTGGATAAGTGATCTTCCCGGCGCAAGGCTAATAACCTTGCCCGGAAAAATAAATTATTATGGAAAATTTAACAAGCCTCGGGACTTGCTAAATAAGGTCAAGACCGGATCCCGGCTGTAGTGCCGATGATGGATAAGTGATCGACTTCCTGAAAACACCGCTTCCGAAGATCCTCAACCATCTACGTCTGGCGTTAAAAGAACTGCAGTAAGTAAAGATCCACCTGCGCGATTGATATTAGACTTGTGGAAACATGAAGCTATAAAAATGATTACTGGCGGCAACAAAAAAAATTCCAAAAAGACAACGTCGTGTTTGTGCAGTGCATAAAAAGAGAAGTTTAACTTCTTATATTGTGAGTGTTTTCATAAATACCATACATTATTAGAGTAAATATAATTATTACTATATAAGAAATTGAATAATAAAATATTGCTAAACATTATTACGCTTTTCTCTTACTTCATGTGAATGGCGAATCGACGGCAAACAATCACATGAAATGGAGATACAGGTTTTCACTAGTCAGAGGTGTTTAATGTATCGTTCATTGGGTTCGGTTTATTTTCACAATTTTAGTTCTTTTAGCTCAATTAGGTAGTGAACCTGTGTGTGGCCCAACTGTTCTGCGATTTCACACAATGTGCAGCTCCGTGAGCTTTCCGACGGTGACTGGTGAGCGAGCGATGCGTCCGCGTTGAAAGGCTGGCAAAGACTGACTAAAAGACGGTTGCACACATTTGAAATAGGTGACAGTCGTATGGCGTCCCTTCGTGATGACGCATTGTCAGCTGTCGATTGACAGGCATGTGGTGAATGTGCTGGGTGGTGAATGTGTTAGACGGTGAACGTATAGCGTTTGGGATGATAGTGAAAAACGTGTGATTCGAACTGACGCTATGACAGTTAGAATCACCAAAAATTGAACCAAAGCGCAACCCATCAGGCCACCGCCGTGTGTACGAATTCGGTTTCTAAACTCGAAATACAACCTCATGTACGTTCACATCAGTTTTGTGTAACAGGTCAATTGAAAAGTCCCCGGCCTTCCATAGTAAAACACATTTTTTTGGCAAAATTCGTTTTTTTTATTCAACATAATTCCCTTCGAGGGTGATACACTGATTATAGCGCCCTCCGACTTTTCGATACCTTTTTTGTAGTACGATTTGTCCTTTGCTTCAAAATAGGCCTCAGTTTCGGCGATCACCTCTTCATTCGACGAAAGTTTCCTCCCAGCGAGCATTCTTTTGAGATCTGAGAACAGGAAATAGTCGCTGGGGGGCACATCTGGAGAATACGGTGGATGCGGAAGCAATTCGAAGCCCAATTCATGGATTTTTGCCATCGTTTTCACTGACTTGTGACACGGTGCATTGTCTTGGTGAAGCAGCACTTTCTTTTTCTTCAAATGCGGTTGTTTCTCGGCGATTTCGTCCTTCAAACGGTCCAATAACGCTGTGTAATAGTCGCTGTTGATGGTCCTTCTTTTTTCAAGATAGTCAATGAAAATTATTCCGCGCGCATCCTAAAACACAGACGCCATAACCTTGCCAGCCGACTGTTGCGTTTTTCCACGCTTTGGGGCGGGTTCATCGTGTGCAGTCCACTCGGATGACTGTCGATTGGACTTCGGAGTGAAATGATGGAGCCATGTTTCATCTATTGTCACATATCCACGCAAAAACTCGGGTTTATTACGCTTGATCATCTCCAAACACTGCTCCGAATCATCAACTCGTCATTGTTTTTGGTCAAAAGTGAGCTTGCGCGGCACCCACTTTGCACAGAGCTTTCTCATACCCAAATATTCGTGAATGATATGATGTACACGTTCAGTTGATATCTTTAGAGTGCCTGCTATTTCATTCAATTTCAATTTACGGCCATTCAAAATCATTTTGTTGATTTTTCTAATGTTTTCGTCGGTAACAACCTCTTTTGGGCGTCCACTGCGTTCACCGTCTTCGGTGCTCATTTCACCACGTCTAAACTTAGCATATAAATCCTTGATGGTTGATTTTCCTGGGGCGGCGTCTGGAAACTCGTCATCAAGCCAAGTTTTTACTTCAACTTATTTTTTCACTTCAAAAAGCAATATTTTATCAACACGCGAAATTCCTTTTTATCCATTTTTTTCACAATAACAGAAGTTTATAATTATAATTCACAAACTAATGATCCGACATCTGTCAAATATACACGCAATTACACAATTATACACGCATCTTTTGAAGGTTGGGGCTAACTAAAAATCATATGGATTATTTTCTAGTGCCGCCATATATGTGTCAGGCCGGGGACTTTTCAATTGACCTGTTAGATTCGACCCACGTCCATCACTGCTAGCTAAGCGCTTTAAGCTGACTTCCGAGCATATAAATAATATCTTCCTGCAGTACATTCGACTGATGCGGATTTGTTATGTTTTCGCTATGGTATACTGCACTGGTGCATTTTCTTATTCGATTTTCGTTCGGTGTTCTTCACTATTTGCTTGTGTATTGTGTGTGTATCTGTTAGAAACGCCACAGACGTACTAGATTTTCTCCGCTGTATTTACTTGCGAATCCGCAACAACACGAACTCTTGGAACTTTCAAAAATTAACAATTATTGTTTGGTCCATGTTATACATTAAATGAAATACTATGTGATGCCTATTTTTCAAATTTCATTGGAATCTTACTATTAGTTGTGAAGATATTACATGTTTTCTAAAAAGTGAACTTTTTTCTTACTTCACTAATTTTCGCCCGCTAGACGTGTGAGCCAAGCCCATGGTGTTACCCGCCGATAGCGTGTTAATAAAGTGAATATTTTTATCCCACAATACGAAACATACAGTATCCGTGGGTTCTACGGAAGATTCGCGAGACAAATTGATTGAGATCATATTCAGTTTAACATCAGGCGGTGTGGACTAAAGGATCGGATCTGGTGTTAAAGGGCTCAAGTTAAGAGAGATAGCGTGATGTAGAGCCGGAAAATCAACCTTATTGTTCAGTAGTTCAGTGAACGAATCGTTGAGACAATCAATTCCCTCAATCAGGGTACATATGCTACTTGAAAATAGTTTCGGAGGTTTTGACTTTGGGCTGTCATTGGTATTTTTTCTTGAAGCTTCCGGTTTAGTAAAGTTATTAAATGATTAATTAAGTTAGTTCGTAAGTTGGTCTGTAAGTACAACCTGTAAGAGAGGTATCACGAAACTGTACCAAATTGAACAGGCTAGTGGTGAAGACCACAAGAAAAAGCTCAACCAATATACATCTCAGTATGTTATCTGTGGGAAGAAAAGACCCAATGTTGGTCAAACTTTCAGGGTAGCGGATCACGAATTTGAAGTAGTGCAATTGCTGCGGATTCGGCGGGGAGAATCTAGTACGTTCACCGTCTAGTACACTCCCCGACCAGCATATTCACCACGCGCCTGTCAGCCACCAACTGACAATGCGTCATCGCCTAGGGACGCCATCGGACTGTCAATTCAAATGTGACCAACGATTTTTGGTCAGTTCCTGCCAGGTTTTCGTCACGAGTGCACCGCTCGCAAGTTTGCCACAGGTCGTGTTTGTTCTCTCGCTGCAAACAGCGTCATGGTATTAAGTCGAATCAAACTCCCTAAAATAGGATTAATTCATTTGCTGTACTAATTTAAATACTGAAAATAGAGGTTAGCAATTTTTGGTTGTAGTGTAGCTAGTTTATTTGCATGTTCGTGAGTTCATAATTGAAAGTCAGCGATTCGTCGAAGAAAATTATAGCACATCATTTTGGACGTCACCTCCCCGATCGCCACACAACCAGGATCACATCCTAAATCAGTAATCCTTTAACTAATGGGTTTTCCAATAGGGACTTGACAACTTTTTTTCGGTAGTAAATTTTTATAATTTGCAGGCGTTGTTCGTTCGTGTACTTAACCATGATGAAAATGTTGAGTTTACTGAATAAATTGACAGTGACAGTTCGATGATTAGTGAGAGGGCGCGTTCACAAATTAAATTCAAAGTTGTCGAGCCCCTATTGTATAACCCTATACTTTGGGTCAATAGTACCAGCTGATAACAATATGGAAGAAGAAATACTCTTTAAATCCCGAAATTTACCCGGAACATCCAAGCTCCTACTGTACAAGACCATGGTCTTACCAGCACTCATGTATGGATCCGGGACGTTGGTGCTCAATAAAAGGCACTCTGAATTCTTAGCCGCGTTCGAGAGGAAGGTCTTAAGGAGAATTGTTGGTTCCGTATGTGAGGGGGGACGATTCAGGAGACGCTACAACCATAAGTTGTACGCGATCTACATTGAAGCTAATGTTGTAAGAAAAATCAAGCTCGGTAGACTCCGGCGGGCGCGACACCTAGCTCGAATGAGCGAAGAGGAGCCTGCCCGGAAAGTCCTTTGTGGTAGGATGTATGGAAGAAGACAGCGCGGCAGACCCTGTCTGAGCTGGAGGGATGGCGTCCTGGACACCCAGAACGTGGGAGTGCCAAACTGGATGACATTGGCCCGAAATCGGGTCCGGTGGAGAGACTTGCTAAATAAGGCCAAGACCGGTTCCCGGTTGCAGTGCCGATGATGATGATAATGGTGTTATCTCTGTGTTAGAGATTTTAATAAGTAATGGGTTAAGGGAAATATTAGTTTGTGTAAACAGAAATATTTTATTGTTACGTTTATTTCAAAACTTTATTTAACATGGTGCGAATTGTCTGATTTGGATGAAATATGTATGATGTCTTTTTTAAACTTGTGTCGTTTTAAACGTAACTTCAAAATACCATTCGCCTAGAAGTATTGACCCCATATTAGAGAAACACTCGACTAAGCAATCTTGACAATATATTTTTGACACCGATTTCTTACGAGTACCATTTAGGATGTTTTGAAAATATATTAGAAATGGTAATCATTTGGTGGTAGGTTCGGATTACGGAGAAAAGCAATTCGATTTTTTGTTATTTTATTATTATTTGTTTACACATGAAGGTGAAATTCAAAATAGGTTTATTCCCAGTTATACAGCGAAGTAGCTCCTCAATAGTATACTGGTTAGTATACCCGCCTATCACGCGGGAGACCGGGGTTCGATTCCCCGTCGGGGAGCCTCTGGCGCAAGACTAATAACCTTGCCCGAAAAAAACAAATCATTATGGAAAATTTAACAAGCCTCAGGACTTGCTAAATAAGGCGAAGACCGGTTCCAGGTTGTAGTGCCGATGATGATGATGATGATGATAATACAGCGAAGCAGGAGATATTTCCAGTCTTTCTGGCATTTTTGGATGACTTCTTCTGGCATATCTTTCCGCTCTATTGTAGTTTCTTCTGAATATTATTCAAAGTGCAAAAGTTGTATTCCAAATGAAATAATTTTTGAGCTGATGGAATAAGATAAAAGGACATCAACTTAGAACCGACCATCAGAAAGGCTGACTAACCACAGGAGTGCATTTTTTTGCCAATAATTTGTTGATGGTAATTACCAACAGAGCGCGTTGTACTGGAGTTATAATTTCTCGGTTCATGGTCCTATCACGCTTCAGAAAAAATACTTCAATTCAGATGCTCTCAATATTCACGTAGCAACTGTATTATAGTCGAACTGTGGGATTATAAAGTAGTGGTGCCGAACACGGGCACAGGTTCACTCTCTTCTCAACACTTGTTCCGCCGAAATCCACATCGCCGAAAGAGGAAAAAAAAATAAAACGCACTGGAGGTTTTTTCTTGTTTATGAGTTCTTGGTTTTTTTATTTAAGCACAATGTTCATATTCATTTACATTCAGTTAAGCCGCTTTACAAATGTTCGCATCAAGTTTGTATTGTTCGTTGTATAAAAATTTACTATTTAAGCACAATGTTCACGTTCATTTACATTCAGTCAAACCGCTTTACTGCCCACTTGAACTCCGACTCGTTAACACTCGCCAGTGGTTGAAATTCGACTGTTGGTTCTATCCACACGATCAACCAATCTCGATCGTACACTCATCCGTATTCTCTCATTTCTCCGCCCATCGAGGTGAATAAACTCTTGCGAATTTACCCAGCAGTCGATGGACTTAGAGAGGATGGAGGACTGAAACAGAGAGGGTGATAATCTCGGGATTGGTTTGGCTTTCTCATGCAACGAAAGCTAAACCAACTGGTGACCGCCTGACCCAGTTTGATATTGGATTAATCTCAGAGTGCAATGCAGTCCGAGAATGGGAAATGGGGCGGAATGGAAAGGTATATTTTTCGTGCTATTCACCCGACTACTGAGTTTATTGATCCCCAGCGAATAACCGTGTCTGGAGGAGATCGAGGGACGCGCGATGGCTTGGGATAATATCAGCGTGAGAACAAAACTAAAAGAATTTGATATTACCCAAGCGGTTTCGCTATATTGCAACAGCATCGCTTGTCCAGACTTTGCTGTTGCTAACCAAACATGAGATTTTCGATTTCCGGTAGAAATCTCATGTGATCAATAAATATTGATGCCATATGGCATAAAAGGGCTGAATTCAGTTATGCATTATCTGCATAGAAGAATGAATTCAGTTATGCGTCGTTTAGGTAGCAGGTGAAATAGCCGAAGGAAGGGATTGGGGTTGAGGTGGTGCGGGGTTAGCGGGCGAAATTGGGTTGTAATTGTGGGTTGGTTCTCCGTGTAATATAGAGAACCCCCACAGAACTACTGTTGAATCAAGAATACGATTCAATCGAGTCTGTAGAGATTTTTGCCCTTAAGGTCACTATGCTTCGGAGGGTTTCGGAATGAGGGCTGACCACAGTTGTAATTGGTTAGTGAAAAATTTATTGAAAGCCGGTCTAGTTTTCCTTTGTTCAGCACCCTAAAGATTCTTCCTATAAAACATTTGTATTGTTTTAAGGTGTTAAAAAATATTTTTTTTAAAATATGATCATCTTAATTTTCGTTTAATCTAGGGTTATAACCTCAGGGGAAGTTACTTAAATATCTCATCCGTATCCGAACTCTGTATCACAGCCTATCGTTCTTTTTTACTCTAATGTCATATCGATTGTTCAATGAACTACCTATATTAATCAGGGTGCTACCAAGAGCTGGTGTTTTCCTAAACGGTGTGAAGAAGTGGCTCTTCAGCTTGAACATCAATAATATATATATATATATATATGATATCGGCTGTGCCTGTACCGGCACTATAAACACCTTCACAATTTCTGTCGCTTGAGATACTTTTTCATCTTCATCAAAATCAAATTTTTGTATATGTCGAGTTTTCTGTTGATTAACTTCAATATTTTACACCCTACAACTGATAACTGAATCGAGCAATCAAAAAACTGCTAAGAAATTTAGTTTTTCGTACGCAGTTTCACTTTGCCAACCACGACATGTCTTAATTTTTTTGGTAACTTATTAGTAGATATAAATCGCTAAAGGAAAAGAGCAATATTTACCTATTTCATCATCATCATCATCATCGGCAGCACAACCGGGATCCGGTCTTGGCCTTATTTAGCAAGTCTCGAGGCTTGTTACATTTTCCATAATAATTTAATTTTACGGGCAAGGTTATTAGCCTTGCGCCATGAATATCTACCTATTTACATCTCAGTAAATCAGCTCAGTATTATTAAAGTAAATAAGTGATGGTTCCAATATTTAACAAAAAGTATATTGTGACGGATATGACAATCAGTACTAGAATATTCTAGAAAGTACTGAAAAACTGGAGACTATGAACAGTAGAAAATTCGAGGCTATGGAACGGACGGAAACGAAACGCCGAATCAGACGGAGGAAAAAGGGTATAAATACGTCGCACGCAGATCAGGAAGACAAGTAAGATCTAAGAAGTAAGCAGTCAAAGACGCGATAAGTCAAGAAATCATTAAGCGCACGGTGAAAGTAACGGTTGTTATTAACAGACTAATAAAGTGTTACATTAATTCAAAATCGATTTAAGGGCTCTTATTTATTAAAAATAATTAATCCAGCGAACCCTAAGCTCGTAACAATATAAACAATTAAGTGTGTTCAATTGTACGCGGTTCTAGAGAAATTAAAAAGGACTTTTTGCTTACCTATCATCACTTGAACCTACACAGCTGTGCTACGATGCTTCTAATATGGGAGCAATATCATCAAGCAATGATGAAGTGAACAGTATTCACCAAAAACCTCGTGACTGTGTTATTTTTCGTTAAGTAAGAAGTACTCCATGAGCTCTACTGTGTCCGCGTAATATTTGCGCTACTAAGTCTCTGCAATTACTAGTGCGGATTCAGGCTGCTTACATCATCGTTCTTAAATAAATCCAGCAATTGCATGAAATGCAAATCAAGTTAAAACTACTCAAGACGCTTTCTCAGAAGGCGTCAAACTTGCAAGACCAAAGAAAATGTAAATTATTGTGCCGCCAAAGGAAAAAACATCATCTGCGAATGGTTGTATGACTACTAGCTAGACACCTATAGAGGTTTAATCAGAGGTGCCGACCAATAGCATATTATGTCTTTCCTCTACGTGGCCGTGCATATCAGCGGTTCTTGTTTATGCTCTGAGTCTGGCTGAAGGCTGTAAATCTTACGGAGAATATCTTGCAGATACTTTTTTAATATACTATATAGCTAAGAGGGTCAAAAGCTTAACATTGAGCAACTCAAAACATGATATACGCACATGCTTTGGTTACAACTGGAGAAATGTCTAGGAGCCTAGTAACACCAACAATAGGCTGGAATTTCTCTTCTATCTCGATTCCTGAGACTAAAGGTGACTTTCAGTTTGACTTACAATATAGATTGATCGAAGTAATGCCACTCACCGTGTACGGCTTCTTGTGAGATCGCTGTTACTTAATCGTGGTGTAGTTTTCTTTATAACTCTTCCTTCAATATTTTTGTTTTTGTATTCTGCCCAAATCCAGGTGGATGGTGCACAACGTCGAACCTTATTCATGTTGCAGTGTACTACCTTGTGGCCATCTAAAACCTCTATCTTCATCGTCGATTGCATTTCTTTGGTTTGGGCCCACAAACGATTTTGTTAAATCGACATTCAAAGGCTGACATGTTGTCGGGCGTAGATACACGGTAAGTAGCCTATGGTATCGCATAGGTCTCACATCTGTCTTCGGTTAATGACAGAAAAAGGAAAACAACGTTATGTGTACATGGCGAAATACTGGTATCTATCCAGTATCTATCGTAACCATGTTAAGTGAATGATTTCAGTTTAGGGCGGAGCGGGGTATCGAACGTAAACGATACCTAATATCAGATGAAAGTAATACACGTAAGAGTGTAGAGCTTGGTAATGGAGGTACTGGCGAACAAACCGTTAGCGAACAGACGTGATTGCGAATTTTTCACTTTCAATTTATGGTCAATATGTGGTATTCAATTGAAGGTGCGGTATTGTTTCTTGTCTCGAGGGATCTTTGTAGAATTGCTAGGTCTAAAAACAAAAGACAGCATTGTGCGGACAAAGATTAATTAGGGAAAGGGTTGTCTAAGAAGTTTAGCGTATATGTGAGGAAGAGGTTAATGATGAATTATCATAAACGAATCGTTAATTGTTTTCACTATGACCATTCGTCGCAACTGCTTTTCTAGTGGAACCTTTAAATTTAAGTACAAATGAAAGGAAGCGTTTGGAATGAAATTTCATTGAAATCGATGTGTTTTTAACTCCGTTTTGCTTTGTATCATGTAATCATGAAAATGGTATTGGGATTGCTACCGTGTAGCTCACTCACTCACTTATCGGTTAGGTCGGTACATCAGTGGCGGCTTAGCACAGATCGCAAGCTCCACGCAATCGCAGCAAGCAGAGGCTCACAATGGGAACGCTTTTCGATTAGTTAAATCAAGTGCACGCTCGGCCTCCCTCAATTTGACTTTGGTCGAAGTCACTACGTGGATGTCGCTCATCATCATAATCATCGGCTCTACAACCGGGAACTGATCTTGGCCTTATTTAGCAAGTCCTGAGGCTTGTTAAATTTTCCATAATGATTTGTTTTTCTGGGCAAGGTCATTAGTCTTGCACCAGAGGCTCCACGACGCGGAATCGAACCTCGGTCTCCCGCGTGACAGGCGGGTATACTAACCACTATACTATCGAGGAGCCGGATGTCGCTCATACGTAGATCGAAAGCCGAAGCCGGATTTTTCCCACCATCTTCGTATGATATCACCATATGCGAGGACAATTTGCGGAATTGGCTCGCTCTATCGCCAAACGTCAAGGGAAGCAGGCACTGGCCCGCAGACGTAATACTAAATAGACAGTCACCACAGCGAGTAGACAACCGCCCACCAGAGACTAGGCGGCCACGAGAGTCAGACAAGCCGGCCGGAATCGCCCCGAGGACCACTCGCAACAGAGAGCCACCAGACTGGAAGGTAGCTCGCGCCCGCCTAACGAACCGACAGTTCGCAGGGCTTCATCAGACGCGAGTCACCGCCAGTGCTGGGTGGAGACAGCCACGACGCCCACTTGGATATCCGCGACATCTTGGGGAATCCGAACCTCAAACATCTACCATCGATATTTTTGCTATAGTTTGATATTAGTAAAAGTTACGCTGTCTTAAGCACATCTGCCTCTGAGAGTGTTTTCGTTTTATTATTGTACAATTTTAAAAAGTTATCTGAAATTGCATCGTATTAAATTTGTATTAAATTTTGCATTAAAAGTGGTTATGAATGGTGTGAGGATCTTGGAAATATAGGAAGAGTGTTTCGATAATGATACTCTAATGAAAATAGTCGTTTACTAGTTGCACAACCATTTCAGTGTTTGTGAGTTTATCACGGATGCCGAAAACTGTGCCAATGACAGTGAAAGCTGAAGAAAACATCGATACAGTGAACGAAATTTTAATAAATAACCCTAGCGAACTTGAACATTACTTAGGTTCAAGATATTTCAGTCAATGATTTGCGTTTCCGTCGAGTTTCAGTCAAGTTGCTGTTCCAAAATCTAAATTTCTTGCAAAAAAAGGAGCGCAGAGACATCACAATAGATATGCTTTCTAATGCTTAATTCGATATAACATTAATCGTGACTGGATACGAGACATGGGCTTATAAGTGCGAAAGTCATCAGGCGAGAGTGTGGCGAATGGGGAGCCTAGAGTAAAGACACCACACCGTTGGTGCTCACGGTCTTCATGAATTATCATGTATTCTTGCCACAGGACCATATAACGCATAAAGTGTATTAATTGGACGTTATGAGACAGCTGCGTGACACAGTTCTCCAAAAAAGGGCCTATTATTGGACAAGCAAGTCGAAGACTTTGCATAATGATAATCCACTGCCGCACAATTCCATGATTATCCGCGAGTTTTTAATCAGGAATGAAATGAATACCAACAATTAGTGAATTCATTTGGTTCGACTCCCTACGACTGCCTTCTGTTCACACGACCGAAAAACGAATAGGTGTGCAAGTAGAAGCTCGGCCCAGAAGATAGTCGCATTAAAAACATACTTAAACGCATCCAATACGCTCGCCATTTTGGATATACGTAGCTTAGTCATTGCTGTTTTTATGACCAAGTTTTAGTCATTTACAAGCTGTCATTCTGTGTACATCAGCTGTATAAGAACTGGATGTCGATAAGCAACATTTATGCCACTGCATTCTACTCTGTTTGCAAATGAAATAGAAAATGCTGATCAAGCTATGGAATTGATTAATTCGACTTTGGGTGAACATTCTGTGAGTCATTTAACAGTAAAAGAGTGGTTTGCAAGATTTCGTGAAGGAAATTGTAGTGTTGAGGACTCTCCACATTCAGGTTACTGTAAAAAATTTGATGACGGAGAACTTCAAGTTTTACTGGATGAAAATCCATGTCAAATTCAAGAGGAGCTTGTAGAACAGTTAGGAGTTTCTCACCAAGAGTCTCTTTTCACTATATTAATCGGATTCACTCAATATGAATTTCCTTGTGTGGAGGAAAAAAAGCATCAGGATCCGGGCCCACACCACACAAAGGAAATAACATTGGTCCTCTGAGCCGGGTCTGAGAACCGGCGACTTGAACTTATCCGGACCACGTCACAACACACGAATTTAACTGGAGCCCTACTGCCGATATCTACATAACACATAACAACAAATTAATCACATCGGAAGGAGATTATTCCATGCATCGCAGGAGATACCTAAGAAATGACAACGAAGGTGGGATTCTTTCACTAAAGGAAGATGGACCCACACCATGATACCTGATAAAACATTGATGAAAAGAAAACATAGCGAGCTCAACCTGACTTAGCTGATATCAGGACATGGATGTTTGGCAGTTTTATTATGGTTCCTTAGGTTGACACTTTGGCGAAAGTTGGTTGCCCTTCAGTTGATGGTTTTGGTTGCAGCGTTCCGCCGAACACTGCTAACACGCAGAACAATACGGAGCGAACAGCACAATGAAACACGGAAAATTGTTTTCATTATTTGTATTTTTACTTTTATTTATCTCGTCTAGACTTATTGTCTAGAGTATAACTTGTATCTTGTCTTCCAAAATCTAACTCCACAATGTTCTAAGAAACTATCTGATTGTTACAGTTACCCACACGAAAGAAAACGCACGTTACTCCTATAAAGTTTTAATACGGTTAAGACACACTAACTGAACACAAGTTACTCGGTTTAAATTGTAGCACACGTACGACTCGACCTTCTCGATTAACTTCTATCACGACCTGATTCGAATATCTTTATTAGTATCTCTTCGTTAGAGATTCTCGCAGTTCGTCTATCTTTGTTGGTACGCACTCGTTAGACTATCCTGGGCGACCATGCGATATAGACTAATTGTCTCCATCCTAAAAATCCGATTCGACTTACTCAACCCGCATCTGCAAATGAAAATTTCCCCATCCAATCTGCTAACAGACTTTCCCATCGAATCTGTTAACAGCATAAAATTTCCCTTTTGCATCTCAAAGAAAGGAGAAATCTTACCTCCTAATCATCATCATCACCATTAGTTGCTGGTGGTCGGAATTTTGTTTCTTTTGTTTAAGGATCGGATGCCGCCGCTTATTCTTCGATCTTTCCGTAGTTTATTTGTACCACACATCTGGCATGCGGACAAAGGATCGCATGCACTTCGGATGGGTACACGGACTATGGGATATGTTTAGGTTAGCCATCTGACTTAAGCTAACAATGCTCTTGTGTGTTTCCAATGGGTAATAAAAAGGAACCGTGGGATTGGTATCGTTCCTTTGTTAGGCTTTTCGAATCATAAACATCTAGCGAGCAATCTACGTTAAGATGTTTATGATTGCATGACCATTGGACGGCAGCGAACGATATGCCTTGTTTGCATAAGTCAATCAGAGTGGCAAAAGTGCTTCGACAATTGGTTCAAACGCATGCAAAAGTGTATATATCTACATGGGGAATATTTTGAAAAACAATAAAGTGATTTACGATGATCAATATTTGTTTTTGTTCTCTAATCCCGAAATATAAAAGGCAACCCTCGTAATAGCATTTAGCTACCAGCGTATGCATCCGTTCTTCGGTTTATTTACCGACAATGGTATTTCGTGGGAAACATTGCGTTGATGCTTAGAACGGGTGATCGATTTACATACGACGCTTTCTTGCATTAGCGCATTGCCTTTTGAAATTGTTCTTGCATACAATGTATGTATGCGTTGAACTCGATATTGGAAGCTTTTGAACGTTAAGTTCGTTGCTTTCTGATATCGGATTCGACGTCGCTGAAACGTCATATTACCTTTTATTTCAGGTATGGTGATGACTATTGGGATACGTGTCTGTGGGTACGTGTGCTACGAAAGGTGAGTAGAGTTCTTTGGCGGAAGGATAACTCAACCTGTAAGGAGTTGTATGGTTCGTAGAACCGCTGCAGATGCTTTTGGCAATACTTTTACAAGTCAACCACCCATGCTGCTTGTACGCGATGTCAAAATAGGAAATGCGGAACACGTATTCAGAGTGCGTGAGATTCAAGACCGCACAAATGATGGTGAAGAGATATATGAGACGGGCCGTTACTCCAATTTTTTTTTGCACAGACGCGCGCACAAAAGGGGATTTTGGAGTAGCCTTAAATGTCAGAGTACAGTGCGAGCCGAAGGAGAGAAAGTGGATAAGGAAAGGAGGTATCGATGTACATTGGTATTAAATGCCTGGACATTACAGCAACGAGGAAACACGTGATCAGGTAGAGTATTCCACATTCGTGTGGTTCGGCTAAAGAATGCCTCTCACGTTGAAGTTTACTTTCAACGTGAATTGATGCGCATTCTAAGATTGACGTGTATCGTGGAAAAATGGCTGAGGAGGCGGAACACATTCAGCAAGTTCAGTTGAGCAACGACCGTGATAATACTTATAGAAAAGAGATAGGCACGATATGTTGCGCCTATGTTCTAACGACGGAATTGCTCGACTCACAGCTGGGTACCCAATAATTTTCACAGCTCGTTTTTGCATCCTATCGAGCACGTATACTGCAGTTTGTGATGCGCTTGACCAAACATGGGAGTTGAACTCCATTTTGGGACGAATATACGGCTTGTAAATAGTGGCCAGGTTGGATGGGGTGAAGCATTTTTTGCATCTCTTAAGGAACCCCATACATTTGGCCGCACTTTTTGTAGCTTCAAAAATGTGGTCTCTCCAATTAAGAGTCGAATTAATTCGAGTGCCGAGGCTTGATAGTTCCTAGGCTTCGTCGATGCAAGTGCCGTTAATCGACAGTGTATTTACTTTGGGGTTCGCCTTTGTCGACAGGAAACAGCACTGAGTTTTTAAGGCATTGAACCCTACTCGGTTAGATAATCCCCATTGATATATCTTGTTGAGGTCTGAATTCAATGTACTAAGCATAACCTGCTGATTGGTATTGACGTTCGAAGAGTTTGGGCGGGAATGTTCTCATGATTATGAGAAACTTAACGTGCTATCATCAGCAAACGAGTGGATTCGGGACAAGAGATCATTTATAAAGATGAGGAAGAGAGTGGGTGAGAGTACAGAACCTTGGGGAACACCTGCATTAATTTGATGGGAGGCGGATTTGACACCATCAAGAACCACTTGGATCAAACGGCCAGAAAAATAGTCTCTTATCCATTGGATCAGGGGATTGTCCACTCCATATTAATGTAATTTTGATAATGGGGCTGGATGCCAAACTCTCTCGAACCTTCGAGATATCCAGTGCAACCTTGCTTTCACCGAGGTAGTGGATGGAATGGATCCACTTTTCGGTAAGGTACCCCATCAAAGCTCCTATGAACTTGTTGCTACGAAAGCCATATTGGCGGTCATTGAGGAGGTTATTTGATTTCAGATATTTCGACAGTTGACGGTTAATCAATGATTTCATTACCTTCAAGAGAATAGAAGTTAGTGCTATGTCGCCATTTTTTGGGAATTGGCTGAATGTTCGCTGACATCGATCTATTTGGGAAACGGCCAGTAGAATAAGACAAATAGAAGAATTTTCGCAGTGGTTTAGAGATTGAAGAGGAACATCTCTTCAAAGAGAATTGGGGGAATGCCATCAGGACCAGCGGATTTGTTTGCATTTAGCTCCTTGAGTGCCAGGACAACAATACGCGTTCGGAAGTGAATGTGGCTCATGGTGTGCTGCTTATGCTCAAATTGAGGCGGAACTGATGTGGTATCCGGCAGCGTTGAGTTCGCTGCAAAATATGCAACAAGTAGATTCGCTTTCTCTATTGCACTGGTGACTGGTCTCCCATTGACTATTAGCGAAGGAATGGATGAGGAGACCGAATTTGGACGTTCTTCACAAAAGCCCAGACGTTTCTACCACCTGTGGGAGAGTGTTTTGTTTTTTTGTCTCACTCGCTGGTCATGCAAGAACTTGGCACGTTGGATATGCTCATTGCAGTCATTTCTAGCTCTCTTAAATCTTTTTCGGTTTTCCTCAGTAAGGTTTGATTTATACAACCGGCAGCTCAAGTCTTTGGTCTTAATGGCTTCTCGGCACCCGGAATCGAACTACATATTTCTCTTCGGTTTGATACTCTTTTGGCGCAAGGCTAATAACTTTGCCCGGAAAAACGAATTATTATGGACAATTTAACAAGTCTCGGATAAGGACCGGATACCGGTGGAGACACTTGCTAAATAAGGCCAAGTCCGGGTCCCGGTTGTAGTGCCGATGATGATGATTTATACTCTTTACCCTTTATGGACAAAAGGTTCGCATGCCAAGCAGAATCATATCTGTCAATGTGTCCGCTATAAAGTCAACATCGTTATTGAGGAAAAATAACAACCTATTTAACTTCCCAAAAAAGTCGTTCAGACCTTGCCAGTTGGCTTTCTCATAGAACCATACTGTTCTTTTGGGAGCTTTCTCGTTAGCGTTGCTGTTGGTTAGAAGAAATTTAGATGACACGACACAGTGGTTTGAAGTGCCCAAGGGCGAAGAAACTTCAATTGTGTATTTGTTTGGATAGGAGGTGAGAAACAGGTCCAGTGTGTTGACGGAAAGACCATCTATATCTGGCTCAGCGCCGAGTTGAGTTAATTTATTTGACTCAGCAAAGAGTTGAACATACTGACATTCAGGTGTTGTGTGTTCGCAGTGGCTAAGCCACTGAGAGTTATGCACATTAAAATCAATAACACACGCAATAACGACTTCAGTGTGGGGATATAGGGTCAAGAACTTAATGATAGAATCAGAGAGAGCACCATATTTGTTAAAGGATGTGTTTCTATCCAAGTTTGGGCTTCTGTAAAGAAAGCAGTAATAGATGATATGCTGACGAACGTGAAGTTTTAGACACGAGAAATTAAATTCTGGGTTGGAACAAAGCCCATATTGTCGCAGAAGCTAATAAGCAATATCATTTCGTACGTATGTGGCTATACCACCATGTGCAAAGAACAGTGGCACTAAGTTATATCCAGATAGATTAAAATCGGAATTATCTGTATTAGTAATTACCTGGGTTTGACTAAGTGCAAGATAGTTGGTTTCTGGTTAGAAACGTGGGCAGACACAACAGAAATTGGATCTCAAGCCGCGAATGTTACAAAGATCGACGCGAAATTCCTGCTCCATTAAAATGGCCCTGCATAGAAAGCCAATACCGCCGCGGGAAAGGACGCAAGTCGGGACCGGAAATAGATAAGCGAAAGCAACCTGTCATATACCAACGCCGTGCATCCTCGTCACGACCGAGGGAAGAGCGTGGAATGTATTTAGAATCAAATTTAACTTTTATAATAAAAAAACTTTTAATTTATATTTATCACGAGACGTCCGCACACGTCTGTGTTTGTTTTATTTTTTCTTTTTAATTCCTTTTCTTTCAATAAAATATTACACGACACGACCTTCCTGGTTGGAAGTCTGATTAGTTCTCCTTTCTCAATCAAATATTACAAAACATTCTTCCTTTTCTTATTTACGATTTCGTATGAACGAAATCAACCTGTTACCCCTAGTTACCTACATGGGGGTGATTCATCATTCTTGTTAACTGAAACTATTGCAGCTGTTTAGGAATTTCGGATAACGGGGATTGTGTTCAATGTGATTATGCAAGGGATAGTTTGAAATTTTGTATGTGTATGTTATGTTATGATATGCAATTTGGGAATTAGGGATGATGAAATGTATTTCTAATGTATGAAGTATTGTATTTCTAATGTAATGGAAATATGGAAATAGAATTGATATGGAAATGTATGAACTAATGAAATTGAATTGATGAGAAATTTGTTTGAAGTAAAAAAGATATTAAAGGATGTATTTACTAATATAAAGTGTATAAATGTATATTATGGGATTTTATGGTGAAGTTGATATGTTAGGATTGAGGTTAGGATTTTGGGAAGACAGTAGGGCTGCGGAGCACTACAAACCACTACAGGTGTTACGCCCTTGTAGTAGGTGATCCACTAGATCCGTGCCGAAATCCAGGTTACATCCTTTCCATGACGAACATTATGCCGCTCAGACACCAAAAACTGTCCAACGATTATAAATCAATCGGGAGTATCGATGCCTGTGGGACGCAAACAGAGGTGTGTAGGGGTTTCTCTATCCTATAGGAGAAACAGCCCACAATTCCAACCACAATACCTACCCATTTCCCTTGATAGGTATTTACCAGCAGGACATGTCAAAGGGACGCATAGCTAAACTCATTTTTCTATGCAGATAATGCATAATTGAGTTTAGCTACAATCAACAACATACGGCAACACTATTGCGCTAACTATGGGATTTCCACCGGAAATTCCATTCATATTGGTTAGCAACAACCAAGCCAAACCAAGCGACGCGGTTACGTCATAGTCCATAGGCTTGGGTATTATTGAACATTCCACAGAATGGAATTATATCCCCAGCCGATGCGGCGTCCTATTGACTTTTCCCAGATCACCCATTCCCGTGGGACCAATGATCTCTTTTTGCTGGTGAATAATCTTAGCTATGTTTGCCCTCTCTCTCGTATTTCTGTCTTGCTATAGTGCGTTGACCTAAGAGATCACCACTAGGTCAGTAGACCAGCCGTATACACGGCATTGACGCACACACACCTAGCCGGATCCACCCTGGGTTATTGTGTTTTCCCTTTTGATTTCTCCATTCTGGCTACGCCCATCGACGTCGAACGAATACACAAGTACGTTTCGGCCTGGATGAGTGTGGTGAGTTGGGGAACACACAAGAGAGCATGATTACCATTGGCAGATCAATGTGTAAAAAGCAGAAAGTACGATTTCCACCCTAAATAGAGTCAGTCACATCTCAACCACCATCGCGTATAGCCACGCTGCCGCCCAGGCAAAAAAGTAATTCAGTACATTTTAAAAGAGTCGGGTGTAAAATTGTCGCGAAAGTTTTCACGGTTTTAATTTGTTGTCGCCAATCGTTTTGTGTCGAAACACAAATATTCTAATTTGTCTTAGTGTCGTAATTATTTTTAAAACAAGTTAAACTAAAATAAAGAACATAGAAAAAAACAACAAAATAAAATAGTGCGTTTTTATTTATTCGTGCTCTTTGTGGAACGATTTTCGACGGACCAATATCGTTGGGGGAGTTAATGGGATACTTGCCGTACGTCGGCATCAACACTTTACCCCCACAGGTGCGAAAAAAGAAAAACAGACACAAAGGATGGAATGAGTAGAAGGTTTTCCCGCACTGCACATCACTTGCTAAGACGCATGTGTGGAGATCCGTTTATTTGCTTCAGATCGCACGGATAACTTTGCACTGCACTCGGACGCGTGTGAAGATCCGTTTATTTGTTTAGGATCCCACAGTAAGACTTCTAGTACTAGCTTTTCCCGTCAAAGACGCGTCCCAACGTCACTGTCAAAAAACAGTTTAGGTATCGTCGAGGTTAAGGAACCATCAATTTTTGGCATTCGAATTAATTCAGTTCTTAATTGGAAACACACGTATATGCAGCTGTTAAAAGCGCGGCTAAATGTATAGAGTTTTGTAAGAGAAGCAAGAAAGATTTCACCCATCTAACCTGGGCATAATTTACAAGGCGTGTATTCCTCCCAAGCGAGAATAGGATTTTTAAGCTTACATATATGCGTTCTCAAACTTATTCACACGAGTCGTCTATCTGATCTACGTTTCCTTGTCATTGTAACATTCAGGCATTTCCGGAGACTCCAAGAGATTTCACATACCCAACTGTAGAGAAGAACACAGCACACAAGAGAATCGACAAAATACATTAGTGCTGCATGCTAAAGCATTCGTGTTATATTGCAATCACATGGCCTAAGTAGCTATTGAGACGTATTTATATATATGGGGGTGTAGTCTGATGCGTTATGCTTTGGTTTTAACTTTGTCATAGTATTGGCTCGAATCGAGATCTTTACCGCTTCACCAAACTTCATTTCCTTATCCTCTACCTCTTCTTCTACCTGTACTGCATGTTGACATTTAAGGGCATCTCAACAATAAATACGAATTGTTTTTAGTTCTTTATAAAACACTGCCGAAAGTGCACATTTGATAACAATGGCCGCAGCACCAGATAACCTGTCTTAACAATGAAAAGATAAACATGGAACATCTATATTATTGGTAATGTATAGGACAAGATTAAATCAATTAATTCACTGCATACCTTCTCCAAAGTGAGAAATGATTCTCATACCAAGTAAATGCTTATCTACTAATCGGTTGAGACAATTTGTTTAACGACTTCGAGTTCGGCACCTTCAGTTTCATTTAATTGATTCTCCATCCTGAAATGTAGAAATTGACATCGATGACACACATCAACCTTGTCATCATAAAAACGTCGACTGACGGATTACGAAATGAAACAAGACAAAAACAAAACTTATGCAGATTGATCTATAGATATTTACGACGAACTTTCTAACTAAGGTTATCTAGTCTTGCCTTTGAGAGTTTAGAGCTGATAGCCTTCGATCCAAGAGTTCCAGTTTTCAGCCATAAAGATTTTTAAGTGTCTATTTTGCGCTAATGAGGAGTTAGTCAGGTTGTTTTCATGTAGCTTCCTGGTATGACCGGTCAGGAGGCATCTTTCAGCATAATATTGATCTTAGTGATGTTCCACTCAAGTCTTTTCTAGATGTGGTGTCAGTAATATCACTTCATCAAGTAGAGAAGATTAAATAGTGGAATTCTGTAATTTTAAATTCTAAAGGCGTATTGTAAAGCCACCACAAATCTGCTGTGTCGGGGCTTTTATCTGTTGGGTTATTTTTCTTCCTTCCAAGATGAAAGGAGGCTTTAGTAAGCTTCACTTCGAGCTGGAATTCCAGTAGAAAGATGAAATGAAGCCTTAGCCAGCTTCTCTTCGGACTGGAATTCCAACTCTCTTGTTAATTCTGTTGCGATATAAACTATCTAGACAGCGATGACTAGAATAAAATTTATCGATAAAAGACGATAATAAGTTTTAATTGAAGTTTGAAAGTTTTTTAAATCAGACAGTTGCCATAAATTGTAAGTACGCTTTTTTAAAATGATTCAATCGTATAAAAGGGACTTTTCGATATCATTAATTGTATTGATGAAGATGAATCCTTGCAGATTGTTATTGTGGGTTAACGTTTGACCAGGCAGAGCGTCCCACCTTTGTGTAGCTCGACTAAAAAACGATTTCGAATGTTTATTTGGTCACTAGTTTGAGCCGGCACTCTTTGATTGGTACCTTTCGCAGGCAAATACTAAAAAAAGGAGTAGAGGAAGAAACAAGTACTCACTTATTGCTTCGACAACGGGAAGGTTGGGTAAGCAAGCCGATTTTTTGATATTCCAGAATGTAATTCTGAACTTTCGGTCAGCCTTGGCAGACTGTACTTTTCTGCTCTCTTAAATTGCTCTCGCTTTCACTTCATTTTCGGAACCATGTGACACATGCTCAACTTCTTTGTAATAACACCTTCTTTACACATGGCGTTACGCCGCAAATCTGACTTTAGTTTAATTTACGTCACTCGGTGTGGAATTATGTATCATACGCCAAGACGAGCGGTGAGTTTTATAGCATGAGCCAGCAGTTAATGGTTAAAAATAATGACCAATTTAAATTCTGAATTCCTGAAAAGGTCGTTTAGGCCGTCACATTTGGTTTTCTCGCGGAGCTATTTGGAATATTTTCGTTTATTTTATTGGCAGTTAACGGCAATATAGCTGACAAAACACAATTGTATAATGACCCGAAGAGATCTATATTATATGTTTATTGTTGCAGGAAGTGAGGAAAAGATCATCAGATTGTGGAATGGCAGAATGCCATCTATGTCCGCCACTTGAGCGACTCACTGAATTAAATTAGTTAATTTCGTGAAGAGCTGAACGTACCGTTTTTCTTGTTCAATATCCACACCTAAACTATTGAGAAACATGTTATTATTTATTCGCCTTGAAATCGCAACAAAGGTTTACTTTTGCTGGAATGAGGTTAAGATGATGTAAATAAATTAATATGTACCTATGCCTACAAACGTGAAATTCTACCCAAGAAAAATAAAACCAGGTTGGATCAAATTTGTTTACCAATATGTCACGTAATAAAACCCCCCTCAATGATTATGCTAATTCGCTCCCTTTATCATTGCACACACATGCTACGGCAGCATATCAAACATATCTTCTCACACACCTTTTTCTACGTATGCCCATCCTAATAGTTCCCATGCTACGACAGCATTTCAAACATATCTTCTCACACACCTTTTCCCGCGTATGCCCATCCTTATAGTTCCTATGCTACGACAGCATATCAAACATATCTTCTCACACACTTTTTCCCAGTAGGCTTTCCGTTGGTTTTACATGACACCTGCGGGTTCTTGAGTAAGGGTTTGAACAAACAAACAAAATATTTAAGGTGCTGGTAAATGGAAAGGTGGAGAGGTGGAGGAAAAATGAAAAAGTGTTAAAAGGGGCGTGAATGGGCAGAGAACCTATAGCGTTTTGTGACGATTGTGAAGAGCGTGCAATTCGAACTGACACTATCACGGTTAGAATCCATAAAAGATAGAACCAAAGATCAACGCATCAGGCCACTGGCGCGTGTACGAATTCGATTTTTAAACTCAAGTACACTCAGCTGATGTGGAATTGTTATGTTATCGCTATGGTATACGGCTCTGATGCTTGTGCTTACTCGAATTTCTTTTCAGTGTTCTTCACTATTTGCTTGTTTATCTTGTGTGTGTATCTATTAGAAACGCCACAAACCAGGTGGTGGTTGGTCGTGTCGTGTCGTGTGGTGTCGAAGAGAGTGTGGAGTTCAAGAACATTTTTCAGTGATAAACGCGTTTCGCGAATTCTTCTACTATACAAGGAAAAGAACAAAGTAGCTCCCACAGTTTTTAGAATGCATATCAAAGACAAGGTTAGTAAAGATGATACACTCATTTATGATGAAGTACGCTGAAGAGTGTTCCAGATTTTAGGCACTCTTTGTGTGCTTTACCTTCATTGCCGTTTTTGGTCCATTACATGCATTTGCACAGGTGACTTTACAATCAGCATCACATCAATGTCATTCGTATAGGTAAATGGTTGAGAATATACGAGGGTGCACTGAAAAGTTTCCGACCCAACAAAGATAAAAGACATTTTTTCTTAAAATACTTTTTTTTTTCTTCTACATAGTCTCCTTTTAACTCTACCCCCCTCTCCCAGCGACGCTCCCATCTCTCTAACCTGTCCAAATAGTATTCGGCGTTTTTCTCTGCAAAATAACTGTTCACAAAAGTGATTGCCTCCTCATTTGACGAAAACTCTGCCCACCGAGCGCAATTTTTAAATTAGGGAACAAAAAGAAGTCGCTTGGGGCTAGATCTGGTGAGTAAGGCGGATGGTCAAGCAATTCAAACCGCAATTCGTGGATTTTCGTCATGGCAGCCACTGAGGTGTGAGACGGCGCGTTGTCTTGGTGAAGCAGGATTTTCCTTTTCTGCAACTGGCCGTTTAGCAATTTCTGGCTTCAGTTCGTCAAGTAATGATGCGTAGTATGCTCCTGTAATGGTTTTTCCTTTTTGAAGATAATCGATTAAGATAACTCCATGACTATCCCCAAAAACAGTCACCGTCACTTTCCCAGCCGAAAAACAGTTTTTGCTTTTTTTTGGAGCCGCTTCCCCCTTTGCAGTCCACTGGTTTGACTATATTTTTGTTTCGAACGTATAATGGTGTATCCAAGTTTCATCGACAGTAATTAATCGGCGCCAAAACTCAGATTTATTGCGCCTAAACTGCGCCAACAGAGCATTGGAAATGTTCATTTGAAGTTTTTGGTCTAACGTGAATAAACGCGGCACCCAACGCGCGGACAGCTTTCTCATGCCTAAGTCTTGATTTAATATGTGACAAACACGTTCTTTGGACATTTTCATAGCCTCTGCTATCTCTCTCATTTTAATTCGGCGATCGTCTAACACCAATTGGTGAACTTTAGCGATGTTATCGTCAGTTGTTGCCGCTTTTGGACGCCCCGAGCGTTCATTGTCTCCCAAGCTCTCACGGCCACGTTTAACTTCAGCTGCCCAAAATTTCACTGTGGTAAATGATGGTGCAGAGTTTCCATACACAGAGTCCAACCCATCTATCATTTGCGTAGGCGTGTTGCCTTTCAAAAACAAAAATTTAATGGCAGCTCGATACTCAATTTTGTCCATTTTCACAAAAACACGCACATTGACTCACTCAAGCGAGTGTCAAATAAAATCCACTTCTCCAAAATGGCTGCAATTTTGGTGAGTAACTGTCAAAAGATGCACAACTACATTCACTAGCTTTTACTAACGAGTATTGCTATCTTCCTCCTAGATAGTATAGTGGTTAGTATACCCGCCTGTCACGCGGGAGACCGGGGTTCTATTCCCCGTCGGGGAGCCTCTGGCGCAAGACTAATAACCTTGCCCCAAAAAAAAAAAAAAACAAATCAGCATGGAAAAATTTAACAAGCCTCAGGACTTGCTAAATAAGGCCAAGACCGGCTCCCGGTTGTAGTGCCGATGATGATGATGATATATATGGGAGGTCATATATATGGGATGTCATATATGGGGGTGAATCATATACAAACCTTTTTTGCTTAGCAACAAGTTGCGAGCTAGATAATCTTGTGCATGGTTGTTGTTTGGTTTATGAAGAGTAGGGTAAGCGGCTTGGGTAGCGGTCCCACTCGACTTTGTAATCAGTACAGCCATAAGCGAGCAAGAGCTACATACATCTGTTGCGCGACGGATTATTATAAAATTTTTAGCAAATGTAGGCGTTAACCCCTCGGACAATTTTTCTCGATTGAATGCACAGTTTGGTGATGATACACAGTCTCAGAATTGTATGTATGTTTTAAACGAAAGTCATGATCGACGGAAAAGTTCTTTCTACGATTTTTTTTCGACTCAAAGGGAGTTCTAATGATTGATTTTCTTGACGGACAACGAACAGTAAATGCAACTTACTACTATCGGTTGTTACAGTTGGCAAAAAGCGCATATCAAAAACAAAAGACGAGGTATGTCCATTCGAGATGGCATCCTTCTTCATGACAATGCCAGGCCTCACACCGCGTTTTTGGCAAGGGATACATTGGAAGAAATGGGCTGGAAAATCCTCAAACACGCTCCTTATAGCCCAGACTTGTCTCTCTGTGACTTGAAAGAATCACTTGGAGGAAATAAATTTGAAAGTAATGAAGAAGTCGAGGAGCACGCGCACAATTGGCTAACAACTCGCCATAAATCTTTCTATGAAAAATGGATATTAAAACTTCCAAATCGATAAGAAAAGCGTGCAGAGCACGCAGGAGACTATATTGAAAAATGTTGATAGAATAGTTAGAGTGTAACATTATTCAATAAATGTATAAAGAGAAATTACCATTTATATTGGATTTTAACAAAGGGAATAAAAAGAATACATTTTTTTTTGCGCAAATATAATACCTTTCGTAAATAAACATCTAAACTTTTTCCAGCCTTCTTCCGAATTATCAGATGGCAATTTGAGCAATAACTGCAAATTAAATCGATCATATAAAAACTATATCAAACTTCGTGATCAAACTTCTTTTACAGACAGCAAAATAGATGATTACATTGAATAAAACAAAACCTTGAAGTTCGTTGACACATTTGTAAACTAACGACTCATTACATTGGCTTAATTAAGACGCAACTCACTTTCGACGGTTATGCTTTCTTGAATCAACAAGACGCCGACCTTCCAAATAACATTAAGGTAAGTGTCATTGGCCTAAAATTCTGTTTAGTGCGATACTCATTACCAATTGAATTTAATGAGCACACTATCATTGCGGCAGTTAGTTGCATGCAGTCGTCTACCATAGACCCAACTCACCTCATATGAAATTTATACATCCGCGTATATAGGCACACGCAGAAATTATCCGTTGTGGTTTGTACCGTTGCATCGAAGACCAATCCAACAATGTCGGTACCAAAGAAGGCATTCAGATTTCCATCACGTCCAACTGCAATTTTTAAATACTTCTTTGTCGCCTTTTCAAATTAATTTAAATTGTTATATTAAATAACCGTCAGACGGTATGATTGCAATTATGCAAAGTTATGAATTTCAAAATTTCAACTGTGACGAAAACGTGAGGCTAACAGTTATGTATATTTGCCTCGACGACTAAAATGTTATGCGTGTATTATTACCATAACGTAAAACGTAAAACAAGTACGATCCCTTCATTGCTTTTCATTATTGAAAAAGTCGGTTTAGTCAGAGTTCACTTTCGCAACTTTCATGTAGCGTGGAAACGGCTGGTCAACAGACACATTTACTTTGCTAAAGCAAATTGGCTGCGATAAGTGTTGATAGTTTGAGTTTGCTTAGCTTGAATCATTGAATCAGAAATTGAACCAGATATGTTTGACAAACCATTATCAATATATTTGAACTTTAAATGCCACAAAGTCAGAATATAGAAATCTCCTCCTGCTATTGTTATAGAAGGAGCTTATGCTCTCTATTTATCGAAGGGTGTTATTATTATTCAAAACAATTGAAATAAGTTAAGAAATACTATTATATTATATACAATTTTCTATCAACAGTAACGCATTTTGATTTGCAAATAAGCACATAAGAATTTAAAAAAGCTATAACAGTTTTAATTCAGATTGAATTACAATCGACATAAGAAGTTGCGGAATAAAGTATAATTTCAATATCAAGAAATTCAAGAAGGTGAATTTGTTAAACCCTATTTTCCATGACTTTTTCGCATAATGATTTTGCGATGAAAATTGAGATTTTTAAAATATCCAAGTTTGAAAATTGTGTACACATTTTATGGTTGTGTGGGTTTGGTTGTTCGGGCGAGATCTCTCCTCAAAATACGCCACAATGAGGTTGAGGGGATGCCCATCTTTTAAGAATGCCATGGATTGGATTGATTTGGGTCTTCCTCTGCGAATCCGATATTAGAAGAGAGACGCCGAAAGAAAAAAATAGCGGCACTCGAAAAAGAAAAAGACACAGAACAACAACAAAAGCCGAAGCCAAAAGTCGGCCAATAGGAAAAGTTTCACCGTCAACCACAACAGCAACAGCAACATCAAAATCAACGGCATCTATCAACACAAAATCTACCACCGAAACAGCAAGCAACACAGCAGCGGCAAAGCAACAATAACAACGAAAAAATAAAGATGCCACCAATCAACACCATAGATATTGAGTGTAAGGAATTGGTAAGTCTGTAAGCTAGCTATAGGAAACAATTTTGTAGTTAAAAGACTGGCTGGTAACAGGCACGCCATTCAAACCTATGCGGTGGCAGACCACGAAGAAATTAAAGAGGTATTATAAAGAGCCACCGCGGAATTCTACTCGTTCACACCGAAGCAAACAAAGAGGGTAATGGTTCTATTAAAGGTTGTCGACCCTGAGGTGGAACCGGAGGCTCTGCTCGAGATGCTTCAAAAGTTGAAGCACGAAGATCTCGAGTTTATCGCCGTAAAACCGCTCACCACAACCAAGGCAAGAAGGGAAAACCGCAACCTACCCTTCTTTTTAGTTCAACTAACGCCCAGCAGCAGAATTGGTGGTCTAAGAAAAATTACAGTCTTGGATCATCAAATTGTCACATGGGACACATTAAAAAAAGGCAGAGACATCCTGCAATGTGTCCGCTGCCAAAGGTTTGGTCACGCAGGGGCGAACTGTGAAATGCAGCACCATTGCGTAAAATGCGGAAAAGACCATAAGCAGAAGAATGCCCTCTGGGAAAAGAAAAGGTACAAGATAAAGCCCTTCTAAAGTGCGCAGTGTGTCGGAATGAGGGGCACCCCGCTAATTATCGAGGATGTCCTAAATTCCGAGAAATAATGTCAAGAAATGTGACTCGGCAAAAAAAAAACACAGAGCTAGCTCGTACTACAACAATGCCCGTAACATCGCAGCGGTCGTACGCACAAGTTGCGTCGGGTGGGACACCACCAAATCAAGCTACAACATTGGTAGCCACAAATACTCCCACACAGACTGAAACAACATCGCAAGCAGATGTAGTCTCGGTGGGGGTCGCAATCTTTATTAGAAAGGGAATCCATCATAAAGTTATATATAATGGAGAAGTGCGCAGGTTCCGGGTGCTGGAAGCCGGTATCGTACGCATACCCGTAAGGGGTTTGTATGCGATTGCGGTCTATGCACCTGAGGAGCACCAACATAACCTATTTATAGCGGAGCTCGAGACACACTTTCGATGCTTACATTTGCACCTGGACAAAAACTACTTTATCCTAGGGGGAGATGTGAATGGAAAGCATAGAAATTGGGGAAATTATATATCTAATGCCAGAGGAAATCAGTTGGCTAGCTGGTTAGATCAGTATCATATTGAATATAGAACTGACCTGCTAGCTACCGAATATCCATCGTTCCCTACAGGTAGATCGTTCTTAGATGTCTTGTTAATTGACTCACGTCTGAGACTACTTAATACCAACAGACGAAACAGAAACTGTTTACGGAGGATTGAATACGACAATTGACAAAATAAACAAAGTCGTAAGAGTTATGTATCCATTAGTGTGTAGAAAATCAAAGCTTAGCATCGAAAATAAAATTATAATATTTAAAACCATTTTTCAAGCTATACTCCTGTACGGGGCGCCTGTATGGTGTAATTGTGCTCGCACCCACAAAATAAAATTGCAAAGGTGTCAAAATAAAATATTGAAAATGTTGCTGAATTTGCCATGGCATTATTCGACACATGAACTACATGAAAACGCCAACGTTAAACCGGTAGAGTTCCTTATTGACAAAATCAATCGAAACTTCTTCGACAATTGTTCTTTTTCTGACAATGTTCTCGTTTCCCGTCTTGCGTTATCCTAAGTCACTATATATGTACTCTGTCTATGAAAATTATATCGAGGTCATTACTACATAAAATAACCGGAAGCTCGTGCAATATTAGTCTTAAGATTCAAATAAGGGTTTTTTATTGTAGTTTTCCCTTAATTTATTATTTGTTATTCATTAAAATTGTGCTATTGTCGTTATATAGATTTAAGATTATAGTTGTAAAGGAATTGCTATCCTAAATCTCTTAAGTACTAGTTGTAAAATATACCATAAATGTAATTATCTACTAAATAAAAATTGAATTGAATTGAATTGAATACGACAGTGACCACTGTGCATTCACGGCAGTAATAGAGCTTCCGAGCGATCTCGCAGATCTGAAGGAATTCGTGATCCCACAACCCTACAACTACAGGGCAATGCCATGGCCGCGGTTCACCAGATCATTAACAAAGAACTTCGTTCGAATGACTTTAATCTGCCAGTAAACAGAAACCTGACAAATGACGAAATCGACAAATACATTCAACAAAAACGAACAATGGACAAAACAATTCCCAAAACAACAGTAACAGATAACATAAACATGTACAGAAACACAACAATAAACGCACTCCACAAGAAAAATAGCAGACTGCTATCGAAACTAAAACAATTACACAGACAGTTTACAGACAGACAAGACCAGGAGATAACATCACTAAAATCCCGATTAAAAAACCTCCAACAATTACTTAAAGCTAATTATAGATTACCAACAAATTTATATTGGAACAACAGAATTCGGGCTATAAAAACTAATAACCTGAATATGTTCCCACAAATAAATAAAATATTCAGGAGAAATAATGAAAATGAGATTCAGTGTCTCCAAATCCCACGTACTGAGGTAAACAAGCAGCTGCTAACCAACATTCGCATATATACGAGGGTTGCCTCTTATGTTTCGGGATCTGGCAACCCTAGTGTTGCAATCCGGCAATTGACAGCTCTGTCGTAAAGTTGGACATTTTTGAGGTTATACCCACTCAGAACGTTTTGACATACGAGCGCTATTTGTGTTGTTTACAGTAACTTAAAAGATTCATCTCGGCCCAAAAATGGAATTAAATCGTCAACATTTTCGTGCGATAATTTTTTACAACTTTCGGCGTGGATTAACTCAGCAACAGTGCATGGATGAACTTAATTCAATTTTTGGCGATGAAGCTCCATCAAGGACCAGTGTTTGTCGATGGTATGGTGAATTCAATCGTGGTCGTAGTTCACTCCAATATGAATTTCGTGAAGGTCGTCCAAAATCAGTTGTTGTTCCGAAAACCATTGATGCTGTGCGCGAACTGATATTGGAAGATCGTCATGTGACCTATCGTGAGATTGAGACAACCTTAGGCGTTAGTGGGACCAGCATACATTCAATATTGCATAAACATTTGACTGTCAAAAAAATTTGTTCGCGTTGGATCCCACCCAATTTGTCAATCGCCCAAAAAAAGGCTCGTGTCAATTGGTCGAAAGAAATGCTCAAAAAATACGGTCGCGGTGCTTCGAAACACGTCTATGACATCGTGACAGGTGATGAATCGTGAATTTACGCGTATGAGCCCGAAAGTAAACAGCAGTCGACTGTCTGGGTGTTTCAAGATGAGCCAAATCCAACAAAAGTTGTTCGCGCACGAAGCACTTCCAAGCAAATGGTCGCCTGTTTTTTCGGAAAAACTGGACATGTCGCAACCGTACCACTAGAACAACGCAGAACAGTCAATTCTGAGTGGTACACAACCATTTGTTTGCCAGTTGTCTTCCAAGAAATCAGGAAAACCAATCGCCGAAGACGGATCACTCTTCACCACGATAATGCGAGCTCTCACACATCGGCTGCGACAACTGCATTTTTGAGCACCCAAAACATCGATTTGATGGGTCATCCGCCGTATAGTCCTGACTTGGCACCGAATGACTTATTTTTATTCCCGTACGTAAAAAACAAACTGAGAGATCAACGTTTTTCGACACCTGAAGAAGCGGTTGCTGCATTCAGGATGCATGTGTTGGAGATACCTCAATCAGAGTGGCAAAAGTGCTTCGACAATTGGTTCAAACGCATGCAAAAGTGTATAGATCTTCATGGGGAATATTTTGAAAAACAATAAAGTGATTTTCGATGATCAATATTTGTTTTTGTTCTCTAATCCCGAAATATAAAAGGGAACCCTCGTACAGAGAAAGCTATCCTCAATAGTGAACTCTTCGTGATCGAAGATCCTTTGGAAAAGGTGAACGCTGTGGGAGCTGTTTTTCAGGAAATGTACAAGGTGAATGAAAGCATTCGCCAAAATCACGACCTGGAGGACAGAATTCTACTGAATCACCTGCACCACCGGAATGAAATTTCACTTTGGCAATCGGAGAATCCGGGTTTTACTGAATTCAGTGACGATAATCTGTCAATTGACATCAATGCCAATGGTGAGGCTAATAGCCTTTTAATCACAAGGGAAGGAATCCAGAGTATCTTCGACTCATTAAGAAGCAAAAAGTTAGTGGGAATAGATGGAGTACCTAACATCGTACTCAAGAACCTGCCCCCAAAGGCAATAGATATATACACAGTCCTGTTTAACAACGCGTTGAATAATGCATATTATCCCGCGCGTTGGAAAACGGCTATCATTCAGCCCATCCCAATAAAGGGCAAAGACTGTACAAACCCAATGAACATGCGTTCGATAAGTTTACTCCCAAGCAACAGTAAAGTATTTGAAAAAACCATTAACAAAGCTCTGGTAAAATGGGTAGACGACAACAGCATTATTCCAAATAACCAGTTTGGCTTTAAGGCGCGTCATGAAACCACACACGCCGCAGCTAAACTGGTCTCCGACATACAATGGAATAAATGTAGGAACCAATGCACAGGTGCCTGTCTGATCGACTTGGAAAGCCTTTGATACCGTCTGGATCGAAGGGTTATATTACAAACTTGTCAGAAATGGCATACATAAGCCTTTACTATATGTACTTTACGATATGTTAAAGGACAGGAGGTTCGTGGTCAAAAATGGTAATGTGACCTCTAATAAAACGTATAATATCAAGAATGGCTTGTAACAGGGCACGGTACTCTCTCCGATTCTTTTTAACATTTACATTAGCGACTTATTAGAGGCACTTCCGCAGGCTATTGCGTACGCAGACGATCTCATAATTTACAGAACAGCTCCGAAAGTTGAGATCATAAATAGTTTAATACAGCGAGACTTCAACAACGTGCAGCGCTATTGCGATGACTGGAAACTTAAGATCAACTTCCAGAAATGTGAAGCCATCCCATTTAAAACTCCATTATATAAAGCCCCGAACAACACAAGAAAAAACTGGCGAAAGCTAGTTATCGTGGGACCGCATGGAGATAAATTGGAAACCAAGAGTTTAGTTAAATACCTTGGCATCTGGCTAGACCAATATCTGTATTTCAACAGACATGTAGAGGCTGCTTTGCTCAAAGCGAGGAAAACTTTTGCTATGACAAGGAGGCTATTTCACAGTAGCCAACTTGACAGCAGGGTAAAAGTCATATGCTACTTGACGCTAATCAGGCCAATGCTCATATATGGTTGTCCAGAATGGTTTAACATAGGTCCAAATTTGATGGAAAAGATTCGGGTGTTCGAAAGGAAGTGTCTCAGAAGTTGTCTCAGATTATATCGGAGACCGGAATCGGACTATAGAAAGTATTATGCAAATGAGACTTTATATAATGAAGCGTACATAAACAGGGTGGATAATTTTATGATTAAATTAATCAGAGGATATATTGCGAGAGCAATAAGCTCGTCCAATGACCTAATTTTCGGGGCCTATTATCCAAACACTCTGTACTATGAGAGCATGCGCCGCAACGGCTTTGTTCCACCAGAGGCGTTCCTTGACTTGGACATGAAAGGGCTTATACAGGATAGATCCGGAATTACGCTGATCTATCATGTAAGTAGATCATCCGTAGACGGGCGATTGTGCTACGACCGGGAAGTAACGCGCGCCGAAGAAGAGCTCTTGCGCTTCAGTAGGGCTATCTCCCACAGAGACCGGGACGATAGTATTAGACAGCGTCAACAGTTCTGGTGGTTGAATGGCATATAAAGACCTGGATACCAATGTCGGTATAGAATCACGCTATCATCAGCCAGCTTACATAGACTTAGCTTTTCTAGAATTAGGGTAGTATAAGATTTAAATTAAGTTAAGTTAAGTGGTTTTAAATACAATTAAAAAAAAATTAACTAAGTTAAATTTTAAGAAAAAAGACCAAAAAAATTCGACACAAAGTTTTTCAAATTTTTCTTTGTCTTTCAAATAATTGTAAGTACTGCCACAAAGTTCTGTCGCCGAAAGGCAAATTATACAATTGTTAAATAATGTTTAGCTTAGAGCGTCTGCGAAGGACCAGTAAGTTATAATATAAGATAATTAAGCTAGAATTTAAGCATTTTTTGTCTAGCATATAAATTAGAAACTAAGAAAAAAAGAAAATAAAAAATGTTTTAAAAATGAGATGAATGAAGTTTTTACACAGGGTATCTTATATGTTCCAGGTCGATGTTTTTCTTTATTAATTTTTAAATGGGTAACCATATTATTATTTATATATTACTAATTGAATACATAATCTTTAATATTTTTATAACTTATATTTTACTGATTGAATAAATAATTTTTAACATCATGAATCAGGCGACCACCTCTGACCGTATCACTATATACGAATTTTTTTTTAGACTAATGCGTGCACAAAAGGGGATTTTGGAGTACCCTTAAATGGCAGAGCACAGTGCGAACGGAAGGAGAGGAAGTAGATCTTACCAGTTGTACACCACAAGACGCTAAGTGGATACGTTGAATAACACACCGGCTACAATTTTTGGTCCCAATCTGAAGAAACAACAAAGCGGACACCTCTTAGGAAGCCTTCATAAGGATAGGGCATGTACAACTGGGAGAAGTTTGCTAAAAATCAGGTTAAAGGTAGAGATACCTCTGTTATGGTCCTCGAGCTCTTATGCTGCCCGAGTATGTCAATAAACTAGTTGATAGAAAATTCTTCCGAAAGGCGAAATGGTTCAGTAAAGAAGCAAATCACGTTGTCAGTACCACATCATAAAAAATCATGTTTAATTTTATTATATTATAAAAGTTCAGCAAATGTAGATATTAAAAAACTAAACGCGAATGTTTATGTTACTTACTGGGCGACCCAAACTCGTTAGTGTTGATCTCCCCCTTGCGAAAGCAACCGTTGAGATAGTCGCGGGACATATTATAAATTGTGAAGGTCAATGAGCGATCTATTTTAAAGCCAATTTTAATATTGAAATTCGTACTGGAACAGTAGGGTGCCTGAAAAGTTTCCGACCTCAACATGAAGATAGCAGCACTCGTCAATAAAAGCTCGTGAATGTAGTTGTGCGTCTTTTGACAGTTACTCACCAACATTTCAGCCATTTTGTAAGCATAGTTTTTATTTGACAGTCGTTTGAGTAAGTCGATGTGTGTTTTTGTGAAAATGGACAAAATTGAGTATCAAGCTGTCATTAAATTTTTGTTTTTGAAAGGCAACACGCCTACGCAAATCAAAGATAAGTTGGATTCTGTGCATGGGGGCTCTGCACCATCATTGAGCATAGTGAAATTTTGGGCAGCTGAAGTTAAACGTGGCCGTGAGAGCTTGGGAGACAATGAACGTTCGGCACGTCCAAAAGCGGCAACAACTGACTATAACATCGCTAAAGTTCACCAAACGGTGCTAGACGACCGGCGAATTAAAGTGAGAGAAGCAGAGGCTATGAAAATGTCCAAAGAACGTGTTTGTCACACATTAAATCAAGCTGTCCACGCGTTGGATGCCGCGTTTGCTCACGTTAGTCTAAAAACGTGTTCGAGTGAACATTTCCAACGCGCTCTGTTGGCGCAGTTAGGCCCAATGAATCAGAGTTTTGGCACCAATTAATTCATCATCATCATCGGCACTACGACCGGGAACCGGTCTTGGCCTTATCTATCAAGTCCTGAGGCTTGTTAAATTTTCCATAATGATTTATTTTTTCTGGGCAAGGTCATTAGTCTTGCGCCAGAGGCTCCCCGACGGGGAATCGAACCCCGGTCTCCCGGGTGACAGGCGGGTATACTAACCACTATACTATCGAGGAGCCCACCGATTAATTACTGGCGATGAAACTTGGATACACTATTATACGCCCGAAACAAAAATACAGCGATATTGCAAAGGATTTTTCGTCTGGGAAAGTGATGGTGACTGTTTTTTGGGCTAGTCATGCGGTTATCTTAATCAATTATCTTCAAAAAGGAAAAACCATTACAGGAGCATACTACTCATCATTACTTGACCAACTGCAGGCAGAAATTGCAGAAAGATGGCCACATTTGCAGAAAAAGAAAATTCTGTTTCACCAAGACAATGCGCCGTCTCACCTCAGCGGTTACCATGGCGCAAATCCACGAATTACGGTTTGAACTTCATGGCCATCCGCCTTACTCACCAGATCTAGCCCCAAGCGACTTCTTTTTGTTCCCTAATCTAATAATTGCGCTCGGTGGACAGATATTTTCGTCAAATGAGGAGGCAATCACCTTCGTGAACAGTTATTTTGCCGAATACTATTTGGATGGGTTAGAGAGATGGGAGCATCTCTGGGAGATCGGAGCATCGCTGTAGAGTTAGAAGGACACAATGTAGAAAAATAAAAATACATTTTAAGAAAAAATGTCACGTATCTTTGTTAGGTCGGAAACTTTTCAGTCCATCCTCGTACGTGAAATTTTGTGCAGAGTGATGGAAAAGCTCGAAGCGTGTGAAGTACTAAACGTCCACTATTTGCAGTACAGATTGCCCCAAAAGTTATCTTACTCGCTAGATGATTCCAACCACTGGTAGACGGGAGAGACCTATTACGTCCATTAACTTGGTCGTTAGAAATTTAGCCGCTCTGAAGAGTGGAGCATGCAAATAGTAGATGAGTTTTACGAAAACAATAATACTGCTGTTATTGTGCGGCGGACTTTTAACAATCTGCAAGTTCATAACATTAGAGAAGATATCAAAACATAGATGTAGAAGTTTGAGGAAACGAGGAAAACCTAGAGTGCATGCGCTAGTTAGTTCGAAAGGGTCCCGATCGCTTCGTTCACAAAACAGCAACAGTCTTTTGGGAGCGGTATGTGCCGAAGATTAACATCTTTCCTGCTCAAGCTTTACATGATTTTGTAATTGTAACACGTGGCTCCAGTAGGGTGGAGTAACATCCCACAGATTTGAACAATTGTTACTAAAATTTTTGTCAGAAAATCGATATCCCGACGTGGTTACTTAAACTGACCTGTACTATGTATGAGTCCGATTTGACACCAGGGGTATTTTGCCTTTGATGTTACTTAAAATCCAAGGTATGCGATAACCAACCTTACTCTCTGGATCAATTAAAAACAAATATGCGAGCAGAAATAGCAGTGGTAAGGGAAGACACTCTTGAAAATTTTGCGATACGTTTATATTACGTGCCACAAAAATACGGAACACATTTAAGCGACTTAATTTTTTGAAATAAATGTCCAAGATCCTAAATTTAATAAATTGTAATCGACTCATTAAACCTATAAAGAATGAAAACCATCTACAATTACTTGAGAAGAACTTCTTGAATTATTTATTCACATAGTTAAATCGCGCACATGTCGTATAATTATTATATTCGGGCTGAGTAAATTATTATATTAGGGCTGAAAGCTGAAGTTTAGTGGGGCTATCACCCCATTTATTGGCGTAATTCTAGCGGCAATGAGGGTTAATTAATTCAAAGATAACACTGCTGATATTAAAATGCGGACAGTTTTCGTAAAAACCACCTTATACAATAATACTGTCAGACTGTTAGTTTGTGAATGAAGTTTAAATGTATAGAATAACTATGTGATTTTATGATATCAAGGCCAAGTTCTTACCATACAGCCCACATATTTTCTCGTATTTTACGAGGCCTATATGATAAGTATCTGGCTTTGGCGTTTCAAAAGTTGTTCTATATAAATGACAATTTGCTTAACATATTAACTACGCAGGAACTAAATTGTTGCGGAAGATGGTTTTTACGGAGAACGTCACCCTTCAAATATTAGAAGCGTCATATCTGGCGTACTTGTTAAAGACCCCCATATCTGAACCATTAGAAGCTTATTGAAATGACTCGAACTGTAAAAAAGTGGTCAAACAAAAATGATTACTTCCTGGATATTTTGGCATCCACGCTGCTGTGAAGCAAGATAAATTATTTAATTACAGATATTAAAGAATCCGAAGAATATATACGAGGGTGAATCAAATATAAACGGTAATTTTTCTTATACATTTATTGAATAATGCTACACACTAACTATTCTACCAACATTTTTCAATATAGTCTCCTGCGTAATTTACACGCTTTTCTAACCGCTTTGGAAGTTTTAATATACCTTGTTCATAGAAAGATTCATGGCGAGTTGTTAGCCAATTGTGCACGTGCTCCTCGACTTCTTCATTATGTAGTGTTCCGGAACCCTACTGTCTTGCCTTAATCCTAACATTAATCTTAACATATCTTAACTTATCCATTTTTACACACAATATCCTCATTTTCCATAATATATATATATATATATATATATATATATATATATATATATATATATATATATATATATATATATATATATATATATATCGTTATAATAATAATTATATCTTTCATTCTCAAACATATTACTCATTTATCCATTATCACATTTCATACATTCATTTGCATATCAATCAATTCCATAGTATCAATATATTTGCATATTGAGAAAACCCCTTTTCATGTTAATACATTTCTTAAGCAGTAATAAATAACAATTAAATTCAATCAATATCCATATTTCCACATATCCATTACATTAGCAATACATTTTAAACCCTTAACTCCAAATATCTACATAATATGCACATACAAAATCAATTTGAAACCATCCTTGAAACCATCCTTTATATAATAATATATAACAACACATAATCCGTTCATGAAAACACATTCCTGTTATCCGAAATAAATAAGCAGCTGCATAGTTTGCAGTAGTTTCAGTTTTCATCCCTCTTATGAGTTTTTGCACAAGCAACTCGATTTTGATTTCATTCATGGAAAAGTATTTAGTTTGGATATAGAGTTACAACTAGAAGCAAGTTGAAAGGAGACCCCCGAGAGAGGAAGTTTGAATTAGCTTTTTGAGTTTTGTGTTTTAATTTAATAAAAGACAGTTTTGTATATTGAGTTACAACTTTTGTTTTGTGTTTTAATATTGTTTGTGTTTTAAAATAAATATATTGTTGAATTGTAAATATGAACGCGTTTATTATTAACATCCACGCTCTTCCCTCGGATGGAGGAAGCACGGCGTATATGGGATAGAACAATTACTTTCAAATTTATTTCCTCCAAGTGATTCTTTCAAGTCACAGAGAGACAAGTCTGGGCTATAAGGAGGGTGTTTGAGAATTTTCCAGCCCATTTCTTCCAATGTATCTCTTGCCAAGAGCGCGGTGTGTGGCCTGGTGTTGCCATGAAGAAGGATGACACCCCGAATGGGCATACCTTATCTTTTGTTTCGATATGCGGTTTTTGTCGACTGTAACAACTGACAGTAGTAAGTTGCACTGTTCATTGTTCGTGAAAAAATCAATCATTAAAACTCCCTTTGAGTCGAAAAAAAATTGTATCAAGAACTCTTCCGTCGATCATGACTTTCGTTTTCGATACGTTCTTGCTCACTTTTAAAATCTCTGGCCCACGTATACACATGATTCTGAGACAGTGTATCATCACCAAACTGTGCATTCAATCGAGAAAAATTTTCCGAGAATTTAACGCCTTCATTTGTTAAAAATTTTATAATAATCTTGCCTGCTCATGGCTGTACTGACTACAAAGTCGAACGCAACCGCTAGCTAAGCCGGTTCTCTCACTCTTCATCAACTAAACAACTGCCACGCACAAGACTGTTGCTAAGCAAAAAAGTAAAATTACCGTTTATATATGATTCACCCTCGATGTACTCGTATCATAGATGTACTCGTACCTTGTGGATATGCAAGTGATCAAGAAAATCTATGTAATAGTTGTTCTAACTCTGGAGGACCTCAATTTGAAACCAATGGAAAAAGTCGACGCCATTTTTACACCAGAATCATATTGATTTCAAGAAGACTATTGAGGATGTTTGATGGCAACAACAGATGTGCCAAAAGGGAATTGGGTAAACGGCGGAACACACGAATATGCACGCGTTTTATCGTATACCCGGTGTGGACATCGTCTAATTGGGATTATTCAGGTCGTGAACCTATGAGTTGTATAGGATATCCTATTGTAAACGTGCCCTGTGAGTAGGGTGTGCGAAAATACAGCTGGGCGGAATTGTCGTATAAGGCGAGATTAAAAGCTTTATGGGGGCTGAATTAGGAAGGAAGGTAAGCCTATGATCACGTACTAAAGATTTAGGAGAAGGAGACTTTTGTTTGGTTGATCGGTAATGAAAGAACACTATGGACTGAAGGGGGAGATTCGTTTCCAAAGAAGGCAAGCTCGGTTCCATCTGCAGGCAAGGTTATGGGTTCAATTTTTCGGGATGCATGTAGTATCATTTTCAATGACATCTTGAAATAGGAAAAACCATCCACGAGAGTATTATGCGAACTTATTGCAACGTTTGGCTAATGAAATTAAGGTAAAGGTCGCATTCGGCAAAAAAAGGGTTTGTTCCATCACAACAATGCGCTTGTTCACACATCCGTTACTGCAGTGGCCAAAATCAATGATTTAAGATACGAATTACTTCCTCTTGTAAACTATTCGCGCACTCTTGACATCTATTTTCTCTTTCCAAACTTGAAGAAATGCCTCGGTGGTAAAAGATTTGCCCACAATGAACTATTGATGTCTTCAATAGATGGGTATTGTGAAGAATTTGACGTTTCTTACTATAATCAAGGTACGAGTAACGAAGCTATTCAACATCGAGCTAAAAGAAGACTATGTTTAGTAATATTTAAGGTTTTGCCAAATATTTTGTTTTCTTTTTCAGGCCGATTAATTCTGGCACTGTCCTCGTAGTCATATGTTAATAACTGAAATCTCAAGAGCTGCGAAATAACAGCAGAGCTTTTCAGGAGGTAACAGTAGCAACGCTGCCGATTTTGATTTCTTGCGATCTTTATTGCTTCGCTTTTTTTTTTTAATGCAGATATATTGTAATTGTTGTTAAACGCTTTCTCTCATTGCTGTTCGACGCTTAGCAAACATTTTTATAATAATAAAGGTCACATTTATTTGTTTTCTTTCCTGATCACACGACGACAAGTAACGCAAATGTGCTTCTCATGAATGGTCCACAAACATTATACTTGCCGCCCTTGCTATACCTCTATAATCCTATAGACTTACAAGACTACTACTATCAGAAACGCATAATTAGAGCAAGTGCTCCTACAGACCATTAACATGCAAATTACTGCAAAAAAATCAACCTTCGAATCCCACCAACGAATCGCTTGTTCCCTGTCTATTGTGTCAAGAAATAGTGCACTCCGCCTTGGCTCAACATGCCCTGCTAAATTGATTGTACGTCATGAAAGGTTGTTTTATGATATTGTTTGAGTATCGAACCCCACCTAATATTGTTCCCAAGTGTAGATTGAAGAAAAAACATTTTTAAAGAAAACAAGTTCGAAAGCAATAAAGCCACACAATGATAAGTACCTTGTCGACCTTGTTACGTGCCAGTGAATATTTTAAGCATAAGCCAACCTGAACCACACTGACGTCGAGGTTACCTGTACCCATCAATATCCATGAGTATTTATCTCCAAGCTAGTTTTGTTGACCAGGACTTGAAAAACGCCAAAACAACAAGAAATACAATCAAACCCAACTTCAATAGAATTGAAATCGAATATTCTTAAAAAGCCGCTGTCGCTCTTCAACGACGGTCGGCCAGGTAAGCAGCAGGTGATCGTAAATCGTTGTTCGAAGGAAAATGATTGATTGGGAGGTGACGGGCTCCAAGGAATTCTGAGCTGAATCTCTGATAAGTGGTTAAGTGAATGTCGATGATTTTTGTGTAGGTTAAGCATTGACACTTGCAGTTACTGCAACGAGTTTTATGGTTTCATATTGACGGAATGTCATTTTAAGAGAAAAGAGTGTTTTCTGGGAATTTTATTTACATTTGTTTTATTTATATTTGATGTGATTGAAGGAGTGTAAATCAATGTTGGTCAACTAGATCCAGACTGTTTTCTGGAGACACACTCTGTTTGATTACATTTCCAATTCCATTTGCTCTTTGCGAATGATTCATGTGTCTTGAACTGAGTGATAGTCGCGATGGCCGAAAAAGAATTCTATCATCGGCAGAATTGGTTCGTAAAGTGAAGAAGGGTATTGAAAGAAATCCTCGTCGTAGGGACAAATGGCCCGTGAGCTAGCTGTACATATAAAAAATCACAGCACAATGAATATTGAGAAATGCGCTCAAAGCAAAGTTTTACACAAAACAAAAAAGACAGGATCTCATTGGTGTGGAAGAAAAGAGTCAACTCGTTAGAACGTAGGAGTTGCTGCTCTTGGCCCACAGTGCACAATTGCCAAACATCGTCTTCTCCGATGAGAAAAATTTCCCAATCGAGCAACGATCAAAACGATCATGACTGGCTAAAGGAATACGAGAATTAGGACGTTCGAATAGTTAAGAACCGACATTTGCAATGGTTTGCCTCGCTGTGGCGGACAATGTCCTTTCACCGTTGGTGTTTGTCGCGGCAAACATTTTTGAAAGGTGCTCTAAGTCGTGACCAATCAGACTCCTCGGTGCAAAAAAAGGGGGCTTTTCAACAATATTCTGCACCATCACACAAATTGCGCTTTCACCAAGAATGTGTGATAAATAGCACTCTATGTTACACTTCATTTCAGCTGTATAATCGTTTCCACGGTCACCGGATGCAAATCAGTTGGACATTACACGGGAACGGTAGTACTAAAAAAGAGCACAGGCTCACATTCGGGGGATGTGCGATGCCTTCTTGACGGCCCATGTCAAAAAATTTCATATCGAAAATTTGAAATAGATTCTTTAACTTTTTTAATTTTTTTTACGAAGAAATCGGACAGATCCACCTACATACTATGGGACCAATCAATAAAACATTATAGATCACTACCGTGATTGAGATTTCTGATGGACTTCCCGGACGTGAGATTACAATCCATAGAGTCCCTCATAGGAAGGAGCAAACCGACGCCAGCAGTACGGGGTATTGGATGCAGCTTTAGACCAATCTTATATCTCCCCGAATGTGAAGGGTGCCATGTATTACGGCGTTGCCCCGAATTCATCACCAATGCCCAAACATAGGTAAAGTATAGTGATAAGGAAAAACCTTTGCCACACCTGCCTGCAGGTCCGGCATCTTTTAGGGGAAATGCCCATAAATAAATTAAATGCAATTGAAGACATTACGCGCTCTTAAATATCGAACCAATGATTAACCCACCGACATCGCCACCCATTCTATCAACCAGTGCTAACCAGGCAACAACCCTGAGTATTCAAGACCCTACCCCAGGGCGGACTTACATGTTGCTCGGTGTTAATCCGTTTTATTTGTTTGGGCTATTTATTAAAATTTATGTACAATTATTGAACAATTCGGACTTTCTATAAATACTGGTGGAGCAAGCCCCTCCTAATCTGTTTAGATCTCCTTGCTCAAGTAGCGCACCTCCAGAACCGGACTCTGCTCTGGATGACGGGCGTTATAGTCTTGCCCGGTAAGCTTGTTGTACTATCCTCAACTCCCCAATTGCCACCGCTTATATTCTCTCTTAGGTACCCGTCCCCTCGTTTCCAGGTTTGTCACAGGAGCAAAGAAAGCAATTGGTATAAATATCCGATCCTCAGTCCGCCAGTCGGCAGTCGTATGCTGCTCCGTCTCCAACATTCGGCATTATAAGGATCAATCTGATTGATAACCAGGAGAAGCCGAAGGAATGCACAATCATAATGAATTTTGTCGCACAACTGAATTTCATCACAGAACGGATGGCAAAACGGTTGGGTTTGATCGAGATCACAGAAGATGCGAACATTCTGGATTTTGGCGGGAATAGACAACGGTCCGAATGTAAAGTGAAAATCGAGATAAGATCGCGAATGAATTCCGTCACGGGAAAAATTGAGGCTCATATTCTATCCAAGATTATGTTGGACCGACCGCCGGAACTTATATACATAACCACCTGGGCAGTGCCCAGCAATATTCAGTTAGTGGATCCGATATTCAACAAATCTATCGACATGTTGATTGGCGCAGGATTATACTTCAGATTCGATCGGACTCGTCCACCTAGGAACAACCTTAGATTGACTAGGCAACCGATCCCTTTCGCGACGCAAGAGTGAATCAACATAATCCTTTCTTGGAGCGGAATATCTTCCCATCGATCGGGCTGGCCCTCCTAGGAACAACCTTAGAGTGACAAGGCAAGCAATCCCTACCACGGTGCAAGAGTGGACCAATGTAAATTCTCGTGGAGCGGAATACCTTCCCGTCGACCGGGCTCGCCTTACTAAGAACAACCTTAAAGTGATGAAGCAACCGATCCCTACCACGGTATAAGAGAAGACCAATATTAATACTCGTGGACTAGAATACCTTCCCATCGATCGGGCTCGCCCTTCTATGAACAACCTCAGAGTGACGAGGCTGCCGATCCCTTTCACGACGCAAGAGTGGATCAACATAATCCTTTCATGGAGCGGAATACTTTCCCATCGGTCGGGCTGGCTCTCCTAGGAACAATCTTAGAGTGACGAGGCAACCAATCCCTTTTACGACGTAAGAACGGACCAACATAAATCCTTCATTAAGCGGAATGCCTTCCCATCGATCCGGCTCGCCCACCTAGGAACAGCCTTAGAGTGATGTGGCAACCGATCCCTTTCACGACGTAAGAGTGAATCAACATAATCCTTTCATGGAGCGGAATACCTTCCCTTCGATCGGGCTCACCCTCCTAGGAACATCTTAGAGCGACGAGGCAAGCGATCTCTACCACTACGCCAGAGGGGACCGACGCAGAACCAGCAAAGTAGGGGGAGTCCAGCCGAGCGGCTTTCCCGAAAAAGTAAACCCGTGTCTTGGGGATTAGCAAAGCCAGGGCACCAGTGTCGCTGGGTACCCGCCAAGCCCTCCTAGCCTTAGAGAGCCTTGTTGAGTTGGCCTGCGTGTGGAGCAAATTCAATTTTTAAGTAACAAATGTATTAACGGGAAACTTAAGAGTAACATAACTTCATAAATAAGTAACAAATTCATTAGTGGGAAACTAAGAGTAACATAGCTAGATCTCAATACTGAGGTAACGTAACTTCAATTTTTAAGTAACGTAATTATGAATTCCTTAAGGAAAATCTAAGAGTATAAAAAAAATTTGGTTATTTTTCTGATTAGCGACCGCTACAAAAGGAAATAAAACAAAATATAAAAATAAAAAATTATTTAAAAGCCCAGAAAATCTGGAATGTGTAATAAAGTTACATTAATTTTATTAATTAATTATAATTTTTCTACTGAAAGATATATAAAAGCAAATAAAAAACAAATGCTTACGGAGATCACATTAAATTATTGTAAAATGGATTTTTCTAATCTGGAAGCATGAAAATTGTTTTAATGTTTTTTATAAATAAATGCACTTTGAAATATAACAAAATATAATTTTGTGCCCCAAGTTGTCATCATTGTGTTCACTTATCATGCAAAATATACTCTCAATTTGTCAGTAAACGTGTCGACAATAGCTGAATATACTTTTGGTTACCTTTCATAACCCGAATCGACTTAAACTCCGGAAGAGTGCTGATTTTAAAATCGAAAACAGCTTACACTGATGCATTTCTGCTGACTATTGAGTGCAGCTTATAACAATGGTTACATTTTTGACTTAATGCTTTTGGTACTTTCCCTTGGGGTAAACCCCCTCGTATTTTTACAAATATGCTCGTTTCATGAATAATATCATAAAATAGCTCAGCGACACCTACAAGATATTTTCTGTTAAAATGTTTATCCCTTTGGAAGTAATTTCGACTGTACCACACAACGGTAGAGAAAGAAAATTTTATTCGACAGAAAATTCCCAGAATATTTAAATTCACGAACTTTACAATGTCTTAAACACCATCCGTCACATGACACCATTCTTGCGCGTCCGACGGTTAACACACTCATCAAGAATGTAACATAGTAGCGATGTCAACGCTTCCCAAACCATTTCCGTGGAATTTTCTTCAAGTCATTCATCGCACTACCGTACGCTTTATCTCAAGCGTCATCCCATGATGATTTTATTAAACTCTTCCAAATCTTTATAATAATAATTGCCTCTTTATATTCCCCAACAAATGGTTTTGGCTATTCATTTACATTTCTATTCGGATGTGCAGAACATTACCTTCGAAATGGTTTAGGTGCTTAATAAGGTGTTAACCTTTTTATAACCCTTTTATTAGTGCGATGATAACTAGATTTCATACGTTCACATTTGTCTTCATATTTAATGCCTTCTACTAGTTCGTTTTCAGCATCTTGAATGACATTTCATTCGAATTATTATTAATCGACGACGGGTAACCGGCCGACCTTGTTACCATAAAAACTCCATTGCAAGGCTTATTAGGCAACCATGGGGCTACATACAAGCTTTGTGCCAACACAGGCGCAAAGCACATTCGCAGAGTATTTCATTATTAAACCAGTTACCGAGTTAGGTCTTTAATGGAAACCAATCGATGTATAGCTACATAATGACCATTTCCACAGCTACTTCCTGTTTTGCTGGACATAGAGAAGACCAACAACACATACCCACAATCTCAATACTGTTTGCCAAAAAGTATAAGAAAAACAAACAAAACAACACAAAAAAGACTCGACAATAGTTGTGCTTGACTAGCGAAGGTCCTTTTAGTGAAAAGGCAATGAGGTTGTCTTGACGATGTTTTAAAATACTGTACCCTCGGGTGGTTGACTTCATAAAGCAGGAAAAAGCTTCTATATATCATTACGTGCTTCAAGGGTGTACAGTTTGGTCTTTCAGTTAGATCTGATGCCATAATGACGATCGCTGGTGTTTTGTTTTTACTAGCAAAGTATTGCCAAATTGAAGTTACATTTAAAATTGAAATTTTCAAGTTGGGCCTTTAGCAGGTGCCGGTCATTAAATGATTTTCTAAGTATTGGTTATTGTTTATTTGATCTCTTTTAAGCCATGATACTTTTACAATTAAATTAATTACTTAGATTATAGTTGATTATTGTCGTTGTCACGATTATTTCTTACGTGATCTTAGACTTGCCAATTGAGTGTATGTGTATCCTTGAGGTGCTATTTCACTTTCTGTTAACACATTTAAATTGTCATTACTTATCTCAGGTCGGTAAATGAGATTGTTAAATTTAAAGCAGCAAGCATATACTAAATGGATCATGGGCTGACCTACAAATCTACGCGGTAAAATACACAGCATAGCGTTAGGGGAGTAGCTGAGTTATTTAAACTATTTAACGCTCAGGTTGATCTACAAGTTGCGGCTATTTATGGTTCCTGTGGATACGAAATGACCTAAATAGGGTATATGGTATCACCGTCGTATTTTGGAGCTGGTCGCTGCCAGAGGCGCACAAAACTCAAGTGAGAGCACTCGCAAACTCACAGTTTGCGGGCTTCTGGTATAAGGGCACATTAGGTCCTTACCCAGAATTAAAATATGAGTTTCTAGAAACTTATTCGTGTTTACAGGGTAAGACAATTAAAGTATCAACAAATCCAAACAACTTTTGAACAGTTGACAACACAACTATCATATCCCCAATGAATGAAAAAATTTTTTTTTAAATAGAAAACCTATATGTAAATTGCGTTAGCAAAATTGTAAAAGAGGAAAACCTCTTATATACTGATTACAATGTAAACAGAATTATAAAAATCATTGTGCACCGAAAGGCATAAACAAAAACCAGATATTGTATAATTTAGAGTGTTTTCAAAGAGCCGGTAAGTTAACATTAGAACAATATTTGTAAAATAGGACATGAATGCATGAAATAGGAATTCTACATGAAGAAATATATATTTCAAATCAAAAAAAAAAAAACCTGAATGAATGTACTTCACTTTATTGTTAACAAGCCTATTCACGCGTTAATGTCTCAATTATGTGAAAAAAAATTATACATGATGAAATTTAAACGAAACAGCGTGTTTTTTTTTACATTTGGCTGGGAAATTACACCCAACTATCTTCAAGGAGGTCCAACACCTTAAAATGGATAAAGTGTTTATAAACCGTACCATAACACGTTACAACGATACTGTTTGCATTGCGCAACGCCATGGAGGCGATTGGAAAAAGTCAGCAAGTAGGGTTGAAATGGTCTCGATTGTTCAAAAGCGGAATCCACGTCCAGTTGAGCAAGGGATATTGAAAAATGATCCCGCGGATCACGGAATATTGAAAAATGATTCCTGATTGCCGTACAAGGTTTAAATGTATGATCATGTATAATATGAGATGTGAAAAATGTATGATCTGTCACTAGCTTAAGAAAAGATTAGACTGCAAAGACAAAAAAGTTGCTTCATTTGGCGGAAGCTAACGACCTGCCAATTTTTTTTTTTCCGCCGAGGCACCATTCAACAAACGAAATGATCGATTTGCCAGAGAAGTCAACTGAAAATATGAACATTCGAATGGCCACTAGAAAGCCAGCGGCGCCAATCGTAATGGTTTGGGTCGCTACAACAGCTTGTAATAGCCTTTCTCTCAGGGAGCGCATCTCCTTGTCTTTAAAAGGACGAGGGTCTCTTTGATAGAGCACTCATGAGACGGCTAGCTGCGGTCCCTACCGTGCTTCCTCAACCATGAGGGAAGGGTGCCGACCGATTGTTGAATAGGAACCAGGGAATCGGCCAGGCCCAATAAATAATACAATATTAAGTGTTAAAATAAACTTTATTTATATTAATTTGGTTTATTGGCGTCCTTGCACCTCGAACGCCAATCGAGGCTGATCTTCGAATATAAATTCCGAACACTCTTTACTATCAAACTGTACAGAACAGTCACACGACAATGGCGCTGATACATTGCGGATAAATAACAAAATATTCCAGTCTGAAATATATAACTGAATAAACATCCCACATTTTTACTATGTACAAGTCACTCTCTAAAGTTATATAGAGATCATGTGTCTTGTATAACATCAGAAGTTTATAAATGCAGAAAAGCATTACTAGGCTTCACAGATTTTTCTATGTAAACAAAACTTTATATGTACTAACTAAATAGAATGAATGAATGCATGTTTCCGGCACAGTGCTAAATATCTTTAATTATATGTTTTCCATCGAATGAAAGTCGGCAAGCTCCATCAAATCTAAAATTGACTTTAAAGAGTCATTCTAATAAGAAATGATTGCCAACATCAACAACATCACCCAATTAACTCATTACGTTCTCAACTACCCCAAATAATGAAGATATTACATACTATTGCAGAAGAAACTTTTTATACTATTTAGAGTTTATGCCCAGTCTGCTTGCTTTAGTAAGCAAAACCAGTACTATGTAATGTACCAAACCTAATATCAAATTGCTCAGATTTATATTTTTTAACCAGGTCCATTAATGATATGAAAAATATAAGTTTTAACATAATTTTTTATCCACATAATTAACACGAAAAACTCTTCGTGGATAACGAATAATGAGTAAATTTATTATTCGCCCTTTGTGAAGCACTCACACCTTTTGTACGTTTTGTTCCACACTTCCCGACTGCCGACACAACGCATTCACTTTCATTAGCATCATTAATGTCGTCACTCAATCTTTCCTTGATCGCGTGATGAATTGTATATCAGATGATGCAAAAAGCAGGAGACTACCTCTCAAATATCTTTTGAATTAACTTCGGTGTGCCTTGTGCTCCGTATCTCGCTTTTTATTTTATTTCTTCCAAATCGAATTGAAATATGTCTCAAAGGAATTATTATGGATTTGGTGTACGATTTCTGTTTTCACGAGATCCAACTGTGTTGCTTCAACTAAAGTCGTGCACGTATTTTTAGTGTCTTTCCTACTTAGACTTTGCAGCGCATGGAGTTTGTTACTAACTACGTTTCACAAATTGCTTATTAAAAGGTTAAGACTATGCTCTACAGTGTGCGTTAGTATTCATTAAATCACAATTGCATTTGGAGGAAAGGAAAAGTTAAAATGCCAAACAAAACTAGAGGAAGATAAATTAATGCAATATAACTGCGGTTAGTAGTTACTACGACATGAGGGATCGAGTTTCATTGGTTCATAGGAGTGAAAATTTTGCAATTGAAAGATGAACTTAACTAAGGACATTGAACTCATGAGTGACTTTAATAACCGTCATAAACGAAAGAGTTGAAAACGAACTTGAATACGGTATATATTGTAGTTCACCGCTGCTTATTAAAGTTCACTATAAAAATGATTAGATCAGACTACTGTATACCGGTTCCGGGAAGTGAGATCGACAAATAAAAGTCTCTGTTACGGATTAGACTTTTTCGAATTTATAGGATGTGCATACAAATTCCTTTAGTGTCCATGGTTCAAATGCATTTGTGTTAAATTTGACAAGATTTATGATCGTCGATCAGTTTCAGATTAGTTTCTTTGATAGTATTTCATTTGTCTTTTATTAAATTGACCTTCGGCTAATTTTATTTCTTGTGAAAGTTTCTTCTTTGACTGAACAACGTTGAAATCTATAATTTATATGTTGTTTTTATAATAAACAACTTTTCTTCAACACTTACGGTGTTCAAAATCTTCCGATTCATCTAGATGTTATTTACATTTTACGTTATTTGTTTTTTTATTTTTTTTTATTGAAAATTAGACAATTTTCAAGGCAAACGTTGTTTTGATATCAAGACCTTTAAAAATGTTGAACTCTGAACTTTGAAACTCAGTGCCAATGCATCAAACTATGAGCAGCTGTCATAAGAACCAGTATTTGCATCAATACGAAGATACAGTAAAGTAATTCGTAATGTTGACTGGTGTATTCATTCGGAAAATATTAGAAAGTTCTAAATCGTAGATGCTTTCGGGTGCAGGTATTGTTCGATTTGTGTGTCGACATTATCTTAGCAATGTTCGGGGTTGTAACTAACACCACAGAGTAATTCCCCTTATTACAAGAGCCATATCCATAGTATCAAAAGAATTCAATGTCGATTCCTTCGGTTCGCTCCCGAGGGTTAGGATGGGAAGACGCCTTAATCCTTCCCCCTTATAATAACCGTTCAAGTTAATCAACCTCAGAACCCTTGAGGACGGCCGCCACGGAGATAGTGGGACAATGTTACGTTGGACCTCGAGGAGATCGGCTCGGATGGTCGAACGTGGAAGGAAAGCGCATAGGACAGGATGCAATGGCGAAGTCGAGTCGATGAGGTCATGAACTTCCGGATTCCTACAGGCCAATAAATAGAATAGAACACAACCCTTGAGGAGCGCAGGTTCCTGGCTAACATAGTGTTTATTCATCGGGTCCTCTCCGGCTCGGTCGACTGTGCCTGCGTCCTCAACTGCATTCCTCTGAACACAAACCCTCGAAATACGCGTAATCTCAGCCTTCTCTACCCCCCCCCCCCCCACCCCCCCCCCGGCACCTCTTATGGTTTCAATGAACCCCTTTCGCGAATGCTGAGAAATGTCAACTTTAACTCCACCTTCTTCGAATTCGACCTCTCTACCCATACTCTCAAGCAGCGCCCCTAAACCCTTCTCACCACCAATCTTAAGGCGGTGCTTTCTATATTCTCCTTTCTGACCTGTCCCCACCTCCCAGCCTTACTCTTGCCTTCATAGTATGTCCTGCTTACCTTAGGTAAAGCTTAGTTAAGTTGGTTTTTACGTTCTTTAGTTTGTAAAGTTATATATACTTTAGCTTATAAGTACTTATATTGCTTGAATTAAGTGATATTGGTTGAATTAAGTAATATTGCTTCAATTAAGAATAAATGGGGTGGTGGCGCCACTAAACTTTATTAAGTATCGATCTTGTTCGTTCAGATTCTAGGCTGTTAAGTGCAGACCCGAAATTATTGCATGAGTTCCACTGGGGAGGAGCTCAGAGGTAGACACACGGAGATTGCGTTAGCATGACTTGGTTACAGCAGGCGACTATTCTCATAATAAGAGTAAGGCTATAAAATAAAGAGATTGTGCCTGCGGTGCCACAATTACATATGCGTGTAATACTAAGCCTCTTATTTCGATTGTCGCCAATCCCGTTTGTGTATAGATACTTTTGTCTGTCCGTGGCCTTTTTTTGCACGTTCACAGGAGTATAGTGTGCATTACGTGTTCGTGGATATTATGTAATTTATTATTATGTGGCGATTTCCAGATGAATGTGTAGGGTACGAAGTCAATGTGCCGGCATACGACACGGGGTTCTACTTCGTCCCACCGTCACTAAAGGTTCATCCGCGCATTGTCCACAACGAAAAGAAATGAAACGCACGGAATGTTGTTTGTGTGAAGTCTTCTTTTATTTAAATTGTTGTTATTTACTTAATGCCATTGGTAAAACGTATCGAACTATAATTGTACACTCGAACTTTGGATACTAAACTGTTACAATGAATCTATTGTGTTATGATGTTATGGTTTCTTTCTAATCAATTAAAAAAACGAAGTTAATGGGATAGAGCAGATATGCTCTTTAAATGCACATTTCGCGATCAGATGCGATTTATTTTTTGTTGAGCACTTAGCACTGACAATTGATTTTGAAAAAGTTAATTTGTGTTAGTTGATTGTTCGTCTCACTTCGTTGATATATTTAATTCACAACATTTCGCACAAATAAAATGATTAAAAACGTTACTTCTATAAACGACCCGACCCCGACTCTGGGTATGTACGCGTGTCTGCAGTGCTACAGACAGCGGGAGCGGCATGACCGTGCTTGGCTGCTGATGGTAAAGGACTCAGCGATAATCATCTCGTGCAGAGATTATTCGCTTATGGGGTGAGTTTGTGTTGTCGTGGTAGATATCCTCTCCACTAAGGATATCGTTTTTACCTACCACCAGAGAAACGTAAAGTCTCTCTTGGTGGAATAGAGAACCAGATCTCCTAATAGAGATCATGGTGGTATGTGTGCGATCGTACCCATCACCGTGTTTATTGATGCGTTTAGCAAAGGATAAACGAAGCCTGAAACGAGAAAAAAAGAACAAAGGGAGAAGCGACCTAAGGCATCGGCCTGTAATGAGGGTAGGCTAAATAAATAACCTGCAACTCATTAATGGGAAATACATTTGGGATACGTCAAACAATTTAAATTGTTTATCGTATCGCCAGAATGCTTGCGGTAGAACAGAATTCTTTGTTTGCACATGATGTGTGCTAAAGAATTTGGTTTTAGCGGCTATTGCGCTAATTGTATGCAGCTGTTTCAATAGGCTGCTAGGAGTTGCTTTGTCGTTGGACAAAAGAGTCGCCAGCCAAGGTGTATGTTGGGAACATTGTTGTACACATGGTGAGGCTGGGAATAGCCGACTCAATTATCATTATCCCTGACTATGATGGTTACATGGTACTGTAACCGATATGTTTTCTATCAGGGATACGAGGTTTGTTCTTTAAGGAATTCTTCTAGGAAAGCAAATATGATGCGTAGAATTATAAATGCCTGAGAATCCTTTTAGGAAATTTCCTGTAATGCGGTGAAAGCATTAATGTCCTTGTACAAGGAAATGTTTCAGGTATGCTGGGTGGAGATTGCGGTGCAGGTGTGGGAAAGTTGAAATTTGCCTGGGGGTCTTGAAAAGGTAGAGAGAAATTCTTACAGGAAATTTGTATGCGAAGGGATGCATGAAGGTAAGTTTTCTTTTCCAGGGACTTTTTAGATTAAGGATTTGATCTCATTAATGCGTGAGGCATTTAAGGAGCTAATGCGATTGCATTAGTGAACTTAGGAGATTGGTGGAAGTTATGGGGTTTTTTAGGAAAGCGAACCTTGGAGTTTGGCGGAACCGCAACAGATGTATTGTGCCCATTTCGTTTTACGAAGATGAATGTGCTGTGCCCATTTCGTTTAGTGAAGAAATAAACATAAAGTCTATTCGTAAATGGATTACAATGTTTGAGACAATTGGGTCAACCGTAAGAATAATGGTTAACGTCCGTTGAAAGTTAATAATCAATTCCCAAGAAAAATTCAAACGACCTTTAAAAAAATGTGCCCTGGAAAACTCACACCATGAAGAGGAGACTGGATTGGGAGAGAGATTGGATCTCTCTGAGAGTGATTATTTTTTGTAGATATATTTAAACTCAAGAGTCTGTGAAGGTGATCCGACAATAATAGACCAGTCATAACAAAACATTGTACAGAAAATCAACGAGAATTTGCGAATTCAACTTGAACAATGTTATTAAGTTAATAGAAGCCATTTGGACAATATAATATTTCAAAATTAGATATGAATAAGATTTCCTTTTTGTAGTTTCTAAAAATATAAATAAAACACTTTTAAGTTTCAGTTTAAGTTTCATAATTCTTTTTGTATTGTATATTGAACCTAAGCGTATAATTAAGGCCCACTGTATGGATCTGCTTTTTTTTTAATTTGAGGAAAAAATGATAACTGTTTTAAAAGAGCAACGGAACCTGAAAGACCTTCAAACTTATTTGAAGACGTTGCAGATGACGCCCTAGTTGCCATTTCACATCAGAAACTAATGAAATTATTAGAAAAAAGTCAATGTTATGATCCTGTGGGGGTGCGATGTAGGTGCGCCAACGTATGGCACCAGTTCACTATCGCCCCACTAGAGAGTTGTTCACCAGCGCACTGTCCACAGACGCGAGGGAAAATGAAACACACCGGATCAGCCGCAAGGATCTTTTATTATGCAAGGCGAGACGAATATCGTTAGTGTGAAATTTGTACACTATAAATTAAACATATCCATTTCACTGGCAAGCACTTAACCGGTAAGATTGTACCGAATACTGGTTTTTGAACAAAATTAGGATTTCCCATAAGTCTCTATTCACGAACTGCGCCCGAATGTTTTCTCTTCTATTTCTCTCTGACGCTGTGCCCGCGGCAATTGAAAGGGGAACGTTCGAATCGTCTTTATTTGGTGCGCAGGGGCGTGCGCGCCCTCGTGTGGTCGCGGCGTTTGTCAGGGGAGTCCCGATGTGCGCGTGGTTGGATGACGACTACTAAAGGATGGGAAAAATCTATTCATCGGGTCGTGGCGGTTGAGTCATAGCTGAAATAAACACACTGCCACTTACGAGGAATTTCGAGAGGAATGCTATGCTTGTATAGGAATTCAGTTCCAGCGAATCCTCGCCGTATAAGCTGAGTTGGGTTCGTTGGTTGTGTATACCGGGTAATTGGCATAGCCAAGTATGATCAAGGGTCTTGATCGTTGTGATTGTTTCGTGGAAAATTAGCTGTCGCTTGGTTGCAAACGAGAAGTATAATTTAAGGAGAAAATGAACCGAAGTGGTTTTCGGGGGAAATTGGAATTGCTTGGGTGCAAGCAAGGAATATCATTTAGATAAGATATTAACCGAAGTAATTTCGAGGGGATGTATGCGGCTCGGTATAGTTGGTGGTGATGGTTAATGTTCCGTTGTAGGTTTGAATATGCGTTTTATTACAGAATATGAATTTCGGAGAAATTAAGATTGCTTGGTCGCAAGGAATGAATATGACTTACGTAAAGAATTGACCGAAGCAATTTTGGGAAAATATATGCGGGGATGATTAGAATGTATTCGGTTGAATTGTATCCTGTTGCTGGTTTTGGGAAATGCCTTTCATTGCAGATTGGGCGATGGATTCTTTCAAGTTCGGGATGGATGCGCTTGCAGATTGGGATGTGTTTTGCATGTTTGAAATGGGTTACAGGTTAGGGCAGGGTGACGCGCTGTTAGCGGTTAAGATTGGTTGCCATTGTGGGTTGGTTCTCCATGTGGTATAGAGGACCCCCACAATCCAATCTGATTGCCCGTTAACTATTCGTGCGAATACGTAATGCACGTTTTGCGTAATAATTTTAAGTGTGTGCAATAACTGTGCCTAAAATTCTCACAGAGAAAAAACCTTGTGAAAAAGAGAATATAATTGAAAATACCTTCTTGGAAAGAGTTATAACATGAGTTGAACTGACGATACATAAATTAAACGTCTTACTCACCGAGAGCTAACAATTTTCGAATAATCATAATCAAAATTTAAAGCGAAGATTATTTTTCCAGCAAGACAACCGGGAGTTTAAGTTTGATTCCATAAGTATCAGCCATGTGGTAGTATGGCAGGTTCTGTCTATGGATTTTGGAAGGCGGCCTGAATTTTGACATTACTTAATATTAAGGACCACTGTGAAAATCATTCCGACAGGAATATTAACTTAAAAAAGATTTTGTAATATTTGAAGATGACCTCGACAGAAATATATATTTAATAAAGTTGAAAAATGTTTTTGTAACGGCTTGAACTGTGGGGCTTAGATTACTAAAATTGTTTACACTTGAAAGGCGTTTAGACAAATATGGTAAGTGATCAACGCCTTTATGTCAACGCCTTCGTCCATACCCCCGAATAATCTGAATTAAGCCTTTCGAGAAGAAAATTGTATGGGGGACTAGATAGATTGAAATTCGAAATATCAGTATCGGTAACTACGTAAGTTTCACATAACCGAAAAAAAGTGGGTGGTCTGTCGATAGTTATATGGGAAACCATTGTAAAGATAAAGAATTTTGAGGTAGGAACGGTGCACTGATGATAAAAGATTATTTGTGATTAGTATTTTAGTGACACAACAGAGGGACTTCGGAAGTGGACAGTACATTTTCCGCACTGTACTACATTAGCGTGTAAATTATTTAAGCAGTCCATCCTTAGTAGCCCGCACTTCGCTGGTTTACTTTTAATTCCACATACAATTTTTTATATCTGCCAAAAAATGCAACTTTATTTGTTTAAAATAACCACGACGAATTGGGCTAACGAAATTTGAAATTAAGATTTCGAGAAAGAAGAGCGGTCATGAGGACTTATTGACAAGTATAGAAATACTTCAACTTCGAAGGTGAGTGATTTCACACTCCTGCGTGTTCAGTGTGAGTAAAATTGCATCCTAACAGATATAAATTGAAATATTCTGAGCTTCGTGAACATTTGGGCCTTTAATAGTTAAAATATAAGATCGTCAGTAAATACTGTCAGTTCGAAAATATCCTTCAAAATATCAGAAACCCATATATTAAAAAGAGATATGATACTGCGACTGTAAACTGTGAGAGAATGTCTGTGATATTAAAACCGCTCAAGCATTTTCAATCATCTTGAAGAGATGGTGTAGAAACTCAAATCGTATTCATTAGTATATTAATCCGTTAATCTCATCCGGTTGGAAGGTATACATAATATAAGTAGCGGAGCTCTTCTTAGCATTGAAGCTTCAGATAATGTCTGAAATCAGTTTTGCAATCGAATGTCCACCTGAGTGGCTTCTTTTAATCCCCAACTTGTTTCAGTGATATTTGAGATTTATTTATCTTTGGGACATGGACGCTTAGTAGGCTAAAGTTAACGAGTGGAACCTCGATATGGAGTATTATGAAGCGTTTGAATTTCCAACATTCTCTGATTAGGTACCTTTAAAAGTCTCTCTATCAGGATTGAAGTTTTATAAACTTTCGGGTTTCTACAGATCAATAAATACGAGGGTGAATCAAATATAAACGGTTTGTTTGTTTTATACATTTATAAAATAATGATGCACACTAACTATACTATCAACATTTTTCAATATAGTCTCCTGCATAATCTACACCCTTTTGCCACCGACTTGGAAGCTTTAATATCCGTTGTTTGTAGAAAGTTTTAAGGAGAGTTGTTAGCCAATTGCGCATGTGCTCCTCGACTTTTTCATTACTTTCATTTTTTTTTTTCTCTAAGTGATTCTTCTGACGCAAGACTAATGATCTTGTCCGGAAAAAACAAAACATTATGGAAAATTTAACAAGCCTCAGCACTTGCTAAATAAGGCCAAAACCAGTTCCCGATTGTAGCGCCGATGACGATGATGATGAAGTGATTCTTCCTAGGGTGCGAACAAAAAATAGTCACATGGAGACAACTCTGGGCTATAAGGAGGGTGTTTGAGGGTTTCCCAGCCCATTTCTTTCAATGTGCGGTTTAACGTCTGCCGATGTCATGAAGAAGGATGACCGTGACTCCTGACATTTCCCCAACGGGTTACCATCTTTTCCGCAATCTGGATTCATTTTGCCGGCAGAAGGTCTTCCGGGACCGAGCAGAGGCCATAAAAATCTTTGAAAATTTCATTGCCTCAAAAAGTCAGCACTTCTGCGAAAAAGGAATATTTGACCTTCTACCACATTGGAAGAATGTCATAGATGCCAACGGATCCTATTTGGAATGAATAATAATTTACGGAAAAATAATATTGGCTTTTAAATTTTTACTATAAAATCGGACATTTTATGTGGTACAACCAATATATAAAGGACTGGCTTTTTATTGATTCTAATTGTGAACCAATATGGCGCAAGGCTAATAACCTTGCCCGTAAAATTAAATTATTATGGAAAACTTAACAAGCCTCGAGACTTGCTAAATAAGGTCAAGACCGGATTCCGGTTGTAGTGCCGATGATGATGATGATTATGATGAATTGTGAACCAATACATAAATTATAAATTATCAAAATTATCATGCTAAATTGATGCATCATCAAAGGATAAAGAAGAGCACATTACCCTATTCCTTATCTGACTGCCAAGTTCCTAATCATTATTTGCCAACAGATGAGTGTGTATTTGTTTCCTGTGAGCTAATCAGAATTGACTGTACCTGCGATTGAATCTTATTGATTTTTCGAAATCTAACACAAGGTTTACAATCTGTCCCATAAATCCCCTTCGATCTCATCAACGATGAGTGCCCATGAAACCACAAAAATACTTTACTTATTTGGCATTCGTCAAGCACTAACGATCGAAGCGATTACAGTACTGTTTGGTTCCATGTCCAACAATATGGCCAGTTTTAATATTCATTTGTTTTATGGTCAGTACGTCATTGCCAGACGGCAGCAATAGACCACCTACGGATTTGCATAGGAATGTGTTAATTTGCAGAGATAACCTTTGCGGATATATTCAAATGCCATAGGGGCAAGTTCGTAACTGAATTTGTTGCTATCGCTGAGAATAAGCTACTAACAACAAATCCCAATTGTCGTAAATACCTTCTTATTCATTTTGGCACACGAGTTCCATATTATTCGACAATTGTAGTGAGAACAACGAGAGCCACATCGAGCCAATGCCATTCGAACTTTCGTTGTCGCAAACTAAAAACACATTTTCCATTTGAAAACAACTAAAACAACAATACCGTGATCGTGATTACGAAATCCAGTATGTGCAGAGACAAGAACGGGTTTGGTAGCACAATATTGTCGGTTCAACACTGGCTTGGGAGCGAATTGTAAACTGTTGTGGATATTGGGGCAGAAATGTGGTTAAGCCAACAAGATAATTGAACCAACTGAACAGCTTTATCTGGCAAAGGTGAAACTTTGTTAGCTAACAAGGAGATGATGGGGTTCAGACGGAGCTTCAAACCAGAAGCTATCTATGGAATTTAGTGCAATTAGATGCGGACACAGTTTTATTTAGAATAAGACGAGATTTAACCTGGGTCTACTTAAGTATTTCCTGAAAAACATTTCTATTGAATCTACACGAACTTTTGGAATAATAGCATGTAATAAAAATAAAAAACACCCACATAAATAAAGCACATTAAACAGGATCAGCAACAAAAATGTAAACAATGCAGCACAAAAATCTGGTCACATTTTGATTGAAGATTTCCACCGTCCTGTACCATTTCATTGAAACCAGAGCAGAATAACAGAAAGGCCACAATTATTAAATTGATTAAATAGTTCGGCCTTGGCGTTTAGCGACTGTTTCTTCGTGTACCCGAGATCGATTGTGTACGGAGTAGTCTAACGATGGTTTTGTGGGAAAAGTCCGCTCAACGGAACATATTGTAAGGACGCCCAATATCCTTCAACGGGCTTTTAGCGGATGTTGGTGTCTATGTCGAAGTTGAGGCAGTGTTACGCCGAACACTGTGCGCAAAAAATTTTAAAACACAAAACGGAACCGGAGCGAATGATACGCTGAACACATGAAACACAAGGATATTTGTCCTTAACCTGTGGTTTTATTTTTATTGCTTAACACTATTGATTGATGACAATATCACAAAAAGTTTACTTGTTAGGTGTTCGTAATAATTTCGCACGCCCGATCACACATTTGACGTTACTTTTCTTTTTATCAATTCAATACGCGGACCGGCCTCCTTGTTGGGTTCTCGTTGCCTCGCTAACAACCTCCTCGGTGGGGTTCTCGCTGTTCGGCTCGTCGCGATGACTATCAAAATTAGACTTGTCGTCTCGTTGACGATCTAACTTAGACTCCGTGTCTGCCCAAGAAAAATATCCCGATTCAGATTTCCGATCTGCTAACAGAATTTTCCACAGTATCTGTTAGCAGCATACCATATTCCTTTTCATCTCACAAGGAGAATTTCCCACAGGATCTGGAAGGAGAAATCTTACCTAATCATCATCATTATCACCATTCGATGCTGGTGGTCGGTATCTCGTTTATTCCTTTGTTTATGGATCGGAGCCGAACATCTGGCATGCGGCAAAGGCTCGCCTGCATTTCGGATGGGTACCGGATTATGGGATGTAAGGCTTTGTTTGCCTTTCCCATCGCCATCTATCTGGGATAGTGTTTAGAGTTTAAGCTGCGAATCAGCGGCGCAACGAATTGATTGTTTGCGCAAGTGTGCCTGGTTTAGGCGCTAATTGCATTTAGCTACGAGCGTATGCATCCGTCGCTCGGTCTATTTACCGAAAATGTAATTCCTTGGAAACACCGTGCAGATGTTTAGGATGGGAGATTTATGAACTGTATTCTGGGATTGGTTTTGCATACGATGAATGGGTGCGTTGACTCGATATTGAACGTTTTTGAACGTTAAGTTCCTTGTTTTTTTTTTATATCGGGTTCAACATTGTTGCAGCTTCCTATGACCCTTGTTACAGGTATGATCAAGAGATTTGGGACACGTGTCTGCGGGCACGTGTAATGAATAAGGTAAGTATGTTCCTTGAAGGGTAGGAACCTTACCTGGGTGGAATTGTGCGTTCGTAGAACGCTACAGGCTCATGGACCGATTTTTGATGGTCTGATTCTAACTATTCGGGAATTCTTGACGTGAGCGAGAAACGAGTCTAACACAAGGTGAAACAGATGCTTTCTGAAGATGCCAGATGTCAACAGTCTTGTTATTTAACAGTCAGTTTTAGTAATCTGAAATTATGACCTCTCAACAGACAACATTTGAAGCCTTTGAGTTTCGAATTGAAGCTTCTTGAACAAGGCGGACCACTGTTTAAATGTCTGCACACAGTTTAGACTGAGAATGGAGGTGATCATTCGAGCGAGCTGTAGATATATAAAGTTAATGTTTCTTTGTGGCTTTACAAACAATGTGGTTAAAAAATTGTTGCAAACTTACGTTTTTGGAATAAAAATTATTTTTGGCAAATAATGTATTCTTTGTTCGCATTTTTCCGATGCACCACGAACAATTCAAAAATGGTTTTATTTCGTTCTTATTCAACAAAAACATATTCCTCTCGACGACTAAAGAAAAGAAAATTGAGCAAATTGTGTGGATTGCTCAATGAAATTTTTGGTAAAGTATTGCCACATATAGTAACGCAGATTTAAAAGTTCTCTCGTGCCGTAAAACGGAACCACCTCAGTTCCATTTCAAAAGCAATATATAGATGGAAAGTCGGTCTAATTAATTTTTTTTTTCATTTCGTTTTTTTTTTTTTGCACTTATTCAGTTTACTCGTGACTACTCACATGTCAATCTTCATAAAACTCATCCACACTTTTGTTGACTTTTCCAATGGTGGGTCGCGCAAGTCGAGGAGACGCAGCATCATTCTTACAAAATTCTCACCAAAAATCAATTGATGTCATTTGTCAAAAAAAGAGTCGTCAAATGTTACTAACCGTTTCATAGTCATGACATTTTAAAACCAAGCAAATAGGACTCTATACCATTAACACTTGTAATGCAAATCGAAGGATACATAGGAAATCTGGTCGCAGTTTGACAAAATTCGCCTCGTTCCACATGCTAAGGATAAAGGAGATAATCATCGAATCACCGATACTCATCTAACCGTCATAGCGTCGGTTCGAATCACACGTTCTTCACTATCGTCGCAAACGACTATCTTTTTGGCCGTTCAATTCAAGTGGTTTTTGATGGTGTCAAATATGTTTCCCATCAAATTAATGCAGGTGTACCCCAGTGTTCGATACTCTCACCCACTCTCTTCCTCATATTTATAAATGATCTCTTGTCAATTACTCATAGCCCGATTCACTCATTTGTTGATGATAGCGCGTTGAGTTTCTCATACTCATACGAACACTCCCGTCCAAACTCTTCGAACGTCACTACCAACCAGCAACTTATGCTTGATACATTGAATTCAGACCTCAACAAGATATATCAATGGGGATTATCAAACCGAGTAGCATTCAATGCAAAGCAAATATACTGTCTATGAACGGGACTTGCATCGACGAAGCCAAGGAACTATCAATCCTCGGCACTCGAATTAATTCGACTCTTAACAGGAGTCACCACATATTTGAAGCTGTGAAAAGTGCGGCCAAATGTATGGGGTTCCTTAATAGATACAAAAGATACTTCACTCCATCCAACCTGGCCACTATTTACAAGTTCAACTCCCATATTTGGTCAGGCACATTCAAATCTCTTAAATACTAGTTGTAAAATATAAATGTACCATATTATCTATCAAATCTCTTAATTTCTTTATCAGTTGCTCGTCTAGCCATATGATATATACTTGGTACGTTTGTGGGATCTGATAGGTAGCTATGAGCATCCAAGTATTAAAATTTCCAATGTATTTCTGAAATACTCGGGGTTGGGATAGAACAATCCTGAGATTAGTTTATTGTCTTTCAAATTTCCCGACCGGACGAAATGATTTCTCACAAGGGTCTGAATTTTATTATCAATTCTGGATACTCCGGATGCATGATATAGTCTCTTATTGGATATGTAGTGCCGAAAGTTGGAATGTTCGCTTCTGTACATCTGCAGGCATGCTCTAAGGCATTTTCTTTCAAATATTTTCCGTATTCGATTGATTAATGTTCCACCATACTGCACTCGCAAAGGTCAAAATTGGACGTACAAACGCTTGGTAGCAAATGATCTTCACATCGGATCTAAGATGGGTCGAATAGAAAAGGTTCTTGTGGGACATAAATACCGCTCTTACTCTCTTCAACTGTTCATTTGTGCTCACCGTTCGGTTATTTATCATAATATTTGCATGATGTTTCCCCTGACATAGTCCGCCCTGGAGATCCGAATGGGAAACTAGTTTACCTCCGGAATTCTTTATCTCAGAAGGTACCATCATGACTTATCTCCGTGCCAGTCCGGGCCATCAGCCATACATCCGAAACATAGTCGAAGATTTCTCCTGACGACATCGCGGAATGTACAACGTGACGGGGTGGTATCTCACCCTGGGACCGACTAAGCCGCCATTTGCATTTTTGTTTTTAATTTGTACCTTAAAAGCATGAGGTGATCCTCATTTCATTAATAATAAATTTTATCCCATCCAAAAAAGAAACCAAAATAGTGATCGGTTTTCGGGTCTCTTCAGTGGCATAACCGCTTAACGCGTCGGACACGAGTGACACGACCCTACCATTTAAGGATGCCAAAAACGACCCTACCTTGGAAGTGTTAAGACAAAGTGAAATTAACACTGCATCCCATTTTGTGTGTTTTAAGAAACAATACTGCCAAATGACACAGGTTTTCTTCTGGTGATAAAGGTTTTACTGTCGACGCGAAATTCAATAAAAGGAATGATCGTCGGATTGCTTACGACTCTGAAGGTGCCCAGGGGTTCAAAATTCAAAGTATATGTTCATGTGGTTAGTGTTGTGTTCTATGAGGGTGTGGGGATCGAAACTACAGCATTATCGTAGCAAAGATTATGTAGAAGTTGAGGCATCCATGCACATACGTGCCGTAGTTTGACGTCTCTTTGCTTTAGTTCATAAGGTGAGGTCGGATCGCATTCTTCACTACCTTGCAAATTGCTGTACGAGTGAGCCATGTTAGTTTTTGACATTGGGCAAAATGTGACAACAGAAATTAATTTGACTGTTCTCGTAAATGTAGTGAAGGAAACTGTAGATGGGAATATGCTTTCAAGCAGGATGATGTGCCCACCTTTACAGGTAGGTTGGTGCAAAATTGATTGTTGGAAAGAATTTTAGCATTTTAACAGGTCTTAATTCTTCCACTTTTATGGATGGGCGGTATCGGAACGGGTCATGAACAATTCTAAATATTCAATTGTCGCATCAGTAAAAACCATTACTAAAGCGTCATTCGCCGACCTATTAAATGATATATTAAAGTTGTTTTGGAGACCGAAAATGGAGAAGGCCATTCAAGCAAGCGTGGAATACGTGTTTATTGAGAAAATGTGTTCTCAAACAATGTGACTAATGTATTTTGAAAACGTTTTCGTTGTTAGAATAAATTGTACTGCAGCTGGCTTAGGGTCCGCTGGATTAATTATTTTAATAAATAAGAGCCGTTAAATCGATTTTATTATTATATTTTTTATTAGTCTGTGAGGGCACTAGATCGCGGCGTCGCACGGGCGAGAGTTCTACTTTGTCCCCACAAATCACTAATGTATCTGACAAGTTTAACACCGAGGGAAAAGCACAAACACCGGACAAGCAAAAACAAAACGTACTATATTTTATTTCGTTTTATTGTTATACTAAAGGAAAAAAACAATTATTGGATACTGCAGCAATATAATATTCGACCTGATTGTTATATTAAAGAAAAAAAAAACACAATTATTGGATACCGCAGCAATATAATATTCGACATGGCGTTTGCAAACACAGCACAACATTGGTTTCAATTACTGAAGATGACCCGTATCTTCTTAGCGCGCTTACTCGACTCTCGGTGTATTATCGCGTCTCCGCAGCCGGCGGAGAGCGGAAGACCGCCCGACTATTGTCGTCGGGAGATGGAAAAGCACTCAACGATATTCAATCGTGGTTAAAAGAAGTTCAGTTAAATTAAGGGTGCATTTCCTGTTCCGAGAGAGACATAAAGTCTCTCTTTGGAGTAACCAAACAGATCTTCACGATACACAAGTGTGTGTGTACGCCGGTTCTTTTCATAGATCAAAGCCATGATGAAGAACCTGAAACACAAAGAAAGGGAAAAGGATCGTAGAGATCTTTGTTTATGTGAGAATGTTACTGGGAATCGGATCCAGAACTATGTAGGATAAAAGAGGTTTATGACCTGTGAGTTCAACTGAGTAATCAAGTTGCAACTCATTAAATGGTAGATGTATTTGGGATACATTTTGGGGATTGGATTGTCTATGTATTGCCAGAATGCCTGCTAGTAGACAGCGTTATTTGTTTGCACTTTAGTGCATTGGTAAGGCATTAGTCACAACGCAGATGATGCTAATTATATGTATCTGCGTTGGACCGTTTATCGCTGGCTAAAAGGGGTCGCCAGCCGATGTGTGTGTAGATAGTTTTTTGTACACACATCGAGGCTGGGAAAATAGACGGCGCAATATTCAGATCCCTGTCATGAAGGTTACATTGTATGTAAACCGAATCATTTGTTTACAGGAATTCGTCTAGGGGGATTTTTCTGGCAACGTAGATGCCGAAATTGGTTTAGAATTCCTGATAAGCTAATAAAGAAATCTTACAGAGAATTGGTATGCAAAGAGAATGCATGAAAGGTACGTTTTCTTTACAGGGACTTAAAGATCATAGATTTGATCTGTTTAATGCGTGAGGCATTTTCAGGTGCCTAATGCGATTGCATTGGCGAAAACTTATGCGTCTTGGGATGAGGTAATGGGGGTTTTTAGGTAAGTGTACCGTGGGGTTTGGCGGCACCGCCATAAGTCTGTTAATAACAACCGTTTCTTGACATTGCGCTTCTTTACTTATCGCTTCCGTACTTATCGCTTCCTTACTTATCGCTTTCTTACTCTGTTTACTGCTTACTCTGCGTGCGACGTGTTTATACCGTTTTTCCTCATTCTGGTTCAGGGTTTCGTTTCCGTCCGTTCGATAGCTTCGAATTTTCTACTGGTCATAGTCTCCAGTTCTCCAGTACTTTCTAGAATATTATAGTACTTTGTTTTGGACTTTCTAGAATATTCTAGTACTGATTGTCATATGCGTCACAGTACGTTTGAAAAGAAAGTGATAGCTGTCTACATTTTTTGGCACTGCATCGTGTATAATATGAGGTACCAACTGCTTCAAACCTATCATCGGATAACGGCACCAATGGTGTTTCTTCTTCTTCATTGTCAGTACTATATCCAATTTTGATTAAGCGGAAATGTACTATGCCAGTAATCTAGTCCGGATTTAAAAATGAAACTAAGCTGGACGTGCAATGAATCAACTGCAACGCTCATATAGTTAAAGGAGTATATTTGGACATTTGTGCTCGTGGTGACCCAATAGATGCCTGTTTTGGAGATCTACGTTGAGCTAATTAGCCACATAAACACACTTTTTTTTACGAAAATGCGGTTACAAAAAGAATTTTAAGATGCTTTTACATGATTCTTCTCTATGGTCGTTACTGATTCCGAATTTTATTTTTATCTAATTTAAATTATTTTGTTAACTTGTGATTGTTTGGCTATGACAATCGAATAATTGTTTACCTAGTAAACCACATATACGTACGAGCATCACATTGGTGACAGTTTCTGATTGAAAAGTTGTACGAGATTTTCAACTTCATTTTTTCTTAAATTCTTCATTGAGCAGCTCTTTTAGTGACTATTTGCTGTTGTGGGGGTATTTTTCTATGGATGTATGTGAAATATGTTATAGTGCTCTATCAAAACCCGTCTCCCGCTCGTTAAAGAAATAGTGAACCATACCGATTCGGCACTCGTGCTTTCCTTCCTACCTTTTCCCCCTTTCCATTCCACGTGGCATCTTATTGTATCACAAAGGTTTCAATAATTTCTTTAGCAACTGCATATTCCAAATTATGAACCGCTTCAGATTTAAAAAAATTAATCACTCAATTCTGAACATAATAGGACAGCATAATGATAATGCTTAATTCTCTATACAATACCGTTTATCACTTTACATATATTCTTTTGATAAACAACTATGAAATAAACAATAAAGAATAATAAAAAGAGCACCAGTAAAAAAATAAGTATAAAATTCTATCTAAAAAATCTAACTAATTTTGTCGCGAAGAACTTAATAAAACTCTTATTAATTCAGAGAAAATAAAAGAACATTAGACATTCAAAAATAACGAAAGATATAACTTACATTTAAAAAAAAAATGCAGGAATACATGTTTCACTTCCTTAAACAAGTCAAACTTGCTTTTCCAATCACCTAACAACAAAATTAGCATCACTTTCGAACAATAGAAATCCGGACATCTACTCAGTCAATTAGTATAAACAACAACTTACCATTTCGAAGAAAGCAATTTTGCCAGACGAGAAATTATGATCTGTCCCAGTTCTTCCAACACGAAAAACTAATTTACACTGAATATGCAAAACTCTCAGTTACTTGTCCACGCAACACAAAACAAATGAAGATAATAATAGTAACAAGACAAGTGAAAAGATTGCTCAACACAACACAAAAAAAAAAATCGCAATAATTATGATAGAAATCTGCGGACCACGATGGTCAAACTATCGATGATTTCTATTCGTTTTAAATAATTTTCGTGCTCTAATAAATCAGTATTCGGGACAACTTTCTTTTAATTACTTTCCGTTACGTTTTGTACTATCTATTGCAACAAACCGACGAGATGCCACGGGACAACCTCCCAGGTCCTGTAGTTTTTAAATTCCGTAACTTTTCTGTATTTCACTTTCAATTATAGGGAATCTTCTAATTCAATTATCTTCTCCTCAATGTTTGATAGCGATCGATTAAAATTATTTAAAAACAACTGACAAAAGTGTCAACTGTATTGAACTTGTTGTCCTTTTATCCAACTCGCTAAACCGCTCGATGTTGTCACTCGATGGACTAGGTAACTGATACTGATTTGGTTTACCGTAGATTCAAACAATTAAAATGGTAACAAATTTGAAACCAAAGGCTTTAGATTATACACACTCTTCGCTCACGACTACGTCCAAGCACAGCATAGCAGGCCAACACCAGCTAATGGTATCTGGCGCGTGTAAGAAACGCAGCAACTCAAAGGCCGATACGAAAACTTAAAGAAACTTTATAAAAAAAAAGACACACACAAAAAAAAAGCAAAGGTACCTCCATAAAATTACCCCCACCGTTGGGGTCTGGCATTATTGTTGCGTTGAATATAAAGACCAGTCTTGTGTGTTAGTGAAGGGGAAGTTGCAGGTATGATTTTATGGCAAGTCTCGACCATGGATATGGATACGATACCGCAACCGAGCAATGATTTGTATTCAGATTGCATCTTATATGTGCCGATGTCAGCTGCAGTTTGGTTTCTTTATCAGTGAATGTCTATCCAAGCAGATGTGTGCGTTGGTAAAACTTTTGAAGAGAATTTGATAGATGGAAAAATAGATAGTTGTAGTCGAAGTTGACTGATTGGTGTGAGAACAAAAGGAGCTATGGTTAAATCTATCAGATATTGTTCACCAACTTCATTTTAAGATTGATGTGTAGCAGTAGTTGCTTTTCCTCGAGAGAGTAATTGTATTTTATCCTTAAACTTCTTTCCATTTTGTCTTACGAACAATTTTTTTTAAAGCTGTCAAATTGTTTTTTTTTTAGTGCTATTCGCATTTGTAAAACAATTCACACATACAATTTTAGACCTTTTGTCAGATTTGTTTTTGCTGCTGTCATTAATAGTCGATGCAAAGAAGGCACAAATCCTAAATTAATACACGAAAGTAAATAATTTAATCCTGACCCAAAGCCATTATTTAGACTAGGAAAATTATTATGTTGCAAGTAGCTATCGTTTATGTATGACATCAATCGATTGTATTGTATTGCCGGGCACGTTAACAATGACATAACAATACACTTAAGACCGAAAACCCTTGGAAAAGTGCCAAGTTGTGCTCAACTCATTGAATCACAAATACACAACTTTACAAGATGGTACAATGTCATCAGTTAAACCACTCTTAATTAATTAATAAGAAACAAAACAAGAGGAACAGACTAAATATGTTGTTTTTTTTTTTTTTTTGGATTCGGTAGGTTGGTGGAAATCTTTAAAAGATACCTCTGGGCCGATCCAGAGGCATGCCGGGTTTTTACCGACTAAAACCACCTCCCGCCAGGCTCATATTTCCGTTGATCCCCGCGGAACTTTCTTTTAGATATTCCATCGAGGGGCGGGACGGAGTTTACCTGTTACTCCGTTCGTCGCGTCGCAACTGCCGCATCATGTCACATAGAATACCATTTGCTACGGATCATGCCTGTTTTGAACCCAGCATCTATTCTATTACTCCAGCCGGGGTAACGGTCCGTCTCATATGTCTCTCCAAAATCATTCGTGCGGCCTCGGATCTCACGCACTCTGTGAGTACGTGTTCCGCATTTTTTATTTTGCCTTCGCAATACAAGCAGTATGGGTGATTCACATGCTTATACTTGTGCAAATATTGCCGAAAGCATCCATGTCCTGATATTAGCTGAGTCAGGTGGTAATTCAGCCCGCCATGTTTTCTTTTCACCCATGTTTCTATATCAGGTATCATGGTGTGGGTTCATCTTCCTTTGGTAAAAGAATCCCACCTTCGTGCCATTCTCTTAAGCTTAAGAGCTCTAATTGTGACCGCATTATCCGACGATTCTCTTAAGAGAACTCATGCAATGCAGCGTTTTCTTTAGCGGCAATGTCAGGTGGTGTCCTCTCGGCCAAAATATTTATAGCATCTTCGTATATCGTTCGGAATGCACAGCATACTCTTAGTGATGCCAGTCTATGTGCTGAGTTCACTCCCCTCATGTACGACTTATATTGTGCGACTCCTGCCCATATGTGAGCTGCATTCATTATGGGGTGGGGTCCTCCAACATTGGGTAGCAGTCTCGCCAAAATTTGCATACTCGTGCCGTTTTTTCACTCGTTTTCCTCAGGTGTCCCTTGAAGCTGAAACTGTTGTCGAGTATAACACTAAGGTATTTAATATAGGGACTGGATCTGATTATTTGTCCTTCTATTTCCAAATCAAGGTGTTCAACTTTCTTGCGGCTGCATATTAAAACTACCTCCACCTTATGTCCAGCTAGTTTCAGTCCGGCTATATCTAGCCAGCATTTAATGCTCTGGATTGCTTTGGAGCAAATATTCTCCAGGTCATCTAGATGTTTAGCTACGGCCATTATTGCCAAATCATCTGCATACCCAATGATTCTAACCCCCTTCGGTACATTGACCCTGAGCACACCGTCATACATGATATTCCATAACAGCGGACCTAATACAGATCCCTGAGGTACACCCGCGTGTGGTCCGAGTGGTAGCCGGGGTCCTAGCGCCCTGTGGGCCCCGCCATATACCACCCCATCAAGCTATAGGTTCCGTGAATTGGTCGGGAGAAATCCCTGGCCATCTTTCGGGGCTTGGCTGATAAACCGGTTCGAGAAAAGGTTGGTTAGGTGGTAGTCGGTCCCAAGGTGAGATACCACCCCGTCACGCTGTACATTCCGCGATATCGCCGAGAGAAATCTTCGACGGTGTTTCGGATGTGTGGGTGATGGTGTGGCGTAAGTTTAGTCGCGGAGCCGGCAAGGGCGCAGGATTCACTAAACTTCCACAGCTATTTCACTTATCCCCTGTAGGTTGTTCCGCAGCTGTCAACAGTAAATAAAAATAAACACAGCGTGTACGACGAGTGACGATTCTTCAAATTCGAACTGTGAACGATCTCGATCGGCTCTATGGCACAAGTGCACTCTTTGCATGCTCAAATCTGACTCCGGTAATGCTGACTCAGCCTCTGGTGATTGCGATGAGTTTCCACCGCACACCTTCGCACGAGAAACATCCCTTCCGTCGTGCAGTGACCAAAGAGAGCCAATCCGCGTCCCATTGGAAAGTTCTTGCACAATATCATTTCTATTGGAACGAATGTCCTCCTATTGGAAGGAAGGACAAACGAAACGCGCATTGAACAACGAATAGAAGGAAGATATGCAGCTGTCCAAACATTAGCATGGGTAGACCTAACATTTCGATCATAACGATAGAAAGTATTTTGTATATACCGAAATGGTATCTGAAAAGGGCAAGCGCTAAAAATGAGCATTTGTTTGAATTGGCTAAATACGTTAGGATCGCTGGTTTATCGCTTATGCGATCGATCCTAGGTAATTGGTTGCAGCTGCATTAGCCATGGGTTGTATGGGATGATCGTGGAATCAGAGGTTGCTTGGGAAAAGCAAACACAGCTAGATTGCTGTGAAGATGCTTGGCATTAATACCAACGCGGGGGTCGTGGAAGTTTTCCTAATGGTTGGCAATGGACATGGGTGCCGACCAGAGGAAACAAATATGTTTTAAGGGATACAGCGATGTGGATGATGCTGTGGCAAGGTGATGATCTTGCCATGGGATGTTTCACAGGAACTTAAGATTTTTGCAGGGTGCTGCTTAATTGCAGGTAAGTACCATGGGGTAGGATGGAAAGAGGATGGTTAAATGGGGTTAAAGCGACGGGTACTTTTTCGGCACCTTGAAGAAACCCCACAATGGCCCGGACTGACACGGAGTTAAGTCATGATAGTACCTTCTGATATAAAGAATTCCGGAGGTAAACTAGTCTCCCATTCGGATCTCCGGCGGAGACTATGTCGGGGGGAACATCATTCAGATATCATGATAAATAATGGAATTTTAAGAGGTTCGTCATCACATAACCGGGCTCGCTCTGGAGGCTCTGCCCACGCGCGACTGGTGACGGCATTTTGTAAAATCAGGGGCATCGGTTTCACCAATACGAATGTAAACGCCGTCCACCAATATTTGCAAACAACGAAACCTGATATCCTTGCCCTAACTGAGACCCAGGTCGATTCGTCAACTGATTCGACATATCTTCGTTGCGTAGGCAGCTTCGCCATGTATGGAAGTATGGGGCTTCTAACTGGGACGATTTGCGAGATTTCTTCGCATCCTTTCCATGGTCCGAGGTGTGCTTCGGAAACTCCGATGCTAACGCATGCGCGGAGTCGGTATCAGAGATTATTCTTCTGGGGATGGAGATGTATATTCCACATTCCATCAAACAAAGTTCGTCTGACAAAAAATGCGAGCTGATTACAGCGGCAAAAAATAGAGCTTTTAAGCAATGGCGCTCCAATCCCACCGATGTTAACAGAACGAATTTTGTTAGAATCAGAAACGCGTGCAACCAGGCGATTGATACCGTGAAGAAAGCTCACAACGACAGGATGATCAATAAACTCCTTCGGTGCCCAACTGGTTTGCGCTCCTTCTGGTCAATCGCAAAAGCTGTCAGTGGTAACTTCACAACTTCCTCTTTCCCTCCGTTGGTGACAGAGAGCGGGACTTTAGTCACGCATTCAAAAGATAAAGCTAATGTGTTCTGGAATTTATTTTCCGCGAATTCAAACCTCGACCCCGGCCTTTTGGAGCCACCTGTGATCTCGCCGGTACGGTGTTCGATGCGGGATGTGAGATTTCGTCCGCGCACTATCCAACGCATTTTACGTGAACTGGACTGTAGGAAGGCAAGCGGCCCGGGCGGAATACCAGCAATAGTCCTTAAGAACTGTGCTCCAAAACTATCGCCGGTTCTTGGCAGACTCCCGCTTATCTTATGCACGGAGGACCTTTCCTACCTGCTGGAAAATCGCGCGAGTTTAGCCAATCCCAAAGACGGGAAAAAAGTGTCTCCCACAAAATTACCGTCCGATAGCATTACTGTCTATTTTATCTAAGGTAATGGAAAAAGTCATCAATACTGAGTTAGTTAAGTATTTGGAGTGCAACGGACTTCTGAATGATCGTCAATACGGATACCGTGGCAGGCGGTCCACGGGAGACCTTTTGACACTTATAACCGATATATGGACATCTGCGATTGAACAGCATGGTGAGTCAAGGGCGGTCGCATTGGATATCTCCAAGACTTTTGACCGCGTCTGGCACGGGGCATTGCTGAGCAAATTTCGTTCATACGGACTTTCCCAAGAGCTTTGCGACTGGACGAGGAGCTTCCTCGAGAACGATCGATCCGGGTTGTTGTGGACGGCGAGTGTTCGGATCTGTATCCTGTTAATTCGCGGGTGCCACAGGGTTCTATTTTGGCTCCAACCTTGTTCTTGCTTCACATAAATGATTTGTTGGAGACAACGGATAACAAAGTGTTCAGTTTTGCGGATGATAATAGTACGCTTGTTTCCTCCTTTTCGAGTGATCGGCCGATTGGTGCATCTGCGTCGCATCAGCTGAGATGTAGACAGATTGACTCTCTGAATCAGGATCTAGATAGGGTTCCGCAGTGGGGAAGGGCCAATCTCGTCGACTTCAATGCAGTGAAGACACAATATACAACATTCACAAAGAAAAGTGGATCATCGGTTCCACAGCTGACGATGAGTGGCCGGGCTCTCGAATCTGGGGAAAGCTTGAAATTGCCTGGCGTCACGGTCTGTGGGAGTGTATCATGCCATAAACACCTGTCGAGCATCGTCAGGTCAGCCTCAGGAAAACTGAGCTATCTTTTTAGAGCCAAGAAATATTTTACTCCGGTCGAACTTCTTCTCCTATATAAATCCCAAATTAGACCCGCGATCGAATATTGCTCTCATGTGTGGAGCACGGCTCCTAAACATACCCTAGACCTACTTGAGAGCATACAGAGACGAGTGATCCGCCTGATCGGGACTTCAGTCGCTATCACATCGAAGGCGCGTAGCCGAACTCTGTCTGTTTTACAGATATTATCACGGGTACTGTTACTGTTCTTCGAAGATTCGTGGTATTGTTCCACGCAATTAGGTTTATATGCGCTCCACAAGGCAATCCGACGGATAGCACCCGTCTGTGGTTCATCTGCCGACGGCGCGAACATCCCTGCATCAGAACTCGTTCCGTTACAGAGCGGGGAAGCTGTGGAACTCCCTTCCCACGCGAGTGTTTCCGGAGTGTTACAACTTGCAACTGTGCAAAGAGAACTCAACAGTTATTTGATGGCATCTCGGGACGCCCACTCGGCGCTATAGGTTCGCCTCTCCCGACAGAAGTGTAATAAAAAAATAAAAATAACAAAAAATAAAAAAATAAAATAAAATAAAAGGTCCCTTATCTGTGTTACAGAGCAGTCTTCTACCCGAGAGATAGTTTTCTAATATACGCACCAAGTAGGGTGAGACTTGTAGATCGCCCAACGCATCTAGAACGCATTTTTAACTTCCAGCGCCACCACCGCGCAATATTTTTTCGTACCACCTACCCATCGTGCTCCAGCTATCGCATTGCGAGCGATGTCGCACGCCCCAGATAGTGCCTTACCGGTTGATCTACCTTTCCGGAACCCATACAGCCGTTGTCCAGAGCACCCCAGTGTCCCCTCAGTGAATAGGCATGGTGGTGAGTATCCCAGTTTGTTTGGTTTGGCCCCAATCTGCCCAAGAAGCAACACAACACTCACCATCACTCACATTTTGAAAGACCTAAAACCTTTGAAAGATAAACTATTTCGCAATACAGATATTTATACAATTCTAGCAGATCCCACTACTGACAACATGGAAATTGTAAATAAATTTGTAAATAGCATTAAGATTAAATTGTAAATTGAAGGTACAGAGCCAATAGTCCCCGCTGCTAGGCTCATTACGTTAAGTTATTGATATGTAATTTTACATTACTAGTTGATAATAAGTAAATAAATAAATAAATAATATTTCTTTGGCGATGCTAGAGGCTGTGCTGTGACAGTTACTCGTGATTGCCATCAGGACATATTGGAAATATTCCCTGTGCCCGAATCGACTTAATTAGTCATCAGAGACATCATAACAAGACAACGTCACTACAAAATGTGCTATACATTTTGTCCGGCCGAAATTTTAAAAAATTGAGAATATGACTTTTTGACTCCTCTGGACACCTACATACGAGGATATTTTAAGGAAAAGATCTACATCAACAAACCACAACTTTGATACTAAAAGACAACAATCAAATTATTATTAAATAACACCTGAAGTCTGTCTGTGGGGGTTCTCTATACTACATGGAGAACCAACCCACTGTTTCCGCCTTATTTCGACCGTCAAATCAACCCCAATTCCTCCTACTAACCTGTTCACTTGAAAATCATGTTTTCCAAAGGGACGCAAAGCTAAACTCATTATTTTATGCAGACAATGCATAATTGAGTTTAGCTACCTTTCCGCCATACGGCATCTCCATTCCGCTAACCCATAAGATTTCCACCGGAAATCGCATTTCATGTCGGTTAGCAACGGCATAGTCTGATCAAACGTTGCATAATCATGCAATCGCTGGGGAAATTATGAAAGTATTTAATTTAGTTCCCACGTTCAGATTTCCCTAGCCAATTCGCCGTCCTATTCACTTTCCCCAGACACTCCATTCGCTGGGGATCAATTATCTCTTCTTGCAGGTGAATAGTGCAAGATACATTTTCCTCTCCTTCACAATTCTGCCTTTCCATAGTTCAATGCACTCCAAGATCACCACAGTCACCGCGCTAGGTCAGTGGAACATCCTCGGAGGCTGCATTAATACACACACACCAAGACAGATCTACCCTGGGTTATTGCGTTTTTCTTTTGATTTCTTCATCCTTTCTACGCCCATCAACGTCGAACGAATACGCAAGTATTTTATCCACCTCGATGAGCGTAGAGAATTGAAGCATGTACAGGAGAGCGCGATTACAATTGGCCGATCGTCGTGCAAATCAAAAATCCAAATTTCATCCCTAATTGGGATCAGTCGCCTTACATCCACCACCGGTGACGGTCACGCCGCACCGAGTCATAATCATCCCTCGTCGCGTACACACACGTTACCACAGTCGCTATTCAATCCTCACCGCGGTTGGTCATGCCGCCGCTTCGAGTCAAATCTCAACCATTGTCGAACTTGGGTGCGTGCACACGCGTCGATTTTTATTACGAGCCGTCGAGTTTTATTTTGGACTCTCTGATCGGAATTTAAAAAAGGAAAACAAAGGGAATAATAACGTTGTGATGGTGATGCGTTTAGTTCGGAATTCAAGTGCCTAAAACCTAGACAAACAAAAACAAATATATGTATACAAAGCAACAAAATCTGTTTAAACTCAATAGATGTCAAATAATTGAATTTTAAATTTCCCATGCTATAGTCGTTAATGTCAAAGACAAAAAGAAAATACATTAAAGTAGGCAGTGATAATGAATGTCATTTATAAAAATAAATTAAGTAAAACCAAATAAAAAAACATTTATACAACACAACAACCTCTCTGCGTTAATTATTCTTCCCTTCTTCTTGTGAACAATTTTTCGGTAGACAAGTGTTGGGGGATTAGTGAACTTAGTGCCCGTATTTGGCAGCAAAACTTACAACTCCCATATGTCAATCTGTTATGCAAAATGTGTTTAAAAGATCTCGCCTATGCGCCAGCGTTGGATACTTAACCGATATCATATTCCATTAATAACGGAAAAGAACAATATATGTATTTCATTTAAAGTTTATTTAAAAAAAACATGGAGCGGGAACATAGATAGAATCCTGCGCATAGTGCCTGGGTTTGTAGTTTTCGGAATTTGTTGCATTTGTATTATTCAACAAGCACACATAGACACCACACTGGGTTCTTCTTATTGTTTTATACTACTTCTTAAGTAATCTCGCGGAACACCCATTCAAATAACTTAAAACTGCAAATATGTTTTTTATAATTTACTTGGTTTTTCTTAGTTCCTGAACAAGCCAATAAAAAAAGAAAAGATCTCATCACCTAAATCTGTAGCATCACTTTGGAAACTCTAAATCTTCATCTCACTAAACCATTCTTATTGTTTTATGTTACTACTTAAGTAATCTCGTGGAACACCCAGCCAATAAATAAACAGCAAATATATATTTTTATAATTTGTTTGATTTTTCTTAGTTCCTGGAACAAGTCAATAGGGAAAGATAAGATCTCATCACCTAAATCTGTGACATCATTTTCGAAACTTTAAACCTTCATCACACAAAACCTATCCATCCTTGAACATGACATGACACATAATATAAAAGGGTCTTATGGGTCAATCCAGACCCAAATAGAAAAAAGTTTATGTTTCGGAAATCAAAACAAAAAACGAATCTTCATTGTTTCCCAAATGTCCGCCCAACCTTTGTCTCCGAAATGTGTAATCCATTAGTAATCCCTGTCAAAAGCTTACATTTTTAATCGTCTCATTGGCTCAATGTTCAGTAGAAACCCGACCGTACAACATATAAATTTCATAAAAATTCTTATAAACATAATCAAAGAAATGAGGTTTGAACGAACATTTCAAACAAATAATTGTGCTGCATATATCTCCATCCCCACTCCTCACACTGCAACTGATCTAGATTTTCCATCTCACAACTCCAGTACGCCTGTCAATGCAAGCGACTTTCCCAGTGGTTTTTACTTTGTGATATTTCACCTTCTAAGCGAAAAACGCGACGACCCCATTGCGCACCATATACAACATAAACCAACTTTCATTTCTGTTAACCACCTCCAATGAGAGTTCGATTCTTTCTCCAGCATGGTGACCGCCTTATGGCGCACGTCATACCTGCAAGAACACCAGATGAAAAGTGAAAGCTACTTCCAGTTTCGTCGTGTCCAATGCCACGGTACGGAAATAAAATATTTCACTTTCGGTGTGAGTTTCTGACATCAAACCAACAGACATCAATTGGAACGCAAATGAAAAGGTGGAGGTTAACGACTGCGCAGATATGCGCCATATGTTATCTTATCACGCTGGCCATTGACACTCGAGGTGCCTCAAGTTGATTAACGTGCAACGCCTGCCACCGCCCAATGGAATCGACCATTTGAATTATAATGGAATCGCTTAGACAATCTTGCCTTAGGTGACCTTAATCAGATCCGCACAGGTGAGAAAAGATGAGTTGGTAGAAAGAGATCGTATAGAGGGATGTCTCTCTCTCTATTCACTTGTTTATTTTCAAAATAAAGACGGGAATCGGACACAAGAGCAAGTACGTTTTTTTGTCTGTTGGTTTCATTCCGACAACTTAAATCCTTCAGATCCTAGAAAGTGTTAGGCTCGAACTAGGTTCCCTACTTTTGATAGGTTTGTAAGTGGTTAGTATAGATCCATAGGTAATCACATACGGCTGTGCAAGGAAATCAAATGTGATCGATGAGTTTTGGAAAAAGCTATAGAAGCAAGAATATGTTTCTGGCGATTGATACTTTACGTTTTTGGCCATTTTTTAGCAGTAGTAGTATTTGTCTTATAAATTTGAAAACTTGCGGTCAAAATATCGAAGCTGTATTTTTAAAAAATCGCTTGTTGTGAATATTAAGCGCGTATTTATTTGGTCTATAGCAGCGGTCGGGGAACTTTTTTAACCATTACCCCAAAATATTTTTGCGCAAGTCGATATTACCCCCCGCCCCCCAACCCCTGAAAAGAAAACAATCAATGTAAATTTTAAATAAACATTATTTATTGAATTAATTTACATTTACATATTTATAAAAAAAAGTTGCATGAGAATAGTAAGTATGTAATAGACAAACAAAATAAAATTCTTAAATTGGAACAAACAAAAATTAATTGAAAACTTTCCCCCTTCAGGTTTTGGAAAAATGATGTTGCTTCATTACTTCAAAATTGGGACTTTTTGATGTAAGAGCAATTTGAATACAGTCTTCGGCGTTTAATTGATTTCTGTTTTTCGTTTTTATGTTCATTAGAGTGGAAAAGCCTTGTTCACAAAGGTAGGTTGTTGCGAAGGGCAGCAATTTTTTTTAAAACCTCCTCATGTGCAATTTCGAAAGCCTTTGCAGCCTTTGACAACCAAAAAGACGACAGATTTGCTTTGGTCTCAAATTGAATAGGTGCATCAGTATTGGATCGAAGTTCAAGAATTGCCCCTGCCAAACTTGGAGGTTCTACTGGTATGTTAGTAATTTCACATTTAAAAGGATCTACAACCCAATTCACAGTATATACATCAAGATCTGGAAAGTAGTCAGAAAACCACTCTCTGAGCTTGGTAAGATGTTTTATAACTGTATCCTTGATGTCATCAAAAGTAATATTTTCACAGTCTTCCAAAAACAAAGCTAACTTTGAAAAAGAAGCCATCTTGTTCTGTTCGGCTTTATACGAGGGTTGCATTTTATATTTCGGGATTAGAGAACAAAAACAAATATTGATCATCGAAAATCACTTTATTGTTTTTCAAAATATTCCCCATGAAGATCTATACACTTTTGCATGCGTTTGAACTAATTGTCGAAGCACTTTTGCCACTCTGATTGAGGTATCTCCAACACATGCATTCTGAATGCAGCAACCGCTTCTTCAGGTGTCGAAAAACGTTGATCTCTCAGTTTGTTTTTTACGTACGGGAATAAAAAGAAGTCATTCGGTGCCAAGTCAGGACTATACGGCGGATGACCCATTAAATCGATGTTTTGGGGGCTCAAAAATGCAGTTGTCGCAGCCGATGTGTGAGAGCTCGCATTGTCGTGGTGAAGAGTGATCCGTCTTCGGCGGTTGGTTTTCCTGATTTCTTGGAAGACAACTGGCAAACAAATGGTTGTGTACCACTCAGAATTGACTGTTCTGTGTTGTTCTAGTGGTACGGTTGCGACATGTCCAGTTTTTCCGAAAAAACAGGCGACCATTTGCTTGGAAGTGCTTCGTGCGCGAACAACTTTTGTTGGATTTGGCTCATCTTGAAACACCCAGACAGTCGACTGCTGTTTACTTTCGGGCTCATACGCGTAAATCCATGATTCATCACCTGTCACGATGTCATAGACGTGTTTCGAAGCACCGCGACCGTATTTTTTGAGCATTTCTTTCGACCAATTGACACGAGCCTTTTTTTGGGCGATTGACAAATTGTGTGGGATCCAACGCGAACAAATTTTTTTGACAGTCAAATGTTTATGCAATATTGAATGTATGCTGGTCCCACTAACGCCTCAGGTTGTCTCAATCTCACGATAGGTCACATGACGATCTTCCAATATCAGTTCGCGCACAGCATCAATGGTTTTCGGAACAACAACTGATTTTGGACGACCTTCACGAAATTCATCTTGGAGTGAACTACGACCAAGATTGAATTCACCATACCATCGATAAACACTGGTCCTTGATGGAGCTTCATCCATGCACTGTTGCCGAGTTAATCCACGCCGAAAGTTGTAAAAAATAATCGCACGAAAATGTTGACGATTTAATTCCATTTTTGGGCCGAGATGAATGTTTTAAGTTACTGTAAACAACACAAATAGCGCTCGTATGTCAAAACGTTCTGCGTGCGTATAACCTCAAAAATGTCCAACTTTACGACAGAGCTGTCAATTGCCGGATTGCAACACTAGGGCTGCCAAATCCCGAAACATAAGAGGCAATCCTCTTATCTCAAATACTGAAGCTTTAATCCAAACGCTGATAGTATTTCTCTGGCTGAAATGATATTAATATTTTTTCCTTGCAATTCTTTGTTCAATATATTTATATTCTCAAAAATGTCAGCTAAATATGCAAGATGTGCAACCCACGAGGTGTTTTTAAACTTATCTGCGAGAATATTCTTTCGATCAAACATAAAAGCTTCAAGGTCACTTTTGAGAGCTCACACTCGATTTAGAACATTTCCGCGAGAGAGCCACCTTACTTCTGTATAATAAAGTAGGTCCGTATATACCGCTTCACCGTCCTGACATAATTCACGAAATAGCCGCGTGTTTAGTGCATGTCCTTTGATAATATTAACAATCTTGATGGCATCATGCTTGACGGCCTCCAGTGTAGGTTCCAAATGTTTCACAAGAAGTGCCTGGCGATGGATCATGCAGTGAATAACTTCAATATTTGGATTATTTTTTTTCACCAAAGCCGAAAAACTATTAATATGACCCAACATAGCTGGAGCTCCATCAACAGACATAGCAATACAATTTACCCACTTTAAATTAATGCTTCCACTATTAAAGTATTCAATAACCTTATTATACACATCAATTCCACGAGATCTCAACTCGAGAGGAGAACAAAACAACAATTCTTCTTCAATTGCATGTGTACCTTTGTAGCGAACATATACCATTAGCTGTGAATTGCTACTAACATCTGTAGTCTCATCAAGCTGAATAGCAAAATAATGTAGCGAGCTTAGGGTTCGCTGGATTGATTATTTCTAGTAAATAAGAGCCGTTAAATCGATTTTTAATTTAATTAATATAACACTCAACGATTTTCTTTTCTATCGCTTGCTTCGCTTTTTTCTCTTGCTTTCTTATTTGTCACCATCAGCTGTCTCGACGTCTTTTTATCGTTTCGCACATTCTCATTTCGTTTCCGTCCGTTCCATAATCTTGGATGTTCTAGTCTCCAGTTTTCCAGTACTTTATAGAATATTCCAGTGCTTGTTTTGGACTTTCCCGAATATTCCAGTACGGACTGTCATATGCGTCACACTACCCTCCACCTAGATTAGTTCCTCCCGAACTAAGTTCACTGGTCTTCTGGGTTAACAAAAATCGCCAGTCGGTCACGATGTACCACTTTCATTTTGGCGTTCGGTCTTCGCTGAATCCTATAGACAACGTCGTTAATTCTTGTGAGGACCTTGTATGGTCCTTCCCAATGTTGCTGCAACTTCGGGGATCTTCCTCTTTGCCGGTGAGGGTTGTAGAGCCACACGTTATCGCCGGCATTAAATCCGAATGCGTTGGCTCGAACGTCGTACCTTGTTTTCATCCTGTCACTTGATCCCTTGATTTGCTTTCGAACCAAATGATAATTTTCGTCGAGGCGATTTCTCCATTTGGCTACGTAGTCTTCGGTCTTATCTATGGCGTTTGGAGGTATTCCGAATCGCAGATCGGCTAGTAATCGTATCTCTCGTCCAAATATGATTCTTGCTGGAGAATGGCCTGTCGTCTCGTGATTAGCCGATCTATAACTCATGAGAAAGGTTTGTACATATTTGTCCCAGTCTCGTTGGTGATCACTGACGACCTTCGATAAGTGTTCTTTCATTGTTCGGTTGAACCTTTCGACCATTCCGTCTGACTGCGGATGTAAGGGTGTGGTCCTGGTTTTCCTTACGTCCAATGCCGCACAGATGCCTTGAAATATCTGTGATTCGAAATTTCGGCCTTGATCGGAATGAAGCTCACAGGGAACTCCATATCTGCTGATCCAATTATTGATTAGCTGCTCAATGACGGTTGTTGCTTCTTGGTTTGGAATTGGAAGGACTTCTACCCACTTGCTGAAGTAATCCATGATAACTAACATGTATTTGTTGTTGTCGTTTGTTTTTGGGAACGGTCCTGAGATATCAATCGCAATTCGCTCGAAAGGGGGATCCACGTTGTACTGCTTCATAGCGCTCCTTGGTTTTGCTGTTGGTCCTTTGGTCGCAGTGCAAGTTGTGCACTTCCTACACCAAGACTCGACGTCATCTCTCATGTGAAGCCAGTAAAAACGAGATCGTACTTTTGAGTGTCTTATTAACTCCCAAATGTCCACCGGAGGCCCCGTCGTGCATTTCTCTTAGAACACCTTTCACTTTTGATGGTGGGACTAGAATCTGCATTCGATGGGATTTTCCGTCCGCGGCTTCCCATTTACGCCTAAGAATACCATCTTCCACCAGCAAGGAATTCCATTGTGCCCAATATGCTTTAAATGTTCCACTCTTGTCGGAAATATCGTTCCAAGTTGGCCGCTCGTTCTTTTCTTTGTGTTCCAGGATTAGCGACATATCTTCATCCTGAAGTTGAGCTGCGCGTATAGCCTCATTCGTCCACCCATCTAGTACTTCTACTTGTACATTTCGCAGGTCGTGTGCCTCTTCATTCTCTTCCGCTTTATGACAATGTTTAAAATCTGGCTTACATCGTCTTCTTGATAGAACATCAGCGTTATTATGCACCTTCCCTTGCTGAATTGAGCTTATCATTGATACGGGTGCACATTCTGCGGTTAACTCTCCCTTTCTTATTGCGACCGGGTCTTCGGACGCATTTAGTACTCTGACTGGTACAATGTGTTTCTTCACCTCAGGTTGTTCCGTTGATAGTCTCCTCTTATGACAAGTGCATGAACAACAATTCTCACTCGATGTTTCATTCATTCGTCGACGTTTTCTACAGTCAATGGAGATGTGGCTGACTTCGCCGCATGTCCAACGCTTCATATCAGATCTCGGGATTCTCCGTTGTACATGCCCGATTCTTTGGCAGGAACATTCCTGGACGGACATTTCTCGGACTCTATATGTACTCCTGGTAGCCAGTTTAGCAGATTCATATGCCAATGCGAACGCCAGTATTTCATTAGTCGTCTTCTTTCTCGCCAAACGAACGGCCTGTTGCAAGTCCCGATCTTGGAGTGCGTTTATAAATGCATCCATTGCTACCTCGTTCAGAAATTCTTTAGTCTTTTGTATAAGCCAAGTTTGCCAATCGCTCAATGTCTGCCTGCAACTGTTGAAGATTTTCTCCAGGTTTCTGCATTCTGCTCCGTAGTTGCATGCGGTAGACCTGTTGCATGTGGTTGTCTCCATACCTAGCTTCAAGGCCGTGTCTTACCGCTTGGAAATCTGTTTGCTTCTCTGCTGGTATGGTTTGTAGCAATTCTGCAGCCGCCCCGCGGAGTGACAAGATTAGTGATGTTGACTTTTGCTCATCCGACCACTTATTATAATTGGCCGAGGCGTCAAACTGCCGTATAAATATGGAGAAGGGTCCCGTTCTATAGAAGGTTGGCGGTTGCATCCTTGTATCTTTGTAGTCATGTTGATTGCTAGGCGATGTCTTATTTCTGTCAACACACTCAAGTCTCTTTTCGATTCCCGTTATTTCATCGGTGACTTTTAGATCCGGATTTTCTACTTCGTTTCGAATTTCTTCCTTAAAGTGTTGAAAATTACATTTCATCCACTGCGTTTGGGCATCCAACTTTGCATTTTGGGCGTCGAATTTTGCATTAACATCTGTAGCTTGTGCGTCCAATTTTGAGTTAATATCTGTAGCTTGCGCGTCCAATTTTGTCATCATCATCCGGAACATCTCCGAAATGTCCAACTGTGGCGAACTCTTCTCCGTTACATTGCCACCATCTTGACTCGCTGTTTCTTCTCCATCCGGACAGTCTGGCCCAAACGTAAAAACATATGTGTCGACATCAATACCCTTTCCTCCATTGCTGCTTGTAGGCGCTGTCGAAGAATTTGCTTCTGTCGTCTGCTATCCAGATCCCGGCCCTCAAGTTCCTTCTTCAACTCAGGAACGTAAATAAGAGCCGTTAAATCGATTTTTAATTTAATTAATATAACACTCAACGATTTTCTTTTCTATCGCTTGCTTCGCTTTTTTCTCTTGCTTTCTTATTTGTCACCATCAGCTGTCTCGACGTCTTTTTATCGTTTCGCACATTCTCATTTCGTTTCCGCCCGTTCCATAATCTTGGATGTTCTAGTCTCCAGTTTTCCAGTACTTTATAGAATATTCCAGTGCTTGTTTTGGACTTTCCCGAATATTCCAGTACTGACTGTCATATGCGTCACAATATTTAGCCTGTTTTAGTGAGGAAATAACCTGTTCCTTTACATTTTCTGCCAAGATAGAAATCCTTTCTTTTACAATTCTTGCGGACAAGGGCACTGAATTCAGTTTATTCGCCTCTTTCTGACCACACATGATCTCCGTAATTTTCACAGCTGCTGGTTTAATCAAATCTTCACCAATAGTATATGGTTTCTTGTTTAAGGCTACTGCAAAGCTAGCCTTTGATGCTGAACGCTGATCAAAAGTACCTAACAAGTTGCTGTCCAATCTTTCTCTTTTAACAGACATTTCTAAATTTACAAAGTATTCTCGCGGTTTGGGAGACAGATGTGGATGCAAATTATCCAAATGTTTCTTCAATTGACTTTTTTTGAAAGATTCTGAAGTCAATATTTTCAAACATACAACACACCGCGGTTTCATCGTACCTTTGTCTTCTATTTGTGTAAAACCATAATTAAGAAATTCTTCCTGGTATGTTCTTTTCCTATTTGCTGCCATCTGAAGGGTGACAGAAACAGTGGTAAAAAAATTTACATTAAATTAAATTTTCAAATCGCGCTTACCTTGATAGTGGAAATTGATGATGAAATGATGTGTCTCGTAAGTGAATTGCACGCAATCAAACGACGCGTCGGAAACCCGTGCATAACTGACCGTTGAGTGCTAAGTTTAAACATTGCAACATACGCAGCGCCTCTAGTGGTCGATGCAAGAAACAACGTAACGCAAGCACGCACACACATACACACAACGCGTGTAGTGCTCCCGAAGCCCTACCATCCTCCTACAATCCCAATATACCCATTTCCACATTATATACCTATTACACATATTAGACGTATCCCCATATTAACCTATACCCACTTCCATATCATATATATATTTCCTATATTAGATTTATCCACATATCAATCTAAACGCATTTCTCAGATATATTCCATCCATTATCCCATTTTCCCATACGATATACATATACCACCATTATCCCATTTTCCTAAACGAATTGCCTAAAATCGTCATCCTACATACATAGCAGCTGCAATTGTGGTTGTCTAATATAACGATCCCAGAATCGTTACCAAGCAAATACAACAAATACTCGACGTGACGATTCTGAGACCAAATCAAGCAACCAGCAGCTTGGTAAGAAGAATACATTTTTGTCGCCCAAGCCATAAACCAAAATCGAAAACCATAGCGGCTGCTCGATTGTGATTGGCGAAAACACACTCACGCGTTGCTGGCTTTCAGGTACCTGGAGAGCAAGATGACCTTTTTCCCCAGGTTCGACTTCGTTCATCAAAAACTCAACGAAAGAATGATGTAAAAAGAAAGAATTTGTACTTTGGCTAGTCAGTCAAGATTACACCGCCACCGGCATCGGCCACGCATGAAGGAAAAGTTATAAAATTAAATTAAAAAGGAAGTTTCGTTTTTTTTTCTTTTCGAAAGTAATAAAAGAAAATGTTAGTAAGAAAAGTGTTGCGTTCTCTCTCTTACTTAAAACCTACCCCGCTCTCTTCCCTCGGCCGAGACGAGGAAGCACGGCAGTGATGCGGCGTTATAACACGCGCGTCTCTTGCTTATCATGCGCACACCAAACGAAAAACTCGACTTCAACCAGAATTAGCGGCCCGGGCCGTGTATCACGCTGAATTGTTTAAGTTTGTTAACATACTACAATGTTTATGAAATAGCAATAGAAAAATGAGAAAAAATGTTTAGGCCGTTTGGGGTAATTTACCCCGGTTCCCCGGACCGCTGATCTATAGGTATGATTCTTGTGAATAACTCACTGAAATTTTAGAACATTTGCTTGCTTAGGTTAGAAATGACAGCGTCTTTGCTGTTGGAGGAAAATTCTTGTGGGGATTTCTTAAAATGAAAAAATCTGTGAAACAAAGAATTTGCAAGGAATTTAGTTCATTGAAAATGTTACAAACGTATTAGTGAAAGTGAACGTTCATCAAAAACAGAAGTTTTTAAGTGATGGGAGTCATTTTGTGAAGAGTGTGAGGCAGTCGAACAGGATATTCTCCAGATTTAGCCCCCTGTGACTATTTCTTGTTTCCAAAACTGAAGAAAATTCTGGGAGGTAAGGAAAACAGAAACTAACGCCTATTTGGAAGGCCTTGAGGAAATCGTAGTCGTTATGGCAAAAGTCCATAAATTGGGCTACGAGCTCCTACCCCATCCAGCATATCCTCCAGATTACGCTATTTGCGACTATTTCCTGTTTCCAAACCTGAAGAAATGGCTGGGCGGTAAGAGATTTGCGTCGAATGAAGAGGACATCAGAGAAACTAACGCCTATTTTCTAAGCCTTGCAGAAACCTAGTATTTGGAAAGAATAAGAAAATAGGACAAACGCTGGACTAAATATATCGAGCCAAATGGTGACAATATTGGGAAATAAAATGCTACCAAAAAATATCTTATGTTCAAAAAGTCACTGACTTATCAAGCTGCCCTCGTATATTAAAGATAAAATTAAAGAGAACATTTACGTCTTTCGTCGCTGCCGCACCGATGAGTAGAGATAAACAACATTTTCCCAGATTGGTCTGTGGTTTTTTCGAAATTTAAATACTGACGCGAAAATGAAAAATAACGCAGTCACAGTTGCAGGATGAGGCAAGTAGTCAACCATCTTCTTTTAGGTCTAATTCTGCGGATGCGGATATTACTAGCGATCGTTTTTCCCCTAGGCTTTTATCACTCTCTGGCTCATCAGCCAAGCTTCGAAAGATCGTTAATAATTCTGCGGCGATTCCCCGAGTCCTCAGAAAACTCACAAAAGTTCCCAGCGAAAAGAGTTCATACTCCCGCGTGTCCACGCTACACGGCACTCAACGACTATGTTTCAAATCCACATTTATTTCCAGTACAATTAAAGATTTCACTTAAGAGTAAATATTAAATTCTATTTTATATGTATCTTCCATACATTAACTTGCTGGCCCTTTGCAAGCACTCTAAATTATCATCATCATCATCGGCACTACAACCGGGAGCCGGTCTTGGCCTTATTTAGCAAGTCCTGGGGCTTGTTAAATTTTCCATAATGATTTATTTTGTCTGGGCAAGGTCATTAGTCTTGCGCCAGGGGCTCCCCGACGACTCTAAATTATAGAATATATTTTTTTTTTGACTTTCGGCGTACAATTACTTTTATTTTTTACAACATATGATAATAACCTATATGTATGTAAAAGGTATTTAATGACTTGATGTTCCCAAATGTCCCATTCCACATATTCCTCAGTACATAGTTGTAACATCAAAGGGGTTTCGCGACCCATTCGATGGGTCGAGGGATTGGTTATCCTATTACACAATTAACGACTATAATTTCCATCCTCCCTTTCCATTCAATTCATTACACAAATTCGCGTCGTTATCCCTTAATAGACACATTTCATACCAAAAAACAACATTTTACAACGCCTCCATAGCATATTTTCATTTTACATTCAATTCCTATTCACAATATTTTTCCGTAACATAATCCTATCCCAAAAGCAGTTAATGGTCAAACTTTCCATCGTACATAACATGTACAAGGTATTCAAAAGGAATAGTCATAATTCAAATGGAAAAATAACATACAAACTTTGTCCAGACTTTTCATCTCCTATCTCGCAACTGTCGTAATTCTTACCCCAACGAATTACAAAATTCTCTTAACGAGGACCAAAAATAATTGTCACACATATTTTTAAGTGCATTTGCCGTACTTGGCCATTATATATTCGTACACGGTTCACTTGAATCTATTTCAATGAATCAATAAATTCCAATGAATCAAGGTGGGCGCAAATTTGTGTCCTCGTATAAAAGGACGCGAATGAGCGATTTTCTCCAGCGTTGTTATTTTGGAAATTGACACGGTTGTGTTTTTGAAATAGACTCGTTGTGCGATTGAGTTTGAATTCGGTGTAAATCATTTTTGAATAATGGCGTAAGATATTGACATAACTTCAGACATTTTAAATGAGAACGTATTTTTAATAAACGTTTAATGAATAATATCGATATAAAAACCTAAAAATTGTTAAACTAATTTTATGATTAATAAGTCATTTTAAAACAAGTATATTATTGCTTTGACGTCCGCCACAAACAATTGGATTAAAATATTGACCAATAAAGACATTCTCTACCAAGAGTGCAGACAACTTTACCTGATTTTTGTATTTAGTGTGAAGTGAATACATCTGTATGAAAGGAAGTGGAAAAGCTTTTTGTTCGAAATCATTCGTCGTCAAGGTGTCACTGCTCCAGTACTAACCACAGTGTCGTTCCAGCGTTGGAGTTGGGAAAGCGACCCTAATCACCATCTGCAAATCCCTCAGCAGAGAGCCAGCGAAGGTAACACATCGGCACAAACCCCCGTCGAGCCAAAACCGGAGCACAACAGTGAGTACCCATGGTTGTTTAATTATATATATTTTATATTGTGTGCAAAAATAATAATGCAAAAATCCGCAGCACCATCAGATACTGAGAAAATTCAGGAAATAAGAACACAACCAAAGAAGCAGCGAGCATAAACAAATTTCATTATCCCCTTTAAACCTAGTTGGTTTTTCCTTCACGGAGCTTTGGCAATGCGAACTGCATCAAGGTAGAGTAAGTTGTTTCTACATATCGCCACACTATCCTGGATTTATCTTTTCCCTGAAAGATGTTATATATAATCACCATTACATCCGAGGATGATGAGTTTTTTTTCTTTACAATAATAAAATGGGATTTTGAGGTGCCTTGAAATCCCACAGCACAGTTTGATCGTAAGACGAGCAAAAGAAGCGATAGAAGATAAGCGAGGGTGGAGTGGCACCTGCCTCGGAGACTATCGTAAGACTAAAGTACATTAATTTCATATCCCTACTCCTTTAGGTTAGGAGCTTAGCTTACTTAGTTAAAATAAAATCTATATACAAAAAAGAGAAAATGGAACAAACAAAAGGAAATTACCGAAAATATGAAACATGACCCGAGAAGTCGATGCGGGCATGGGAATGAACACACGGATCGTTGGACCGGTTGGTAATCTGCAAACAGCTGATCCTGCACCTCGACTGGTAACGGCATTTTGTAACATCAGGGGCATCGGTTTCACCAATACGAATGTAAACGCCGTCCACCAATATTTGCAAACAACGAAACCTGATATCCTTGCCCTAACTGAGACCCAGGTCTGATTCGTCAATTGATTCGATATATCTTCGTTACTCAGGATACGACTTACATTCGAATTTCTTTTTTAAGGACGGAGTCTGGCTTGCCAGTCGATGGAAGCGTTGGAACCCAATAACATGGACATCATATGGTTGAGGGTCGTACTGAGGAATTCTGTTAAATTTCTTTGTTGTCTTTACCGCACCCCGAATGACGATCGACCGGCGACATTTTTCGAACATCTTTCACATACCGTCGACTGGATACAGATCAACTACCAGGCTTCTGAAATTGTTGTCCTTGGCGATTTTAATGTACACAATTCCGGCTGGTTGTTACATTCTAACAGAACCGACGAGGCTGGGAGGCTGGCGGAAATGTTTGCTGTTAGCCACAACTTGACTCAACTCGTGGAGGAACTAACGCGAGTGTCGGATACCCGAGGCGATTATGCGAACACCTTGGATCTGTTTTTGGCATCCGTATGGAATATTTATACAGAAATTATTCTTCTCTACATTCCACATTCCATCAAACGAAGTTCATCTGATAAACCATGGTTTGATTAAAAATGCGAGCAGATTACAGCGGCAAAAAATAGAGCTATTAAACAATGGCGGTCCAATCCCACCGAGGTTAACAGAACGAATTTAGTTAGAATCAGAAATGTCTGCAATCAGGCGATTGATACCGCGAAGAAAGCTCGCAATGACAGAGTGACCAATAAGCTCCTTCAGTGCCCGACTGATTCGTGCTCCTTCTGGTCAATGGCAAAAGCTGTCAGCAGTAACCTCGCTTCCTCCTCTTTCCCTCCGTTGGTGACAGACAACGGGACGTGAGCCACAAATTCATAGGATAAAGCTGATGTGTTCGGGAATTTATTTTCCGCGAATTCAAATCTCGATTCCGGTCATTTGGAGCCAACCGTGATTGCGCGGGTACGATCTGCCATGCGGGATGTGAAATTAACCCCGCGTACTATTCAACGTATTCTACGTGAACTGGACTGTAAGAAGGCAAGTGGCCCGGACGGAATACCAGTAATAGTCCTTAAGAACTGTGCTCCAGAACTATCGCCGGTTCTTGGCAGACTCTTCCGCTTATCTTATGCACCGAGGACATGCTGGAATATCGCTCGAGTTCAGCCAATCCCAAAGAGAGGGAAGAAGTGTCTCCCACAAAATTACCGACCGATAGCATTACTGTCTACTTTATCTAAGGTGATGGAAAAGGTCATCAATACTGAGTTAATTAAGTATTTGGAGTGCAACGGACTCTGAAGGATCGGCAATACGGATTCTGTGGCAAGCGGACCACGGGAGACCTTTTGACACTTATAATCGATATATGGACATCTGCGATTGCGGGGCATGGTGAGTCAAGGGCGGTCGCATTGGATGTCTCCAAGGCTTTTGACCGCGTCTGGCACGGAGCATTGCTGAGCAAACGTCATTCATATGGACTTTCCCAGCAGCGTTGCGACTGGACGAAGAGCTTCCTCGAAAATCGATCGATCCGAGTTGTTCAGATCTGTATTCTGTTAATTCGGGGGTACCCCAACGTTATCTTTTGGCTCCAACCTTATTTTTGCTTCACATAAATAATTTGTTGGAGACAACGGATAACAAAGTGTTTAGTTTTGCGGATGATAGTACGCTTGTTTCCTCCTTTTCGAGTGTTCGGCCGATTGGTGTATCTACGTCGCACCAGCTGCGACGTAGGCAGATTGACTCTCTGAATCAGGATCTAAATACGGTCCCGCAGTGGGGAAGGACCAATCTCGTCGACTTCAATGCAACGAAGACACAATATACAACATTCACAAAGGAAAGTGGATCATCGGTTCCACAACTGATGATGAATGGCCAGACCCTCGAATCTGGGGAAAGCTTGAAACTGCTCGGCGTCACGGTCTGTGGGAATGTATCGTGGCATAAACGCGTATCGAGCATCGCCAGGTCAGCCTCAGGAAAACTGAGTTATCTTTTTAGAGCCAAGAAATATTTTACTCCGGCTCAACTTCTTCGCCCGTATAAATCCCAAATTAGACTTGTGGGGTACGAGATCGCAACGCCAGCATGGGCGAGAGTTCTACCATGTCTCCACCGTTGAAGTCATCACCCGAACAAATAAAACACTGAAACACAGGTTTGTTATTATTAATGTTCAGGAGCACTGTTTATTTAATTTAGTTAGAGATCGGTTTTTAAACATAATAATTGTTACAGATTCACCGAAATCACGACACACACGTTGGTTTTAATTTATTCAAGTACAAGTACTTTTATTATTCCACACTGACTCCGTATATCTGCGCTTCTCCGCCGCTCGCGGAGAGCGGGAGATTGCGTGTAACCAGCGTGGTCAGCGGATGGAAAACGACTCCAGTATATATTTGCGCGTCTCCGCAGTGGCGGAGAGCGGGAGCGGCATAACCATTGTGGTCAGCGGATGGAAAACGACTCAACGATATTCAGTCGTTTTGGGGTGAGTTTTCCCGAGAGAGAAAGTGTTTCTCTCGTGGTAAAAACAAGGAAGAAAGACTTTGCAATGTATGTGTATGTGTGAGTGAAGATCACATTGGTTTTTTTTTTCATACACAAGGCCACGGGAATGAACCTGAAACAAAGGAAGGAGAAAGGGATCGTGGAGATCCTTGTTTATGTGAGAGCTTACTGGAAAACGAATCCAGAACTATGTAGGATAAAAGGAATGTATGACCTAAGAGTTCAACTGAGTTGCAACTCATTAGACGGTAGGTGCATTTGGGATACTAGAATGATTGAATTGTTTGCGTATCGCCAGAATACCTGATGGAGGACAGCGGTCTTTTGTTTACTCGTGGTGTGAGTTAGGGAAATAGTCCCAACGTGGATGGTGCTAATTACATGCAACTGGTGTTGGACTATTTATCGCTGGCTAAAAGGGTCGACATCCGATGTGTGCATAGATAATTTTTATGTACACATATTGAGGCTGGGATTAGCCAACCCAAGTAAGATTCCCTGATATGCGGTCGTATGATATGCGAACTGATGAATTTTATTACAGGGAATTTATGAGAAGGTAAGAAAGAACTCTTACAGGAATTTGTATGCGAAGGGAATGCAAGAAAAGGTAAGAATTCTTTTACTGAAGCTTTTTAGATTATACCTTAGATAATCCTAGATGCGTAAAGCATTTAAGCGAAATAATGTGATTGGATGGGAGTTATGGCGGTTTTTTTAGGTAAGTGAACCGTGGGGTTTGGCGGAACTGCCACAGACCCGCGCTCGAATATTGCTCTCATGTTTGGAGCTCGGCTCCTAAATATACCCTCGACTTACTTGAGAGCATACAGAGACGAGCGATCCGCCTGATCGGGGACTTGGGGCTGACGTCGGGACTACAGTCGCAATCACATCGAAGGGGCCTAGCCGTTTTAGAGATATTATCACGGGTACTGTTCTTCGGAGATTCGTGGTATTGTTCCACGCAATTCGGTTTATATGTGCTCCACAAGACAATCCGACGGATCGCGCCAGTTTGCGGGTCATCCTCCGGCGGCGCGGACATCCCTGCATCAGAACTCGTTCCGTTACAGAGCGGGGAGGCTGAGGAACTCCCATCCCAACCGAGTGGCCCCGGAGCCTTACCACCTGCAACTGTTCAAAAGGAACTGCAACAGTTATTTGATGGCATCTCGCGGCGCCCACTCGGCGCTATAGGTTCGCTTCTCCCAAGAAGTGTAATAAAAAAAAAAGATAAAAAATGCTACAGTGTGATACGTAAAATATGTTACATTATCAAAATTAGTGTTTAAAAATACTATTATATTGTTGTACAATTAGGCTTATATTGCACGGGGTGGTTTGGTATCATAGTTGTTAGACTGAACCGTGCGCCGTCATTCGTTCGCTGCTCAAATTTGAATTTACCACGCAGAGGCGAACACTTAAGTTGCCGTGTCGGGTCACCTAAGTTCAATAGTGAACGTTAACATTTCCGTATTTCAACACATCAGCAGGTCCTGTATTTTAACCCCTCACCACGTTCTGCATTTTAACCCATCACCACGTACTTTTAACACTTTTGGTACATCCGGCAATTAGTGAAGTTCTCTGTATATCTCTAGTCAGTTGTCCACTCAGAATTTTCATTTAAAATTCAAGAGTAACCCAATTGTCAAATTTCTTTTTGACACCAAGTTGGAACTACTGTGCGACATAATGACGTCAAGTTTGAGCTCTCAATTAGTTTGTTTAGTGGTGCTGATTTTGTTGGTTCACCTCAAGTGCGTTTTTCGATTTTTATAATGGATAATTTGGTCTACCAAATACTTTGCATTCAATTTTGTCTTTTATACGGAATTTTTCGTCGCTGAAAATAATTGGGTACTCAGTTCTATCGAAAACACACGTGTATGAATAGTACAAATCATTCAAAAGTGGTCGTCAAGACGTGAATGGTCTGCTTCGCACGAGCGCTCCAAGAACGGCTGTGACTGAGGAAAAAATCGTCAAAGTGAATGAAGTGGTGCTTGAAAAACGTCGTTATTGGTTGAGAGAGCTAGCAAAAGAGCATTTCACACGAATCAGTTTGTAAAATTTTGGTCGTTATTTTGGAGATGAGACGCGTCGCAGACTTGTTCCAAAAGATCTGAATTTTTTAACAAAAAAAACATCGAAAAACGGTTGTTGAAGATATGCTTCCTCGAGTCGCCAGTGCTCTACATTCATGCAACGGATCATAATTGGTGACGAGACATGGGTCTACGAGTATGACATGCAAACGATCTTCCGAAAGGCTCTACCAAAACGAACCGAAAAAACCACGGCAAAGACGATCAAAAATTAATTTAATGCTCACTGTTTTCTTCGGTCATCGTGATGTGGTGCACTATGGATTCATTCTGCAAGGTCAAACAATAGATAAGGATTACTTCTTAGGCGTTATGAGCGTTTTCGAGAGTGTGTTCGTCAATAAAGGCCGGATTTGTAGAAAGACAAATCTTTGATTTTGCACCATCTCACAAAACAGCCTTTGTGAGCGAGTTTGTGACCAAAAACTCATCTAATATGATCGAATAAGCACTGTATTCACCAGATTGGCCCCCTGTGGCTTTTTCCTGTTTCCCAAATTCAAATTGCCACTTCGAGGAACACGTTTTGAGTCGATTGAAGCCATAACAGAAAAATCGAAGAAGGAACTAAAATCGATCGACATGGATGATTGGATTAATCGTTGGCATAAGTGTATTACCTCGGAAGGGGCCTACTTGGAAGGCGATAAAATACATTTTGATAATTGATTTAAAATGTTGTTTTATTGAGAAATTCCGGGTAGACATTTTGTTGACATGTGCGTGAAAAAAGACTGCTTTTGGATTAAAAGTTTCTCTATTGAACAGCAGAAGAACACATGTATATTTGTCAGCAGAAAAACAAAAATGAAGTAAAGTAATCAGGGAAGTGAAGTGGACCTGACAGCTAAGTAACAGTGCCATCTACCGTCTAGTGGAAGACAAAAGAAAGATTTTTAGAAGTGACTCCGTCCAGAGTCGTTAAAGAGTGTACACATTATACACAAAACTCATTTGACAGAAGATATAATCGCTAATGCTGTGAAAAAAAGAAATGTAATAAGAGCGACCTTTATATACTCACAATTTCTCCCGGCCTGTAGCTTAATGGTCTCGTATATTACCCGGCACCAAGTGTTGGCACCTCACCTACCAATCGGCTTTTAGTTGCCTTTTTCGACAAGCTGACCTAGAAGCGAGTATGTTTTTAAGCCCTTCATTTTCATTTTTAAAACATTTTTTATTTTTCTTTTTATATTCTTAATTTCTAAATTAAAGGCTAGACAAAAAATGCTTAAATTCTAGCTTAATTATCTTATATAATAACTTACTGGTCCTTCGCAGACGCTCTAAGCTAAACATTACTTAACATTTGTATAATTTGCCTTTCGGCGACAGAACTTTGTGGCAGTACTGATAATTAGTTGAAATACAAAGAAAAATTTGAAAAACGTTGTCAATTTTTTTTGTTTTTTTTTCTTAAAATATAACTTACTTAACTTACCAAATTTTTTTTTTTTTTTTTTTTTTTTTTATGTAAAAGCACTTAACCTAACTTAACTTAAATCTTATACTACCCTAATTCTAGAAAAGCTAAGTCTATGTAAGCTAGCTGATGATACAATGATTCTATACCGACTTTGGTATCCAGGTCTTTATATGCCATTCAACCACCAGAACTGTTGACGCTGTCTAATACTATCGTCCCGGTCTCTGTGGGAGATAGCCCTACTGAAGCGCAGGAGCTCTGTCTGCTGTCAAGTTGGCTACTGTGAAATAGCCTCCTTGTTATAGCAAAAGTTTTCCTCGCTTTGAGCAAAGCAGCCTCTACATGTCTGTTGAAATACAGATATTGATCTAGCCAGATGCCCAGGTATTTAACTAAACTCTTGGTTTCCAGTTTATCTCCATGCGGTCCCACGATAACTAGCTTTCGCCAGTTTTTCCTTGTGTCGTACGTGGCTTTATATAATGGAGTTCTAAATAGGATGGCTTCACATTTCTGGAAGTTGATCTTGAGCTTCCAGTCATTGCAATAGCGCTGCACTTTGTTGAAGTCTCGCTGTATTAACCTATTTATGATCGCAACTTTCGGAGCTGTTCTGTAAATTATGAGATCGTCTGCGTACGCAATAGCCTGCGGAAGTGCCTCTAATAAGTCGCTAATGTAAATGTTAAAAAGAATCGGAGAGAGTACCGCGCCCTGTTGCAAGCCATTCTTGATATTATACGTTTTATTAGAGGTCACATTACCACTTTTGACCACGAACCTCCTGTCCTTTAACATATTGTGACGCATATGACAATCAGTACTAGAATATTCTAGAGAGTCCGAAACAGAGTACTAGAATATTCTATAAAGTAATGGAAAACTGGAGACTAGGAACAGTAGAACATTCAAGGCAATGGAACGGACGGAAACGAAACCCTGAAACAGTATAAATACGCCGCACACAGAGCATAGTGATGAGTAAGAAGTAGAAGGTCAAGCAAGCGATAAGTAATGAGTAAGAAGTAATAAGTGTGGAAGCGATAAGTACGGAAGCGATAAATGAAGAAATCGTTAAGTGTACGGTAAAAAGTAACGGTTGTTATTAACGGACTAATAAAGTGTCACATTGATTCAAAATCGATTCAACGGCTCTTATTTATTCAAAATAATTAATCCAGCGAACCCTAAGCTCGCTACAATATCGTAAAGTACATATAGTAAAGCCTTATGTATGCCATGTCTGACCAGTTTGTAATACAGATCCAGACGGTATCAAAGGCTTCCTCCAAGTCGATCAGACAGGCACCTGTGCATTGGTTCCTACATTTATTCCATTGTATGTCGGAGACCAGTTTAGCTGTGGCATGTGTGGTTTCATGACCCGCCTTAAAGCCAAACTGGTTATTTGGAATAATGCTGTTGGCGTCTACTCATTTTACCAGAGCTTTGTTAATGGTTTTTTCAAATACTTTACTGATGCTTGGGAGTAAACTTATCGAACGCATGTTTATTGGGTTTGTGCAGTCTTTGCCCTTTTTTGGGATGGGCTGAATGATAGCCGTTTTCCAACGCGCGGGATAATATGCATTATTTAACGCGTTGTTAAACAGGACCGTGTATATATCTATTGCCTTTGGGGGTAGGTTCTTGAGTACGATGTTAGGTACTCCATCTATTCCCACTGACTTTTTGCTTCTTAATGAGTCGAAGATACTCTGGATTCCTTCCCTTGTTATTAGAAGGCTATTAGCCACTACACCATTGGCATTAATGTCAATTGACAGATTATCTTCACTGAATTCGGTAAAACCCGGATTCTCCGATTGCCAAAGTGAAATTTCATTCCGGAGGTGCAGGTGATTCAGTCGAATTCTGTCCTCCAGGTCATGATTTCGGTGAATGCTTTCATTCACCTTGTACATTTCCTGAAAGACAGCTCCCACAGCGTTCGCCTTCTCCAAAGGATCTTCGATCACGAAGAGCTTACTATTGAGGATAGCGTTCTCTGCATCTATGCCAATGTTGGTTAGCAGCTGCTTGTTTACCTGAGTACGTGGGATTTGGAGACACTGAATCTCATTTTGATTATTTCTCCTGAATATTTTATTTATTTGTGGGAACATATTCGGGTTATTAGTTTTTATAGCTCGAATTCTGTTGTTCCAATACAAATTTGTTGCTAATCTATGTTCTTAAGCCCTATTCACAGAGACATGAGGATTTGTTCGTCTTCCTTATAAGTTTAAATCTAATTAAGATCACTAGGTAATTTACGATATTCGACTGCAGTTTCCATCACTCGTATTTATAAGGTTAACAGGTTCAACCCGGTTGGGTACGATCAGTAGTTGGTGCTTCTCACAAGGAGATAAAGCACGATTCGTGTGTAATCATTATTACAGCAATGGAGATCGCCAATTTGGTGGTGATTAAGGTCTACCCTAATCAGAGAGTATCCGGCTGCATGGAATACGATCTTTTGATTGTTTTATTTCGTGTTTCATAAATATCCGGTTTGGAGACATCTCGCCACCTGTGCGTCAGAAAGCTTTTCAAGGTTTTTTTTAGAAACTTTTGTTTTCAATAACTAACTGTGACGTCGGAATGCAGTCCTCTCCAAAAGCAAAAGTTAAATATCATTACGCATGCAGAGCATTTAAAAATGTTTCATTGACCTGTTCAGTATTACTGGTGATATTTGATAGTTATGAGAAATGATACATTTAACATGAGAAGGCCAAAAAATTGCTACATTTTTTAATGAAAACACTTGGAAGAGGACCCTTTTTTATCTCCTACAGTTGATTTGTAGGTGCAGTGTTTATCATCCATAACAACTAAATAAAGTGGTAAACAAATAAAATATTTAAATTATATATTAACATATATCAACATTTCGCATCATCAAAAAAATAATGAGATGCAGCGCTCGTTTAAAACCAGAAAAAAATATTTGCAGTCCAAGTTGATCTTTCCAAACGTGTGGTTTTATCTATTTTGAATTTATTAAAACGATGACCAAACAGCAATCTGACATTTTAAGATTTTGTTCGGTCGATTGGACTACAAGTTTTTGTTTGTTTTTTTCTTCTTTTAATGAGTGTTAATTTCCTGCTGCTATCGATTAACTTTATGGTTGAGATGGACGGTGTGATGAGCTTTTGGCTACCAGTGCAATTTGCTGAGGCAGAGTCCAAGGACACGCCTGACAATTTATTTCAACTTATTTCGTTTCGTCATTTTTACTGTGCGTATCCAAGGTATTTACTCATTAACCGCACAAAACATTTCCAAAAAAATGGACGACTTTTTGGGAATATGTATTTACCTATAGACAAGCAACTTAGGTTGCTGTTGAATACATTGCGATTCGAATAGCGCCCGACTTCTCCAGTCAGTGTGATCGCTTCTGTTTGTTGGATCTCTTTCGTTGCCTGTGTATCTCTGGTGTTTCTAATCGTTTCACATGTGCAAAAACCTGTTGGTATTTTAAGGTTGGGCTGCGTTGCTTTTAAGGACACTTTCCAGAAGCCAGACTGCACTGTGGAAGGTAGCGGCGTCTTGCGGTTTGTCCACAATAAATCGCTGGAAATTGTATAATTACTGACTGTCCATTAGATACGGGACAGGCGGTGTGGGCTTGCCTTTTACCGTCGCCGTGTGGTTCCCTTTAGTAGGTGTACGGCCGCAGGTAGATATCTGAAAGCTGTAATTCTCGGCATGCTTATTGGCGTGTTTTCGGCTTGGATTATTAAACTTTCGCTTTTGTTTGAGATATGACACACTTTTGCTTTGTTTTCGGTTTGGTTCGCTGTCTGCTGCTTGATGTTGATATCTTTTTAGCATTCTTAGGTGAAATACAACGATTGTGTTGGATTTGGGTGTCGTTTGTGTTGATGGCAGTGAGCATAATTTGTTTTAAAGTGTTCATCGAAATATCTATACAAAGAGACATCAGGAGGTATGATTTTGAATAATTGATGTTTTAATGGAGATTAGAGATTAGCACTCTTGTTTAAGAATTCATTAGAAGAATATAGAAAGGGGAATTCGATTGTAGTTTTGTTTTCGTACTTTTACGCATTCCAGATTGAGGATTTAGCGGTCGTTTTTTTTGTAGAATCAGAAGCAACTTATTACAATTTAAAAGTTATATGGCCCCAAATTACTGACTCTTAAACTAAAGAGTTCTCTCTGTTTTTGTAAATCGCCATAAAAAAATACGGAAAATAATTTTTTGTGAAGCTATTGAGCCCGAATTTTTAACAAAAATGAATCCGGGTTTTTAGTGACATTGTCATGGATAACTATATCATTTAGGCGCTTAGTTAAACACGGTTTTTTTAATAATACGTCTGCTTAAAAGGGATTGTCTGATACTCCTAATTGTCAATACCCAATACAGCACGAAGAAAATATATAAGATTAAATATTGCGTTGGCATTGATTTTTAAATATTTTTGTTTGAATAAAAGTTTCAGATACCCGTACATTTCAAAGTAAAGAGTGGAATGATTCTGCGGATATGGGACGAGTAGTGTGGAGACCAGACCTGACTGTCGTATTCAAGAAGGGGGCGGACGAAGACAATGTAGAGAGAACGGGAAACGTAAGAATTAGAGAATTCTTCAGACCAGCGTTTCACAAACCCAAGGGCAGAGTTGGCCTTAAGAATAATATCATAAATATGCGGGATGAAGCTAAGCTCCCTGTCAAATGAGATCCCGAGGTCACGTATCGAGGGTACAGATGATATCTGCTTGTTTTAGCGGGAGGTAGTAGCGGGGGGGGGGGGGGGGGGGGGGGTAGAAGGTGATGGAGTGACTTTTAACAACGTTGAGTTCAAGGCAGTTATTACGGCACCAACTTGCGAAGCTGGCGAGATCCGTTTGGAGAAGTGAGGAGTCGAGAGGAGATACGATCGTTTTGTAGAGTTTGGCGTCCTCCGCATAGAAGGAGATGGATGAGTATTTAATAAAGGAGTCAAGGATAAATATGGATGGTAAGGATAAATAGGAGAGGACCTAGATGACTGCCTTGCGGAGCCCCTGACGTAGGACGAAAAGGATTGGAAAGTGAGGATCTGAATTTGACACGGTAGGATCGATCTTCCAGGTAAGAAGATAACTACTTGATCAATCGGGGTTCGAAGCCTAGGGAGGCCAGCTTAAAAAGGATGATATTATGAGAGATTTTGTCAAAGGCCTTCCTGAAATCGGTGGTGATTACATCGACTTCGTTGCCATTCTCTAAGGCACGGAGAGTATGGGATGAGAACTCGATCAGATTCGTTGTGGTCGACCTACCCGAAAGGACACTGTGGCGGTTCCGCCAAACCCCACGGGTCGCCTTCCTCAAAAAAAACCCCAATAACTGCTACCCAGTCTGCATAAGCTTTCGCTAATGCAATCGCATTAGCATCTTAAATGCTCCACGCATTAAAACAATCAAATTTATATAACCTAAAAGTCCCTGGAAAAGAAAACTTACCTTTTCATGCATCACTTCGCATACAATTTTGCGTAAGATTTCTTTCTTTGCTTATCTAGAGTTCCAAACCAATCCGGCACCTTTGGTACCAGACCACTTCCTGTAAACAAAATGATTCGGTTTGCATACAATGTAACCGCCATGACAGGGACCATAAATATTGCGCCGTCTATTTTCCAACTTCGCCATGTGTACGATAAATTTCTTTACGTACACATTGACCAGCGACGTTTTTCTCCTCAATAAAATTCTCGAACTCGCACCATGTGCAAACAAAAGCAAATACACACATCTAGCGTCTAGTGCCATAAAACGAATTTCTTCGCATGTGATCATGTATACAATTCGATCCCTTTAGCATCACCAGCGATACACATTTCCCATTGAGTAAATAGAAAAACTTTTAGCACTTCTTCCTAATGGCGATACATTTACTTACGCATACCATTGCACTGAAAGAGTGCATGTCCTTGGTGGTCGCACCCTTAAGAGAAAAGTTTTTCTCTCTCTTCTCTTGTTTTCTTAACCCTAACCTAGGATGGAATTCATGTCAGAATTCTAGCCTCGTTGAGTCGTTTTACATCAGCAGACCAGAACGGTCACGCGATCTCCCGCTCTCCGCGCGTGGCGGAGAAGCGCAGATATGCGGAGTCATTGGCGTAACGAATTTTATTCGCCATCCATTAAGTCGAGCGGTGTTTTGCCGATTTGTTTTTATTTGAACCAAACGATTTCAAAAAATTTACATAAAACTCATAAATCCAACGATATGAACTTGCATTTAATTTATCATTTCCAGTCCAGTGTTCGATCATGAAGTGCACTTCCTCGTTTAGTTGAATATATCAGAGATGTTAATAAGAAACAAACAATAAAATTAATTTAAAGTGGTGATCACCAACAACAACACTAGTGTTTTATTTCTCTCGGCCTACTTCCTGTGTTTGTGTTTCCTCTGCTTCGGCAGAATCGTGTAGCGCTCGTCGGAACAATTAATTATGATGGGGGAGGAAGTAGAACTCGCACCCATGCCGGTGCCACGACTTCCCCCCATGCTGGTTGGGTGAGATGATGGATGATGGATTTACAACGGAAAGATAACGCGTTGTAAAGAATCCCTTCGAACAGTTTAGGGGTTTGAGACAGTTTGGCGATGGGACGGTAGTTGCTTATGTCGTTTTTAGGTCCCTTTTTATGTATGGGGGTGACATAGGAGGAATGTCAGATACTAGGGAAGATACCTTGTGAAAGGAATAGATTGAATATCTTTGATATCGGGCGAGAAAGAGAAGAGGAACATTTCTTTAAAAATACGGCCGGGAGTCCATCAGGTCCAGGGCTGAACTCCTCTTTGAGTAAGTTCAAATTCTCCTCAACTAGGTGATGCTGAATAAATTGAGGGGTGAAGGGGCCGAGGGAGAATTCGGGTGTAAGGTTATAATTTTAAGTTACCTTTTGCTTACCCGGATTGGGGGAGACGGTGTCGCTCTGTTCCGCTGGTCTTTAATGGCAAGATTGGCCTTTTTGCTTTGGTGCATTGCGTGCCTTTGGTACCTTCGGTGGCTTGCTGCCTTCGGCATGAGCTCCTTGGTAGTAAGTGGCTTGGGATGACCGTCTTATAGGGCAGTGATACCAAATGCATTGGTCGCGGGTGTGGGGTGAACCAGCAATTATTACTGGTGATGATTGAAACCAGCGGATAGTTTTTTATTTATTGAATTGAAGACTTTTTGGTTTAATTTAATTGCACTTTATATTTATTTGCTTAGACTTTTAAAGAGTTCACAACATTCGGCCTTAAATTCGGTCTTCTGGTTTTCGACTGATCTCGAATCCAAAATGTGCCGCTCTTTTATACTCTGTGGCAAGAGAGATTGGTTAAAAATTTACTTAAAAAGTCCAAGAAGCACAAACATAATTTTGTGTGCTTCAATTCGAATGGGATTCTGGCAAGTGGATAGGAATTTGTTTGAACAAATTCTCGGAAGGAGAAATTATGAAATGCATTTAGGCATTGAATGAATTACTATCAGAATGTTAGAGTTGAGCATTGGTACGTTATCGGTCAATATGGACACAGCAAATGGAACGATTTGGGATATGATCTCGCCAATGACTGATGTTGCCCCCACTTGGTAGAAACATTGACGTGGTGCGGGGGCGTAAACTACTATGAATCACTCAGGCTATACTGACAGAAGTATACGCTTCCAGTAGGGCCGCCCATGTCAGACAGGCTAGCGAGGAGTAACACACCTAGATCTACCACCCCTAATCCAGGGTGTTACGCGTCACCCTACAATCGAGTACGATAGTGATCATTATGAATTTGGCGCCGTAATGTTCCAAACGAACACTCACTACTCGAGCAGTATGACCAGATACATTCTTTTAACTTTCGAAAAGCACACTGGTCGCGCTTTGATCGTCTAATGGAAAAAATTACGCTCCAATGGCGTAGATCCACCGAATGACAGGAATCTTCATTATGATGAAATTGATCATTATCTCTTGACGATTAACAACATTGTTACCAATACAATGAATCATTCTATCCTAAAATTAGTTAACATGGAGGGACAATCAAACCGATACAGAAACCCAACAATTGACGCTGTGTATAGGCAGAAGAGGATTCTTCTCTCCAAGGTGGAATTCCTTTATTGACTGTTTAGCGATCCAAATTGCCAGGAAATAAAAGCGGTTAAGTCACTAATCAAAAACTTTCAAAACTGATCCGTAACAATTATAGATGAGTAATTAATAAAGAATGGAACAACAAAATTCAAGCCATTAAAACTAGTGGGGCGAATATGTTCCCACAAATAAATAAAGTATTTAAAAGAAAAGCCCCGCTTGGTAGAAACCTTAACGTGGTGCGGGGGCTTAAACTACAATGAATCACTCAGGCTATACTGACGGAAGCATACGCCCATGTGAGACAGGCTAGCGAGGAGTAACACACAAAGATGTACCACCCCTAATCCAGGGGTGTATCTCTTCCAACCAACTATAGGCAAAGAAAGCCTACACGACGTCTCAAATGATAATGGAATTCGAATTATCACGTTCGCAGCGTCAAAAGATCTGGTAGTGAAAAGCACGATGTTCAAGCACAATCAAATCCATTAAGCCACATGTATATCACCCGGCGGCGTAACGCGTAACCAAATAGACTACTTCCACATAGACAAAAAACACCACTCGAATATCCTTGACGTAAGATCATATGGAGGAGCAGATTGCGTCTTCTAGTGATGGGCAAAATTAGAAGTCGGCTCGCAGCAAAAAGTTCAACATTGATAAACTAAATGACCTACGCAAAAGGGCTAAATATCAAGAGGAGCTAACGAATAGATTTAGCATCCTAGAGAATGGGAGTAGTGAGAAAGAGGAAACCAATAATGTGGGCACTAAATGGGCATCGATTAGAGACACAATCAAACAAACAGCCCAAAAGGTATTAGGATTTAAGAAAACAATTAAGTCCAAGCCTTGGTTTGACGATGAGTGCAGGGCAAAGATCGAACAACGTAAACGGCTCAGAATGATCCACTTAGAAGGATATGATAAAGTCAACGCAGAAAGATACGCGACAATTCGGAAATAGACAACGAAACTTTTCAAACGCAAAAAACGCGAATGGGAGAAGACTCGGATCGAAAAAATCCTAGAAAATGGCAGAGTAAAGAATATCAGAGGTGTGTATTCCGGCATAAACTCAATTAGAAATGGATACCGAGGGAGAGGCAAAATAATTCGAGACACTAATGGGTGTCTGGTGACAGAAACAAACAATATCGTGACAAGATGGAAGTGTTACATAGTTAAACTTCAATTAATTATCCCTCCCCCTTTGAATCATTGACTTCTCGTTATTAACATCTGTGGCAATTGTAGTATTAACCTCTTCACTAAATGTGGTAAATGTTCTTATCCGCCTTCGTAACGTACCGTCATGGGTACTGGTCCACGAATCTGACTCCGAGTATTATTTTCTGTCAATACCGAACACAACTGAACAATCGTGGTTAAACAGTAACACGCACGAAGCAAACACACGGTCCAAAATTAAATTAAAACTCTTTATTGAATTCAAAGTCTTAAACTACAAAAATTGAACAACTTAATATTTGTAAGGTTTGTTTCACATACGGCGATTCGCTTGTGTACAGCGCAGTAAAATTTAACTTCCTTCGTGGCACTTACGTTAGTTGTACAATGTTTAAATCCGAAATGATTAGAACATATAACTTAAATTCTAGTCTGGTGGCACTTGTATTACTTTAATATATTTAATTCGGATTAATTAGAAAGTATAATTAGGATTCTAATTCGATGACACTTATATTAACTTTAATATATTTAATTCGAAACAATTAGAAGATATAATTGGGATACGAGTTCGTGACACTTATATTAACTTTAATATATTTAATTCGGATTAATTAGAAAATATAATTAGGATTCTAGTTCGTGACACTTATATTATCTTTAATGTATTTAATTCGGATTAATTAGAAAGTATAATGAGGATTCTAATTCGATGACACTTATATTAACTTTAATATATTTAATTCGGATTAATTAGAACGTATGATTAGGATTCTAATTCGATGACACTTACATTAACTTTAATATATTTAATTCGGATTAATTAGAAAGTATAATTAGGATTCTAATTCGATGACACTTATATTAACTTTAATATATTTAATTCGAAACAATTAGAAGATATAATTAGGATACGAGTTCGTGACACTTATATTAACTTTAATATATTTAATTCGAAACAATTAGAAGATATAATTAGGATTCTAGTTCGTGACACTTATATTAACTTTAATATATTTAATTCGAAACAATTAGAAGATATAATTAGGATTCTAGTTCGTGACACTTATATTAACTTTAATATATTTAATTCGGATTAATTAGAAAAAATAATTAGGATTCTAGTTGGTGACACTTATATTATCTTTAATGTATTTAATTCGGATTAATTAGAAAGTATAATTAGGATTCTAGTTCGTGACACTTATATTAACTTTAATATATTTAATTCGGATTAATTAGAACGTATGATTAGGATTCTAATTCGATGACACTTACATTAACTTTAATATATTTAATTCGGATTAATTAGAAAGTATAATTAGGATTCTAATTCGATGACACTTATATTAACTTTAATACATTTAATTCGGATTAATTAGAACGTATGATTAGGATTCTAATTCCATGACACTTACATTAACTTTAATATATTTAATTCGGATTAATTAGAAAGTATAATGAGGATTCTAGTTCGTGACACTTATATTAACTTTAATGTATTTAATTCGGATTAATTAGAACGTATGATTAGGATTCTAATTCGATGACACTTATATTAACTTTAATATATTTAATTCGGATTAATTAGAACGTATGATTAGGATTCTAATTCGATGACACTTATATTAACTTTAATATATTTATTAAAAAGGCCCTTCGCAACGCAACCGACTCAATATCTAAATCTCCCGCGACACTCCACCAGGACTTATAATTTCAGACTAATTAGAAGATACAGTTTGGATTCTTTTTCTTCTGTTCATCAAAGCCATAGCCTACAACACATTCGATCATCGCCCCGATGACCAAATATGGTAAGATCTCCTTAAGTATAACAACAGAAGGGTTGGAACACACACAGATAAACATATTTGCCGCTGGGACAAGTCAACCTGAAAAAGGATTAAACGAGCCCATACGGTCACCGGCTATATGAAACATTGTTGCCGATCGTGTGTGTGTTGTTGGCATCGGTGCGGCTGATTCGCACACCTCGTCGCATCATCTTTCGTGTTTACATGATCAGCGGCAGTGTACTGTGTTTTTTGCTGATCGTGTACTTATTGGCGGGAACCCCCAGCAAGCGAACTCCTGTTGGTAAATTTCATTTCGAGAAGATCGACTTCCTGGGGTGGTGATTGCTGTATGCCACCATGTACGTGTCGCTCTTGTGATCAACCGATGCTGGCATTAGGAAAACAACGCAAAAGAAAGAAATATCTCTGTAGTGATGTAGATCGCTGTTCCTGCAACCGTCCGCTTCTACGGAACATGGTGCGTCTCGCACGCCTATACCCCTGTGGTAGATTTCGTCTTCGCTGATATAATATCGTATCAGCAAGCATTAGGTCTCACAGGCTTTTCTGTGGATGCTGGTATGACCAAGGCAGGTAAGTACGTGCTTTTTGCAATTAGGACACGCGTGGTGATGGTTACCTGATGGTAGGCGGGCAAGTAGATAGTGGCGTTTCATGGGATTGCCACGGTACTTGTTTCCTTATTCAGGTTGAAAGCCCCAGATGGGAGTTCTTACCTGGTCTGGTGGAAAAGTGGATAGTGGCGTTCAGGAGAAATCGCCACACATCTCGTGTCTTTACGCACATATCTTTCATCCTTCCCATTTCCTTCCCTTCCCTACAAAGTACGAATTCCCTATTCCCTTTACAATAGAATCTAATGGGGGAGGAATGTTATATAATTAAACTTCAATTAATTATCCCTCCCTCTTTGAATCATTGACTTCTCGCCATTAACATCTCGTGTCTTTACGCACATATCCTTCATCCTTCCCATATCCTTCCCTTCCCTACAAAGTACGAGTTACCTATTCCCTTTACAATAGAATCTAATTTAAATAAACGTAAAACCAATTTAAAACCCCATTCACATTGCAATAGTCATCTTCTTTGTAGTAGCCATAGTCGCCCCCTATTAGCCATTAGCCACCTAGGCCGCTTCCTCGAAATCACTACCGTGGAAGCGGAACGAAAAAGGATGTGTGGCAAAAGACACGAGATGAGTCCTTCGTGTTAATCGAATAGCGAACGCGAGTGGTTGTGCGGTGCGCGAAAGCTAAAGAAATAAAGATTATGTTTCATAAATATTGAAAAGAAATAAAGATTGTGTTTTATAAATATTGAAGATTAGTAAAGAAATAAAGATTGTGTGTTGTAAGAGAAGAAAAGAAGCTACCAACAATCAAGTTAGATGGGGGTAAGTTTCGTAAGAATCATTAATTAAATAATTGTTAAAAAACCCTTAACAGAAGCAGTACTTTGAAAACCCGCTCAATGTGCGCACCCATCAACCACAAATAAACACACCAGACGTACATACAGCCGAGCCTCAGATCCCAGAGCCCTCTTTCGACGAAGTTGTGGACGCAATAAATCGATTGAAAAACAACAAGGCTCCCGGAGTTGACTACATACCGGCAGAGCTTGGGAAGCATGGGGGGGAGGCAACCGCTCGAAAGATGCACCAGCTCATCAAAACAATATGAGATAAGGAAGTTACTCCGGACGATGAAAATCCTCAATAGTCGTCCCCATTTTCAAAAAAGGTGACAGATCTGACTGCGAAAATTTTAGAGGAATACCATTGCTCCCAACCACATACTAAATATGAACAAATGTCATGCTGGCGAAAATCACACCGTACGCAGAAGAGATATTGGGAGACTACCAATGCCGATTCCGTAGGAGCCGGTCAACGAGCGACCAAATGTTCACAATAAGGCAACTACTGGAAAAGAAGTGTGAATACGGAGAGACGGTTCACCAACTGTTCGTTGACTTCAAAAAAGCCTACGACTCAGTCGCAAGCAAAGACTCTACAGTATTGTAGTTGAACTGAGAATCCCGAAAAAAATATGCCGCCCTCATTCAAATCTGCATGAATGAAAACAAAGGGCGAGTTAGAATAGAAAACCACCTCTCAGAACCATTTAAAATCCGGGACGGACTAAAACAGGCCGACGGCCTCTCACCATGTCTCTTTAACCTTGTCCTCGAGTATGCCATCAGAAAGGTACAAGACGACAACATGGCCGGATCATCCCTGAACGGGGTCACGCAAGTGCTCGCATATGCGGATGACATCGCCGTTTTGGGCGATAATCTAGAAACTGTAAGTAAAAACAGTGAAATAATCATGCAAGCGGCAGAAGAAGTGGGCCTAGATATAAATGAAGACAAAACGAAATACATGATTATGGCGAGAGTGGGTGGACCTCAGAGAACACACATAAACATCAGAGGCAAGATATTTGAAAATGTCAAAGAAGTTAAATATCTGGGAACAATACTGTTGGCCAGAAACGAAATGTCGAAGGAAATTAACAAAAGACTATACTCCGCCAACGCTAGTTGGAATGCAGTCAGTAAACTGCTGAAATCCAAACTGCTATCACGTAACATAAGGCTTAGTATTTATAGAACCATAATCATGCCAATTGTTCTATATGGATGCGAAACATGGGCTCTCACAAATTGGGAAGAAAACAAATTCCGCGTATTCGAGAATAAAGTTCTAAGGAGTATCTTTAGCCGCAAATATGACGAGGAGACAGGACAATGGAGGAAACTCCACAATCACGAATTGGAAGAGCTATACCGTAAACCTCCAGTAGTGAGAGTAATCAAGTCGCGAAGATTAAGATGAGCCGGACACATGGCGCGAATGGGCAACGATAGGACCGAGCATAGAATTCTTGACGGTAGACCAACGGGAAAGAGACCGAGAGGACTGCCGCGACGGAGATGGGAGGACAATGTTAGGTTGGACCTCGAGGAGATCGGATCGGATGGTCAAACGTGGAAGGAGAGCGCACAGGATAGCGAACAATGGCGGAGTCGATTCGGTGAGGTCATGAACTTCTGGGTTCCTACAGGCTAGTAAATAGAATGACTGATGTTGTGGTTATCTCATTCGGTATATTACAGATGTATAAGTATATACCGTACTTATCTATTGTTGTAAGGTATATCTTTTTTCTACGTAAAATGTGTCCATTCGGAGATTTCTTCCTGTTTAACTGTTGTGTTTAGTGAGTGCAGAACCCTCATACGAGTATATTCAGCTTAGTACAAGCGATAAAACTTAACAACTATCTTAAAACTATTCTTGTATATATAAACTATGATTAAAAAGAAAAAAAAAGAAGGGGGGAGGGTATGTTTGGCCAGTTGGTTCCTGTAGGTAATGGTATGGGTTTAATTACCTGTTTTATTGGAAGCCTGTCATACTTGCAAACTAAACATGTTTCGCAATTTTTTAATTTTCTTTTGCATAATTGCTTAAAGGTGAACCAAAAGTATTTTTCGGCTATCTCTGAGATATTTTTACTGTAGTTACGGTGAGCTCGTTTGTGAGCTTCTTGTATGATTTTCAGTTGTTCGTCTTCGTTTGTTATATCGGTCACGGAATTTGGTGCATGAACAATTTTCTCGCAATCGAAGTTGTTTTCTAAAATATCTCCAATTTCATGTAATGTGACCTTCACAATGAATAGCATTGGTGTGATTTGGATCTACGATCGTTTTTAATGCCCCGATGATGTCCGATAAAGCTCCTCAATAGTATACTGGTTAGTATACCCGCCTGTCATGCGGGAGACCGGGGTTCGATTCCCCGTCGGGGAGCCTCTGGCGCTAATGACCTTGCCCGGAAAAAACAAATCATTATGGAAAATTTAACAAGCCTCAGGACTTGCTAAATAAGGCCAAGACCGGTTCCAGGTTGTAGTGCCGATGATGATGATGATGTCCGATAAATCGTTGATTTTTACATCATCATCATCATCGGCACTACAACCAGGAACCAGTCTTGGGCTTATTTAGCAAGTCCTGACACTTGTTAAATTTTCCATGATAATTTGTTTTTCCGGGCAAGGTCATTAGTCTTGCGCCACAGGCTCCCCGACGAGGAATCGCACACCGGTTTCCCGCGTGACAGGCGGGGATACTAACCACTATACTATCGAGGAGCCCTGATTTTTACATGGAATCTTCTATAACCTTCAAAAATATTCTTACACTCTGTTTTATTTTTTCCGGCAAATTCAATATAAACTTGGTTCTTAATTGATTGGCGGGTTTTGTGACACTCTTGATTTTGTATGACGGTGAACTATCTATCGAATGTATAGAAGATGTATATGAATTATTTAGCTGTTGCCTGTTTAGTACGTCGACCACTATGTTTTCTTTTCCAGGTTTGTAGACTACTTAGGCTCCATATTTCTCCATTAAGTTTTTCCATCGTTTGATTTTGGAGTTTGTGTTTTTATTGGCAGTTGCATATGTTAATGGGGGGATCGGTGCGAACATACAGGGCAAAGTCTCTGATTGCTTTCAACCCGGCGAAGGCCAGGACGATCCTTGTCCCTGTTCAATCCAAGTTGACATGCAGTCTCCACATGACACCCCTGGATAGCTACTTTGACACCCGCCAAGTAGTGAACCAATGCATGCAGCGACATCCTGAGAAAGGTTGGCGCAAGGCTAATAACCAGGCCCGTAAAAACGAATTATTATGGCAAATTTAACAAGCGTCGGATATGGACCGGATACACGACGACGACCACGGAAACGAAAATGGCTAAATGATTTAAGGATTTTTTCATGGAACATACGCTCACTATACAGAGCTCGAGCTGCACAGCAGATAGCCGATGCCTTGTCCGAATATAAGGCTGATATAACAGCATTACAAGAAATAAGATGGACGGGGAGTGGTGTTTTTCAAAGAAAAGAGTATGACATTTATTACAGCTGTCACGCAAAACACCATGTGCTCGGGGTAGGCTTTCTAGTCAGCCAAAAACTGAAGCCTGCCATCATCGGCTTTAATGCAATAAATGAAAGGCTATGCACTCTTCGCGTGCGAGGCAAATTTAAGAACATAAGCCTCATAAACGTTCACGGACAGAGGAGTCCCCTGACGACGAAAAAGAAGAATACTATGAGAACGTCGAACGGGCCCTCAATGCCCGCCCCAGATACGATGCGAAAATCGTTCTTGGGGATTTGAATGCGAAAATAGGTCGGGAGCCGGTTTTCAGGCACTACGCAGGTTCCCATAGTTTGCATGAGAACACTAATGACAATGGACTACGAGTCATCGAATTGGCAGCATCGAAAAACTTGGTCGTTGCGAGTACCAGGTTTCCACGTAAAGATATCCACAAAGCCACCTGGGTATCACCTGATGGAGCCACTCGCAACCAAATTGACCACGTGCTGATAGATCGCCGCCACTCTTCGAGCCTGATGACGGTACGAACGTACCGAGGTGCCAACGTCGACTCGGATCACTATCTTGTTGGTACAGTTTTCCGAGCGCGGATTGCCTTACGGAGACGTATTGCTTCCGCGGATAAGGTTCGAATCAACACGGCTGCCTTACGCAATGAGAACACCAGCAACACCTTTGGTCATGCGCTAAGACTCTCCCTCGAAAAGCTCGACGGAGGGAGAGTAAGTCCTGTGGCCGGAATGCCGGGCGTAGAAGAGAAATGGACACGCCTTAAGAATACTGTCATTAGTACTGCCAACTCCATCTTAGGCAGTAGTCGTAGAGATCGGAACGACTGGTTTGATGATGAGTGCAAACTAGCGACTGAACGTAAGAATGCTGCATACCGGGCAATGCAGCAGTCTCATAGGACGCGGGTACGCGAGGATAACTACAAAGAGCTCAGAAGATCTGAAAAAAAGACTTCACAGACAAAAGAAAAGTGTGTGGGAAAAAAACCTTGTCTGTGAAATAGAGAAAAGTATAGAGCGAGGTCCGCACCAGGCGCGGAAGTTCTACCAAATAATCCGCAGTATGATGCGGTACACACCACGCTGCACTTACTGCAAGGATAAAGAGGGTAATCTGATCACCGATCCTGAAGGCATTCTGGAGCGATGGGAAGTGCACTTCAATGAATTGCTAAATTGTCAGCTCACAGAAGAATTGGAGGCTCCACCAATGCAAGACCAAGACCAAATGCTGCCGCCACCAAGCATTGAGGAAACACTAAAAGCCATTAGACAGCTAAAATCAAATAAAGCCCCTGGAGCTGATGGCATATCAGCTGAGCTGATCAAACAAGGAGGGACTGCGTTACATCGCGCAATTCATGAGATTGTGGTGCACGTATGGGAGCAAGAGGAGATGCCGCAAGATTGGGGTCGTGGTATAATTTGCCCCATACATAAGAAAGGAGATATCACACTGTGTAGCAACTATAGGGGTATAACATTGCTGAGTACCGCCTATAAGATACTCTCCATTATCCTACAAGACCGGATATCCCCATACGCTAAAGCCATCATTGGTCAATATCAGTGTGGTTTCATCCCAGGCAAATTAGCAATTGATCAGATATTCACCCTTAGGCAGGCGATGGAAAAATGTCAGGAATTTAAGATTCCGCTATATCATCTGTTTATAGACTTCAAGGCCGCCTACGACAGCATAGCCAGGGTAGAACTATATAATGCCATGAGAGAATTCGGCATTCCAAATAAATTGATACGACTTTGTAGGTTGACCATGACCAACGTAACTAGTCAAGTAAAAGTAGCGGGTTTGCTGTCCAAACCAATAAACATCTATAATGGACTCCGACAAGGGGACGGTCTGGCCTGCCTCCTCTTCAACCTGGCGTTGGAGAAAGCAATCCGTGACTCTGGCGTTACAACAAGAGGGACTATTGTCACCAAGTCCAGCCAGATACTTGCCTACGCAGATGACATCGACATCATCGGTAGAACCGAATCGGCGGTACAGGAATCCTTCACCCAGATCGAGCAGGCGGCACAAAAACTGGGACTGCACATTAATGAGCGAAAAACCAAGTACATGGTGGCAACTTCTGCGAAGAGAAGACCTAACGTTGGTCAAACTATCAAGGTAGTGGAGCACGAATTTGAAGTAGTGCAATCCTTTAAGTACCTTGGGTCAATAGTATCAGCCGATAACAATATGGAAGAAGAAATATGCGAACGGCTGATTAAATCCAACAAAGCCTACTATGGTCTATCAAGGCTCTTTAAATCCCGAAATTTATCCAGAACATCCAAGCTACTACTGTACAAGACCATGGTCTTACCAGTACTCATGTATGGATTCGAGACCTGGGTGCTTAATAAAAGGCACTCTGAACTCTTGGCCGCGTTCGAGAGAAAGGTCTTAAGGAGAATTGTTGGCCCCGTATGTGAGGGAGGACGATTCCGGAGACGCTACAACCATGAGTTGTACGGGATCTACCTTGAAGCTCATATTGTAAGAAAAATCAAGCTCGGTAGACTCCGGTGGGCGGGACACCTAGCTCGAATGAGTGAAGAGGAGCCTGCCCGGAAAGTCCTTTGTGGCAGGATGTATGGAAGGAGACAGCGCGGCAGACCTTGTCTGCGATGGAGGGATGGCGTAGACCAGGACGCCCAGAACCTGGGAGTGCTAAACTGGATGACATCGGCTCGAAATCGGGACCGGTGGAGAGATTTGTTAAATAAGGCCAAGACCGGATCCCGGTTGTAGTGCCGATGATGATGATGATGATGATGATGCATATGTTAATGACTGATGATCTGTGAAGATCGTCAAGTCGGATACACCTTGTATATATAATCTCTGCTAATAGTTCTTTTTCGTTTGTCGCATAATTTTGTTCCGTTTTTGTTAGTGCTCGTGATATAAAGGTTATTGGGTTATTTCCTTGTGACAATACTGCGCCAATTGCTACGGTAGATTCATCGGTTGTTTGAGAAATATTACTTATTGGGGGAGAAAAGAAATAGAAGAAACGGCGGGAAAAGTGTATCAACCCAAAAGGACATTTAGTTTAATATAAAAGCAAAATACAATATTTGTATATTCGTTTAAAACGCGGGTATTTTTTGATCGATGTACGTGTGCCAAAAAGGCCGTCATAAAACCTTTGAAAATTTTATGTATTAACCGTAAAATGATCACAGATATACAGATGAAAAAGTTTTCAAGTACAAAGAACTGAAAGGGCAGTAACTTTACATTTTCATCACGCATGATATGTCTAGCTATTTGCAATTTTTCTCCGATCGTTAGATGATAACGAAGCAGCAGATACACTATCAAAAATGATCTCTAAGAGCCTCGAAACATTTGGTGTTTCAACTAAAAAATGATCAGAGATAGGTAGATAAAAATGTTTTCAAGAATCAAGGGCGAAGTTATTGCCACATTACAGCTGCATCTAGCTTAATCTGCCTTAGTAGTTACGACTTTCCCCCATCATTAGATGCGAATGAAGTCGCAGATACCACCAATAAAAAGGCTCTCAAATACCCTCTTAAAACCTTGTGTATACACAACAAAATAATGGAAAACGTTTTCAAATACAATACAAACATCAGAGAATGACCATATCACCACTATTTCGAACATACATAATCCGCCTTGTTATTTGCGACTCTCCTCCGGTCATTGTGTGTAACACTTTTTTAGAGATTACTATTTGCTCCTAAAGTCATAGAGCGGTCACCAGTCAAGCACTTTCCCTTCTATACCGGATTCCATTTGGGGTCGTGTGATATTTAAACCTACGACTTTCTGTAAGCCTGTGATCTTTCAGGCTGCCAAATGAAGGGCATTATTCTTCGTTTCTACTTGGGGCGCCTTCAACACATACCAATTCAAACCGTTTACTTAAATACATTGAACGAAATTGCCCCATGCGAGTCGCGCATAAAGACTTATGGTATAAGTTTAGTCTAAGCACAAACTGAGCACACGTACTTGTGCATTTTGAAACCCATGAAGGCACAATAAAAATATTGGCATTCGATAAAGTTTCCTATTACGGCAAACCAATGTAATCTCATGATAAGCACAGTTTAAGCCAAGTTTGATTGATCAGGAATGTTTCGCCGTTGAAACTTGAACCCTAGAGATTCTCAGCTGAGATACTTCCTCGTTGCTGGTTTGTTTCAAGTATGCAATGGACAACCACTCCCTTCTTTTCGAGTCGGATTTCATGCCATAATTCGATGCCCGATTGGTTTGGCTCAATCATTCAAGTTTTCAGCTATCAAGCGGAACTCATTAGTTGAGGTAAATGAAATACTAGCCCGCGTACCTAGGCAATCGTCAGTGGTAAGTCTCGCCATGTGAACATGTTCACCTCCTTGGAGAAACATCGGTAGTCTGTGTTCGTGGTTGGGCGGGGCAGAGGTAAGCTAAGAGACTCCAAGAGTTCGTGTTGCACTCTGGTCTAGCTATCATTTTAGATATTTATACAAGTACAAGTGCATCGCATCTAAATAAGGGAGACAGTTCGACTGAGTTGATGTTGCGAAAAGCGAGCATTTCCTCTCCAGGTTAATGTCCGCACCTGGTATTGGTATTATATTGACTTACCGGATGTAACTTCATTTTCCTTTTGCGTTTTGATTTGGGGCTGCTAATTGAAGGGGGCACTGCTTTTACTCTTGCGTCTAGCCTTGATAACAAAAGCTGCAGAAATGGACGGATGGCCTAAAAGTGAATGTTGCGGTTAGGAACCAGATTTTAAGTTATGCCAGAAGGTTGAGGCAGGTTTTACAGGGAGCTTGAGGTATGGGCTTACATTTGGACGGAGAGGATTGTTTTTCTTCTCTAAATATCGAGCTTTCGTAAACTGGAATCGAAGAATAAGACTTGTCTTTAAGAACCAGTACCATATTGATATATTGTTAGGTTCAATGTGGTTTCGTTTGCTTGCTTGCTTGTAAGGCCAGTGTGTTTTAAGACGTTCCTCCAAACTAATGTAAAGCAAGTATTTAGTGGTAGTTTAAATATATATACTATATGTAACTGATTCGTCTGCGATACTGAAAAATAAACGTGGAATTTGCACAATAAAGACATTAAATTTGGGAGGTTCATTGCCCTTTCTGCCGATGATGGCACGAGTAGAGTACGTGTATCGATTTTGATATTTGTGGGACCAAAACTCCCAGCTGTTAGGCTTAATTATCAATCTGAGATTATCTTCAAGGCTATCTGAAAACTAAGATATTTATAGCTTGCATAAGAATGTAAAAAGTGTGCATTTAGAGGGGATGATTAGTAATTTAGGAGACAGATATTTGAATGAAAGTAGGTAAAAAGAGTAATATTTTATTATTTACAGGCTCCGTGGAATGGTCGGAAGAAATCCCTGGCCATCTTTTGGGGCTTGGCTGATGGACCGGTTCGGGAAAGGTTGGTTTAGGTGGTAAGTCGGTCCCAAGGTGAGATATCACCCCGTCACGCTGTACATTCCGCTATATTGTCGGGAGAAATTTCCGGCGAAGATAAGTCATGATGGTGTGGGGTACGAAGTCGTTGTGCCGGCGCACGGCACAGGGTTCTACCTCGTCTCCACCAGTTCTAAAGTGTCTGCCGTAGACCGAAAGAAAAGCACAAATGAAACTCCACAATGTAACGTCCACAACAGGAAAAGGAAACACACTGATTTAGTTTATTCCGTTTTATTCTCTCTGTTCTCAGCCATTATTAAATATGTTAGTGTTTTTATACTTCACTTAGAACTTATTATTAATATTAAAATGATTTTTATAAATTTTAAACAAGGTGAAACACTTCTTCCTCGACACGACCTACGCTTCTCCGCTGCGCGTCGGCGGCGGATGTAATACGACTCAGTGATAAACGGCTCCTGCAAAGCCGACTCGCTAAATGGGGTGAGTTTGTGGTGTGGTGGTAGATATCCTCTCCACTAAGGATATGTTTTTACTTACCACCAGAGAAAGGTAAGGCTCTCTTGGTGGAATAGACAACCAGATCTCGTAATGAATATCATGGTGGTGTGGCGACTCTAACAGATACACACACAATTCACAAGCAAAAATAGTGAAGAACACCGAACGAAAAATCGAATAAGAAAATACATCCGAACCGTATACCATAGCGATAACAAAAATAATTCACATCAGTGGAGTATAGTCGAGTTTAGAAATCAAATTCTAAACACAGTCAGTAGCCTGATGGGTAACGCTTAGGTTCAATTTTTTTCGTGATTCAGTGGTATGTGTGTGATCGTTCAGATCTGTGTTGTTTACTCATACGCGGAGGCAATGGCAAAACAAAGCAGACAGGCGGCAAGGACAAAGGGATCGAGAAGATCTAAATGAATAGACGACGATACATCGAAGAAATGTGGTAAAAGAAAAGTTGAGACGAGGGCATCATAAAAGTCTTAGATGAGTGATGCCCATGTGTAAATATACGAATAGACATTGGCGAAACGAATCCCTTGCTTGCATTTGTATATGCAGGGAAATTCGTTTGTGGGAAACGGATTCTATATTTGCATTGTTTATGCTTCGAATTCAATCCGGTGGCTATGCGCGAAGTCGATAATTGTTTGGAGATTCAAACAAAGCAGCATTTCTGGGTAAAGTGCTTGCAGCTGTATCGATAGTAGCAAGTCATTGCGAACCAATTCAGATGATTACACAATGACAGTTTGTATATATTAGGTGTACAACTTTGCTTCCGCCGTTTTTTTTTCCGAAATCCGAGGCTTTATTGTAAAAAATGAAATGAAATGGCTTGTTGCGTCACTCCCAATGATCCTGCCAATTCTTGTTGCGTTTGACAGGAGTCTTTATCAAGTAATGCCCCCAATTCTACATTCGAAAACCTTCTCTCGTCCACCGCCATGGGTCTTCGACGTTAAAATCGCTGTTCTTGAAGCGTTGAAACCGCTCTCGGCACGTTCTTTCACTACTAGCGGCCTCATCATAGGTATTTGTGAGCATTCGATGAGCCTCAGCCGCAGATTCTTCGTATTAAAGCAGAAAAATAAAACCTCCCACAAATGACGAGAATTTGGCTCGTAAGCTGACATGTTTAATCCAGAATAACTTTATGATGCAGACACAAATCGACTAATATTTCGATGGCGTTATGTTTACAAATACCTAAGCTTATTGTATGACATCTATGATCTATTTATTTCAACTATCACTTACCGCTACAGCCATCTATTGCAAAACGGCGGAAGCAAAGTTGTACACCCAATACCATCTGTGTCAATTGTACATGGCATCTATGGCGACGCCAGGATCGAACTCTAGTGTGAGTATCTACACTAATTGGAAATTCGGTTCTTGGTCGCTAATGCAGAGATGCATTGATACATGTATGAATCCCCTTGTAGGAAAAATTCTTTGCAGGCATTTCCATGTAATGCGGGGAGATTGCGGTGCAGGTGTGGGAAGGTTGGAATTTGCCTGGCAACTGAAGGTACCAAATAAGTTTTGTTTTATGCTCCCGTATAATGGAAAGAATTCTTGTAGGGAATTTGTATGCGAAGAAATGCATAAAAGGTAAGAATTTTTTTACAGGTACTTTTAGGTTATATAAATTTGATCTATTTGATGCGCGAAGCATTTAAGGTGCTAATGCGATTGCATTAGCGAAACTGATAAGGTTGGGCCGAAGTTATGGGGGTTCTTTAGGTAAGTAACAGTGGGGTTTGGTGGAACCGCCACAATTGTACCTTCTGAGATAAAGAATTCCGGAGGTAAACGAGACTATGTCAGGGGGAGCATCATGCAGATATTATGATAAATAACCGAACATTAAGAAATTCGTAATCGCGTATTCAGGCTCGTTCTCGAGGGTCTGTCGACGTTCGACTGATAATAGCATTTTGTAACATCAGAGGCATCAGTTTCACCAATACGAATGTAAACGCCGTCCATCAATATTTCAACTGAGACCCATGTCGATTCGTCAACTGCTTCGACATATCTTCGTTGCTCAGAATACGACTTACATTCGAGATTCCGTTTTAAGGGTGGAGTATGGGTCATCAAGCTGTCCGATCTGACTTGCCAGAGGATGAGGGCGTTAGAACCCAATAACATGGACATCATATGGTTGAGGGTCGTGTTGGGGAATTCTGGTAAATTATATTTGTTCTTTACCGCTCTCCGAATGACGATCGACCAGGGACAGTTTTCGAACATGTTTCACGTACCACCGACTGGATACAGATCAACCAAACAGGTTCTGAAGTTGTTGTTGTTGGTGATTTCAATGTACAAAATGCCGGGTGGGACACAACCGGCGAGGCTGATGCTGGCAGAGATGTTCGTTGTTAGCCGCAATTGTGCTCAACTCGTAGCAGAACCTACCCGAATGCCGGAAGTCGAAGTGGCGGATACCCGAGGTGATTACGTGAACACCCTGGATCTGTTTCTGACATCAGACCCGAGCATTTACACAGTGGAAGTTGCTGCGCCACCAGGAAACTAATATCACTGCTTGATATCGGTTGGGCTACCGCTTCCATTTCAATTTGATGCAACTCGTGGAAGAACGTACGTGAGTGCCGGATACACGAGGTAATTACGCGAACAAACTGGATCTGATTTTGACATCCGAGCATAGCATTTATACCGTGAAAGTAGTTGCGCCACCAGGAAACTCATATCACTGCTTGATATCGGTTGCGTAACCACTTGCATTTCAAACGAATAACCGAGCTAGGCAGTTTCGCTATGGGTGGAGGTATGAGACTGCTAACTCAGACGACTTGCAAGATTTCTTCGCATCCTTTCCGTGGTCGAAGGTGTGCTTGTGGGGGTTCGCTATACCACATGGAGAACCAACTCACAATGCCAACCAATCTTGACCGCTAACAGCGCGTCGCCTCAACCCAACTCCCCATCACAAACCTGCAATACACACATTCGCAACCATGCAAAACCTGCAAGCGCATCCATCCCAATATGCAACAGCATCCGTCCCCAATCCGCAATTGCATATATTCCCCAATTTACCAGGAACCCATTCCCAAGCTGAAATAAATGGATATTCCAATTTACAACGGAATATTAATCATCTCCTTCAATTTCATCACTCCACATATAATTTTTCCCAAAATTACTTCGGTCAACTCTTTACTAAAGTTATATTCGTTCCTTGCGACCAAGCAATCTTAATTTCCCCGAAATTCATATGGTGCAATAAAACGCATATTCAAACCTACAACGGGACATTAACCATCACCACCAACTATATCGAGCCGCATATATTTCCCCGAAATTACTTCGGTTAATGTCTCACCTAAATGATATTCCTTGCTTGCACCCAAGCAATTCCAATTTCCCCCGAAAACCACTTCGATTCATTTCCTCCTTAAACTATTTCCTCCTTAAACTATTTCCTCGCTTGCAACCAAGCAACATTCAGTTCCCTGAAAACCATTTCGGCTCCCATCCTACCCAATACCAATTCCTCGTATACATAGCGCCAGAGGAACTTAACTCAGCCTATACGGCAATGATTCTCCGAAACCCAATCCCCTATAAAGGCATAGCAACTCTTCTCGAAATTCTTCGTAAGTGGCAGCGAGTTTATTTTAGCTATGACTCCACTGCCACGACGCGATGAACTTTTTCTTTCCCTTATTAGTCAGTCGTCGTTCAACTCCCAACACGCGCACGTCGAGGTTCCCCTGATAACCGCCGCGACCACACGGGGGCACGCGCCTCCCCGCGTGCCAAATAAAGTCGATTCGAACGTCCCCCCCCCCCCCCCCCCCACCCATTTCAATTGCTGCGGGCACAGCGTCGAGGAATAAGTGAAACAGATAAATAAAGGAGAAATTACAAACAATAACAACGCCAGTGACTTTTACTTGTTGGGTTTTACTTTGGTGATCGAATTTTGGGCGGCAGTGTTTTAGCAGTGAACTCTCTAGTGAGGGCGGTGGTGAACTGATGCCATACGTTGGTACATCTACACCGTACCCCCCACATGCTCAAAAACCCATGCGCGACTCGGTCACAAAGATTATTCTTCTCGGGATGGAGATCTACATTCCGCATTCCATCAAGCGAAATTCATCTGATAGACCTTGGTTTGATAAAAAATGCGAGTAGATTATAGCGGCGTAAAACAAAGCTTTCACACAATGCCGTCCCAATCCGACCGAGGTTAACAGAACGAATTTTGTTAGAATCAGAAACGCTTGCAACCACACCACTGATACCGCGAAGAAGGCCTACAATGACAGAGTGACCAATAAACTCCTTGTGTGCCCAACTGGTTCGCGTCCCTTCTGGTCAATGGTAAGGACTGTCAGCAGTAACTTTGTTTCCTCCCCTTTTCCTCCGTTAGTGACGGACAGCGGGAAACTATTCACAAATTCAAAAATTAAAGCTAATGTGTCCGCGAATTTATTTTCCGCGAACTCAAACCTCGATGTCGGTCTTTTGGAGCCATCTGGGATCGCGTCGATACGGTCCTCGATGTGGGATGTGCGCTTCCGCGTACGTACTGTTCAACGCATTCTCCATGGACTGAACTGTAAGAAGGCAACCGGCCCGGACGGAATGCTAGCAGTAATCCTTAAGAACTGTATTCCAGAACTGTCGCCGGTTCTTGTCCGGCTCTTCCCCTTATATTATGCACGGACAACATTTCTTACCTGATAGAAAATCGCTTGAGTTCAGCCCATCCCAAAGAGGGGGAAAAAGTGTTATAGCCTTGGAATAATAGTGAAGTAGATCGTGTGATTCGAACTGGCGCTGACAGTTTGAATCACGAAAAAAATTGAACCTAAGCGTTACCCATCAGGCTACTGACCGTGTTTTGAATTTGATTTTTAAACTCGACTATACTCCACTGATGTGAATTATTTTTGTTATCGCTATGGTATACGGTTCTGATGTATTTTCTTATTCGATTTTTCGTTCGGTGCTTCTTCACTATTTTGCTTGTGAATTGTGTGTGTATCTGTTAGAGTCGCCACAGTGTCTCCCACAAAATTACCGACCGCTAGCATTACTGTCGATGTTGTCTAAGGTGATGGAAAAGGTCATAAATGACGAGTTAATTAAGTTTTTGGAGTGGAACGAACTTCTGAACGAACGTCAATACGAATTCCGTATCCACGGGAGACCTTTTGACCCTTATTAGCGATATATGGACATCTGCGAATGAAGGGCATGGTAAGTCAACAGCGGTAGCATTGGATATCTTCAAGGTTCTTGACCATGTCTGACACGGGACATTGGTGGACAAACTTCGTTCATACGGACTTTCCCAGCAACTTTGCGACTGCACGAAGAGCTTCCTCGGCGAGTGTTCGGATATGTATTCTGTTAATTCCCAGCAGCTTTGCATTTGGACGAACAGCTCCCTTGGCGAGTTGTCGGATCTGAATCCTGTTAATTCCGGGGTGCTTTAAGGTTATATTTGTCTCCAACCTTATTTTTGCTTCACATGAATGATTTGTTGGAGTCAACGGCTAACCAAGTGTTCAGTTTTGCGGATGATAGTACACTTGTTTATTCTTTTTCGAATGACCGGTCGATTAGTACATCAACGTCGCCATCAGCTGAGATGCAGACAGATTGACTGTTTGAATCGGGATCTGGCATCACGGTCTGTGGGAATATATCGTAGCATAAACACTTATGCACCACCAGATCCGCCTGAGGAAAACAGAGTTATCTTTTTAGAGCCAAGCAAATTTTACCCGGCCCAACTTCTTCTCCTGTATAAATCCTATATTAAACCCGTTGAATATTGCTCTCATTTTGGAACTCTGCTCCTAAACATACCCTCGACCTACTTAAGAGCATTCAGAGACGAGCGATTCGCCTGATCCGGGACACAGCGTTGACGTCGGGACTACAGTCGCTATCACATCGAAGGCGCGTAGCTGGCCTCTGTCTGTTTTAGAGATATTATCGCGGGTACTGTTCTTCGGAGATTCATGGTATTGTTCCGCGCAATTAGGTTTATATGTACCCACGAAACAATGCGCACCAATTTGCGGTTCATCTCCCGACGGCGCGTACATCCCTGCGTCAGAACATGTTCCGTTACAGAGCGGGGAAGTTGTGGAATTCCCTTCCCACGCGAGTGTTTCCGCAGCGTTACAATCTTTAACGATTATTTGGTAGCATCTCGGGGCGCCGTGTCGGCGGTATACATTTGGGACAAATATGTATATATATATATATATATATATATATATATATATATATATATATATATATATATATATATATATATATATATATATATATATATATATATATATATATATATATACACCAGGTGTACCGGTGTGAAGTGAGCGTCAAGATACAAATGTATCGATAGGGAACATTTGTTGTGAACGAGCCCTTATATTTTTTGTATTTGGTTGCTATGACATCTGTCAAACATATTTAGTATACATCAAGTCATTGTACAAACAACATCATATTTTTTAATCCTGTTAAAAATGTCGAATTTTGTACCAGAAAATGATGATTTGCGGAATGCATTAATTTTTTTTTTTTCATTTGAAGAAAAGTGTTGCAGAGTCGTATCAAATGCTTGTCGAGGCTTATGGTGATCATGCTCTATTGGAAGCAACATGCTAAAGATGGTTCCAGCGGTTCAGAGATAGTGATTTTGATGTGCGAAATGAAGAGCGTGGAAGACCACCACAAAAGTTTGAAGACGCCGAATTGCAAGCAATATTGAATCAAGATGACACTTTAACTCAAAAACAAATGGCACAAATGTTAAATGTTGCACAACAAACAATTTCTGACCGTTTAAAAGCTATGGGAAAGATCCAAAAGTGTGGAAACTGGGTGCCACATGAATTGAATGACAGGCAGATGGAAAAGCCGAACACCACATGTGAAACGTTGCTTCTACGACACGAAAGGAAGCCAGTATTGCGTCGAATTGTGACTGGTGATGAAAAATGAATTTATTTTAAAAATCCTAAACGCAAAAAATCGTGGATACATCCAGGAGAAGCGTCAACATCGACTGCAAAGCCTGATCGGTGCGGAAAAAAGACATGCTCTGTGTTTGGTGGGACCAGAAGGGGGTGGTGTATCACGAACTTCTAAAACCTGGCGAAACTATTGATGCGCAGCGCTGCTACAAATGTGTTACCCCCCCCCCCCCCCCCCCCCCCCCCCCATATTCTCCAGACTTGGCTCCTTCCGGCTACCATTTGTTTTCATCAATGGGATACGCATTGGCTAAGCAGCATTTCAATTCCTACGAAGAAGTCGAATATTGGGTCTCTGAATGGTTTGCCTCAAAAGACGACCGGTTTTATTGGCGTGGTATCCACAAATTGCCAGAAAGGTGGTCGAAATGTGTAAAAAGCAATGGCCAATACTTCGAATCAAATGTTTTTCACGTTCCCATTACGCTCACTTCATACCGTTACACCTGATATACATATATATACATATATATATATATATATATATATATATATATATATATATATATATATAGCTCCTCGATAGTATAGTGGTTAGTATACCCGCCTGTCATTCGGGAGACCGGGGTTCGATTCCCCGTCGTGGAGCCTCTGGCGCAAGACTAATGACCTTGCCCAGAAAAAATAAATCATTATGGAAAATTTAACAAGCCTCAGGACTTGCTAAATAAGGCCAAGACCGGGTCCCGGTTGTAGTGCCTATGGTGATGATGATGATGATATATATATAAAATCACGTAAATCCATCAGGTTTTCTCTCCGTCATCTTCGCAGCAGTCATCGTGTTAAGTCTTTTCTTTCGCGGCTTGAGATTTTCTGAGATATACAGTTAAATTTCCGATCGCATTTTAACAAGATAATTATTAAAGCCCAATCATCACAGGATATTATCATATACCAACCTGGACATTTGGAAATTTACAACTTTCACGTAGCTAGATGAGTCTACCTACACAACGCCAGTCAAGAGTTGCTCCCCATCGACGAATTCTGAAGTGACAACAGCTCACATCGATTTGCTGTTTAAGGTTTACCCTGAAATAACCACCTTGTCTTGTCCCCCAATCAAAATAGCCTTAGAAACCCTTCAGTAAGAAAGATATGCTCTTAAGCAACATGAATTCCTCTCGGGTTTTGTCGGTTATGTATCTCTTTGCAACTCCATTTTCTTCAACGTAACATTCGTAATTTGCTATGTCCAGACTCTTCCATCTACGCGAAACCAATCTCTCTCATGCTTCTTAAGGTTAATTCAAACTCATCTTCGACTGCATTCCCAAAATTAATCCTATTTGAAGTCTAAATCTTTAACTTTTAAAAGTTTTAGCTTACAGAAAATGTAACTTTGATCAATCTGAATAAGCGAGGCTTACGCGCCAACAAAAAAAGCAATCGAAATTAGTTGAGAAAGTTACAGAGTTCATGATACACATTTACACTTTTAAGAGTGTCAGACAATACCCCGTTGGTTGAGATATGAAATAACCAAAATTGGCGTTTGTACATCTCCCAGATGCTACCTGATCACACAATTCCCTAAAAACGATCGCCCAATCGCAAGTAAAAGCAATTCTTTTGATATTTCTGAGATACTCATCTCTCCCGAGTACAACCACTGTTTTTTTTTTTTTCACTTTTTTTAATGTTCATATATTTTCTTATTTTTACTTAAAGACATTGACGAAATACATCAAACATGAAACGTCAGAATATCACTGCCATAATCGCCTCGATAACTCGGGTTACCATACCTATCTCAACTGTTTTACAAGACACAAATATCATAACGTTGAGTTGTGCAGATAACAGAGAGCAAATAACTCTCAACGTGATAAGACTGACTACTGATTTAGGCTACAATCAAATCAATAACGAGCTCCAATTCCAGAGGGTTATGAAACTTGGTAATGAAGCGATCGAATTCGCCGGCCCTTTTCAAAAAAGTCGTCCAATTTCACAACATTTGACTACAGCATATTTGCAAACTAAAAATGCAAACTCGTGAACTGTGTTACGCAATGTTGTTCCATCACCAACATGAGGCTAATACGAGAATATGGACAGGTGACTTTAAAGCAACAGCCTGCTGTTGCCATGTTGCTCAATTCTGACTGGATTTTCGAAACGTAATGAGGAGCTGTCGAATGTCTCGTATTTTGTATTTGACGATCGTGTGAGTTAGTCTTAATTGCTAGACATTGTATTTCCATATTTATGTCCCATCTGGCAATACGCCGACTGAAGTATTCATAGATGTGAATCAGTGACGTACTGTTTTAAAACGAACTTTAGTTAATTTGTTTATATTGAAGGAACTTGTTGTTTCTCTAGACCAAAAAACGATGGTATGTTTCAAATCTTCTCAGGTCGGAAAGATGACGAAGAGTAAAGATCTTACTAACGTAATTGTTCTAGTATAGCGGTTGTTTTTTATTGCAGCATCCCATGAAGAAGTTTTTTAGAGTGCGAATCAAAGTTTTCGGCACGGATTCAGTAGCAGGGCTACTATAAGGTCAAAACACCCATAGTGGTCGCCTTTGCCTATCCATTATTGATTTCGGATTGCTTCTTATTCTGAAGCGCTATTGGGGTTCTATACGGATACGAATATTACATTTCAATGAAATGCAATATTCGTATCTTAAAAAGTCATTTTTCTTCTGCGTCCGCCCATACATCTAATAACAAGCCAATAATCCTTGTCATCATCATCATCATTGGCACTAGAACCGGGATCCAGTCTTGGCCTTATTTAACAAGTCTCTCTACCGGCATCCGGTCCATATCCGCGACTTGTTAAGTTGTCCATAATAATTCATTTTTCCGGGCAAGGTTATTAGCCTTGCCCAAACCTTTTCCAAGATAATAATTCTTGTACTAAGCAAAATACACGCAATGACGGATACCTGTATTTTGAAGTTCAATCTGTCTGGTCATAACTTAGTTTCACTGCTCTTCCTACATCGTGGCTTAGCCACATACATGTGAACCGGACCCTAAGTTCTCGCAGCTAAATTTCGCATTCATAAGTGTATAATTCATTATTGTTTCCTATACAGAAGCTCGAACTTGGATGGAAGCGCATCTTTTAACGACACCGACGCTCTATCCGACACTACCGATAGTATCTTGTTTCTATATACGCACATTGAAGTCGTTATTGTGAAATTATTCAAGGTGCATTTTCGCCTTTGCCGATTCCCAATGAGTTAACAAAACAAGTTTAATGCTGCTACCACCCCATTTATTGGGTTAATTAAAGCAATATAAGTACTTATAAGCTAAAGTATATATAACTTTTCAAACTAAAGAATGTAAGAACTAACTTAACTAAGCTTCACCTAAGGTAACCAGGACATATTAGAGAAGGCAAGGGTAGCGGCGGGGGATGGGGGTGGGTTAGAAAGGAAGGTGCAGAAAGCGCCGTTTAGGATTTGTGGTGAGAATGGTTTAGGAGGCGGTACTTGAGAGTATGTGTAGAGAGATCAAAGTCGAACACGGTGAAGTTGGAGTTGACATTTCTCAGGATCCATGAAAGGAGTCGTGGGGGTTCTTTAAGGCTCGCCGAAGAACCACCCATTTTCCTAACCCAGCTCCCCATTCCCAACAGCGATAAAATACATTCCAACCATTATCTCTTATCTGCACACGGGCAGTACAAAGCTCTCTTTCAACCATTTCCCATCTGAAATATAAACCCACGGCAAGATCATCATCTTGCCTCGGCATCATGCATCATCACATTTTTCCCAAAGCATTTCGGTTCCTCTCGCCGGCACCCATGACCATCACGAAGCAATTGGGAACCTATCAGTTCCTCTTGCCGGCGACCATGTCTATTATGCACACTGTAATGTTCCTGTGTATACTTTTCCTAACCATCCGTTGGTCCAAAGACAAAGCCCTGGCAATTTTGCCCGCTTGCACAGCTGCAAGCCAAATTACCCGTGATCGGTCGCCTAACAGATAAACGATCATCAATCGGACACGGCACATAATTTGTTTATCTAAACAACCTAGCAATGGTCATGTCCTATGATTCGTTTTCTGAATCAATAAGCACCATCATCCTAGCGCTTGGGATCGTAAGCGAATATACTGTTGACATAACACCAACATAAAAAACCTATGTCGGCCTCCGGCAATGTCCCCAATTGTTTACGTTAGCAATGCCTGCAGCCTCTGTTGTATGATCGTTTGTTTGAACAGCTGGCTGATTGGATTCTCTTCTTAGCATCCAACACATTTTCGTTTGTCCTCCCTTCCAGGGGATGGACATTCAACAGATCTATACGATCACAATAGAAATTGTTCCAATAAAGCCACAACTGATTTTTCATTGGTTGGCGGTCGAATGAGAAATATACTTTTCCTTTTACTTCGCTAGTGGAAACCCACCACACTCATGAGTCGGTTCCGAAGCGAGCAGTTCTCGATGAGTCAGTTTTTAGCCGCAGAACAAGACACACGATTTCGGAGTGCGGGCGTATCTTCGGATTTAATTACTTTCAATTGTACAGTTTCCTCAAACAAGTTAATTCAGAACGTTGTTACAAAATACCAATAAAACAACTAACCACCTATGATAACTAATAAAAAAACTTTGTTCAACTAAATAACATTCAAGCGTTTCATTTTTCCTCTTCGCTCGGGGCTCGGTCTCTGTTTAAACAATTCTGGTGAACTAGGGTTGCAGAAAGTGGAGGTTCGAGAGAACTGCAGTTGTGTAATAGTGGATGTTTGGCAAATCTAGCGGCCATGCCGGCGCACTGACTAAACGTACCCACAGGGTTCATTGAAACCATAAGAGGTGATTTAATGGGGAATTTAGAGAAGGCGGGGATTACGCATCTTTCGAGGGTTTGTGTCCAGAGGAATTAAGTTAAGCTGTTAGGCGCAGTCGACCGATACGGAGAGGACCCGACGAATGAACATGCTGTTAGCCAAGACGCTGCGCTCCTCAAGGGTTCTGAGGTTGATTAATTTGGGGGGTTAAGGTACGGGGGAAGGATTAAGGGACTGTCCCATCCTACCCCTCGGAGAACGAACCGAAGGAACCGACGTTGAATACTTTCGATTCCACGGATATGAGTCTTGTAATAAGGAGAGCATACCTGGCCAGAATATTCTAGCAGTGGACGGACGAAGGTAAGGTAAAGGGATCGAGTTTGGTAGGAGTTGGGGAATTCCTAAGACCATCGATTCACGAACCCAGGGGCAGAGTTGGCATTCCGAATCGTCTCATTAATGTAATCGAGGAAGTTAAGCACCCTGTCGTAAAGGATCCCGAGGCCTCGAATAGATTGGACAATGGTCAGGGGTTGTTTATGAAGAGAATAGGGACGTGAGGATAGTAAGTACGCTTACGGGAAAAGGTTATATATTGGCATTTGGCGATGTTAAGTACAAAGCAATTTTTGCTCCATAAAGTCGAGAAGTTGTCAAGGTCTGATTGCATCAGTGCAGAATAAACAGGTGACTCCATGATCTGGTATATCTTGGTATCATCAGTGTATAGGTACAAGCAGGATTTCTTAATGAACTTATCAATGTCACTAGTGGCAAGTATAAATAGGAGAGGGCCCAGGTGGCTTCCTTGGGGTACCTCAGAGGCGGCAATGAATGCGTTGGATATCACGGACCTGAGCCGAATGGAATACACTCTATCCTTTAGATAGAGGGAAATCCATTTCAGTAATCCAGGTTCGAAGCCGAGGGCGGATAATTTGAAATGGATTAGATTGTGGAAGATTTTCTCAAATGCTTTACTGAGGTCGGTAGAGACCATGTCGACCTCATTACCGTGATCTAGTGCTGAGAGTGTGAACGAAGTAAGCTCAACAAGATTGGTTCTAGTTGACCGGCCATTGGGAAAACCATATTGCTTTGGTGAAATAAAATATTTGCAACGACAACTAAGAGATTCGTATAGAATGCTTTCGAGAATCTTGGGCGATGGGGTTCGCAACATTATTTTTGGGACCCTTCTTGTGGATGAGGGTGATAAAGGGGGTTTGCCTAATGTGCGAGAATACACCTTGAGAGAGCGAGGGATTGAAGATGATAGGGACGGGAGCAGAGAGAATGGATGAGCATTTATTGAGGAGAACTGCAGGGATGTACGCCGAAAGGCATAAGAAAAATCATCATTATCATCGGCACTACAACCGGGAACCGGTCTTGGCCTTATTTAGCAAGTCCTGAGGCTTGTTAAATTTTCCATAATGATTTTTTTTCCGGGCAAGGTTATTAGTCTTGCGCCAGAATAAGAAAAATAATAATGTATAATTTAGAGTGCTTGCGAAGAGCCAGTAAGTTGATGTAAGAATTATATTTGTAAAATAGAAGTTAATATTTAGTCTTAAGTAAAATATGTAATTGACTTGTTAAATAAATGTGGATATAAAAAAAAAAAAACAAAAAAAAACTGCAGGGATACCATCAGGGCCCGGTGTAAACTCGTTTTTGAGTTACAATAGCTTGGATTTAATTAAGGTCGGATCAAAGGAGTTGGGGAGAAGGGGCCCGAGGGAAAATTGAGGTAGGTAGCTGAAGTATGACGGGTCAGGAATAAAGGTGTTATTAGTCAATGACTGATTTTAAGTGAGTGGCGCGAGGTTAGCAATAGTAAAAGGATCAGATGAGATATGAGAGTTTAACGTAAGCGTATGGGTAACCATCGGATTTACGTTTATGATTGACGAACTGGAAGAAGGTTTTAGGGACATTTTTGATGGTGGTCTGAGTTTTGGTAAGATAGTTGCATTAAAGGGTGTTGAAAAGTTCCATGAATTGGAAGTAACAAACAAGAAAGTTGGATCGGTGTTACGTAGTAGTAACTCCCCCGTCACCTTTGTGCCACCGAGAAAACAGAAAATATTAAACTTAAACATTTACCATACTAAACATGAATTAAACACATACATTACAAACAATTATCACACTTTTCAAATTAAACGTAATACACAAAACATTAAATTACACGTAAAACACACATTACATTTTTAACACTTAAAACATAGAATTAAAAACTTAAACTGGAGATCAATCATCGCCTTTGATTGGGTCACTGGATAACGGTTACGTCGTATGACCCAGTTTTCTCCTTGAAATAACTGTGGAGAAGTATAAACAAAGAACCGGTGGCATCGCAACGTTTTCTTTTTGGCAGTCGATAACCTCGGGTCAGAGAATTTGTGAAGAGAATCGGGCAAGAACATTTGTCAATGGTAAACGTGTTTTGCGAATTCTTCGATTCAAATTCAGAATTCCTCAAGAAGGAACAACAAATAAATCTATCGCTAGTGAATATATCCCATTTAGAATATAAGTAGAAAACATAGAAAAGATTTTGTAAAGGAAAATTAAATGTTGTGGACTGCAAAGATGATAAACAACTATAACAGTTAAAAATAAATAAGATGCTAAAATAAATAAATAACAAGATAAAAAAGCTGTGTCTTTTGAGTTGAAATTTAGTTGAGTTGAAGAAGCGGCAATTATACCAAATAGACAATTTCCAAACTCCGTGCATGCGAGAAAATAACAAAGAACCTACGAATTATCCAAATTCCTCCAAATGAAGACACCAACAAGCTTAAACAAATTAAGTATTTGTTTATACATAAGATCAGTATCGACGAGCCCCATAAACAAAGTATGCTCCATTACAAGAGATGTCAACCCTCGGGACACTTGGCGGTGGTTGGCTACCTAAATATACGATGTGGCAGATGTTCCGATGACCATCAACCACGAGAATGCAAAGTCAACCCGCAGGGTATGGAACAAGGTAAAATCCAAGCCATATACTCCGATAGATCCATTACCACTAAGGAAATCCCAGTGACATGCTGTAACTGCGGATGTCACATCCAGCTAATTTCTCCTAGTGCCCTCATAAGTTGAGAATCCTCCAAAACGAATGAAGCCAAGTTTTCTTTTTAATAACATACTTTATTTAATATTAATAGTACAATCTTAACAATTTAATTTAATACTAGGTTTAAATTGTACTTAATTTAGTTTAATTAAGTAAAACGTGTAAGGGTTTACTGGACCAGTGTTCAGCTCCCAACTCGATTTTAGTATGTTAGATTTTAGCATGTTAATTCATGAGGTTACGTCCGTTTTAGTCGTCTCAATTCGTGGGTAATATCCAAGAGCTGAATAGCTTTTACGTTGGAATGATTATGTAGGCGTCTTTCGTGTTTGACAGCATATTCTTGGATAACTTCAGAAATCCATTTGATTTCTAGGTCATCGTGAATTTCCTGATTTGTCACAAAACGGTAGGCATTCCTGATAATGCGAAGGAATTTATTCTGGCTTTGTTGAATTATATCTGTATTGGATTGCTTTGTACAGCCCCATAATTGGATTTCATATATCCAGATCGGCTTGATGATAGATTGATAGATCAATCTTTTACAATAGAGAGTCATTCCCGATTAACCAATACATCTGTCTACGTTTCAGCTTTATTTGCCATACTCTATCGAATGCTTGGGAGACATCAAGAAAGACAGCTGGGCAATATTTCTTTTCTTCGAAAGCCTTTTCTATTGCTGTGGTCACACGGTGAACCTATTCAGTAGTTGAGTGTTTATTCCTAAAGCCAAATTAAAAGTCTGGAATATTGATGAGAGGCTTGAGTCGCTTGAGAAGTATTTTCTCAAACAGTTTTGAAATGGATGGCAATAGCGATATGGGTCTATAAGACGTTACTTCTTCTGTTGGTTTCTCTGGTATGAAGCCAAGTACAACCAATAAATCCGCACCAACCAAACCCACACCGCAGAACATATTACCACAACCTATAAGGCCAGGAACATCATACGCAGATGTCATCAAAAACAACTCAAACACGCCGACGTCACACAATCCCAACTCCATTGGCCTCAAGCTGGACATCATGGGCTATATCAAGGGTCTACAAACTATGCTTCCTACGATGAAGCATATGTCGGATATAGAAAAAAGGTCAGATTCTTTCACTTATAACCTCTCATCTTCTCTTCCTCAATGGCTGAACTATCTATAATCGCCCTTAACGTATAATCTATATACTCCAACATCCGTAAACAACACCTACGGTTATTTGTTAATACCTTTTCCCCAGATATCCCCCTCCTCCCAGAAACGTTGCTTAAGTCTAACTCCCGAGTATCCATCCCAAATTACACATTTATTTCGAACCCCAGAACTACACGGAGATACCGGCATCCTGCTACTTAAAAAACTCCAATTTACCGAAATCAGATTCGCCAATGTTTCCAATATCGAATACTCGGCAGTTGCACTTTTTCGTGAAAACAAAAAAGTAATCATATTAACATCCATTTACATCCACCCAACACGAGAACCTGACTTCCCTGACACTGACATATCTCAAATAATCAGACAGTCTCTCCCCGCACCATTCCTGATCGATGGAGACTGGAACGCTCGGCATACAGCATTCAACGACATCAAGAATAACCAATCAAGAAAGTTGCCAACTTTTGGATCTCATCTCACCCATATACATTCATCGACAGCCCACTGCAGTCAACTCGCGTCACCAATTCGACGCAGTCAACAATTGACTTCCTCCTCAAGTCCGCTGATGTCTACTCAAGGAGTCTACCCCCCTATCCGACATCACAACTGGTAGGAAATTCATGGTCAGAATAAACTCTTCCCTATCACAAACTTGCAACATAACCGGAGTTCCCCAGGGATCCATTCTCGGACCACTTTTATATCTTCTATACATATCCGATATTCCCCAACCTCCATCTACTGTTGCAATGCTAAATTGTGCTGACGATACCTTAATTTACTCTAGCAGCGGGTTTGTCAAAGCGGCAAAAAACCGCGTTAGTTAACTTCCTTCTGAACATCTTAGCATACTTTAACAAATGGAAAATTCGCCTCAACCCAACCAAAACCCAGCTAAGTGGGCAAAAACGCACACTGCACAAACAACACTAAAAATTGCCACAACAAAACTAAACGCAAGCTTAATAACACCCTCATAAAACCTTCCAAAACTATAAAATATTTGGGAGTAACCCTTTCCAACGACTGGTCGTTCTCAACCCACATCAAAAATTATCTTCATAAGGCCTCAATACAGCTTGACCTCTGCAGACCATTGTGGAAACCTAATTGCCTCTCTCACAAGGTCGAACAGCTCATCTACAAACAGATAATCAGACCCTTTGGGTGGAAAGAGAAGGACCTCGATGCGGAACCTCTCGATTATATACTGGAGGACCAAACCGCACAGTTTGACGCAGAGGCCAATGCGAACAGGCAGGCTGGAAAAGTCATGAAGTGGCTAACTACCGCATGTGATGCTGTGGCGGTTTCGAAAAACCCCACTGTCTACTTACCCGAAGAACCCCCATAACTACGACCCAACCTTCATTAAGTTTTTGCTAATGCAATCGCATTAGCACCCGGAAAGGCTTCACGCAACAAATGGCCAAATGTATTTAGCTAAAAGCTTCTGGAAGAGAATTCTTACCTGCATCCATTTATTCGAATTCAAAATTCCTTTTAAGAATTCTGTTCCAAACAGCATATCCCTGAAAAGAAAGCTTATCGGTTCACATATAATGTAACCGCATAATCAGGGAATCTTAACCTTGAGTTGGCTATTCCCAGCCTCACATGTGTACAACAATGTCTTACATACACATTGGCTGGCGATTCATTGTCCAACTGCCAAAGCAGCGTCGGGCAGCTTGTTTGTTCAGCTGGCATTTACCCGACCATGATCCCTCGTCTAAACGAATAAATGATCACAAATTTCGTCCTTTGCCACAAACGAATTTCCTCTGCATATACAAATGCAAGCAAGGGATTCGTTTCGGCCACCGACCCAAGATACGATATACAATTCTCAGTGTATAAAGTATTGTAATCCATTAGCATCTGCTTCTAATGGCTATTCGGCTATTTACACTCAGCTAAGACTTTTATGATGCCCTCGTCCCATCTTTTCTCTTAACACCATTTCTTCGATGCATCGTCGTTTACGTATTTAGCCGCGATGCACATCCTAGACAACGATCTATACGGTCCCTTTGCCTTTTAATTTCCCTGGATCCGTTCCTCATGACCTCGAGGCATGAGCAAACAAAGACCCAATGAGCATCCAATGAGATTCGGCTTGTTTGCTTAGCCGAACTCACTTCGTATGGATGCACATTATGACCTTTCTTTGTTCTAGATTCGCTCTCATGGTTTCGTCCCAGGAATGAACCAATGCTCACACATACATGTGTACCTTAATTTGAGAGAGCCGGTTTCACTGGCCGAATTTCTATTGATAGCGATTTAATATCGCTGAGTGGTGCGCACGGGGACGCGAATACACCGTCGAATATAGTCGAGTAACCTTAAGTTTTCGTGTGCCTTCAAATTAACCGGACTAATCACCATTAAATTAGGACTATATAAACCATATAGGTGCGTTGCACAAAATGTATTTTAAATTATATATTGTTGTCTCCTCTTCAATCAGTGTTTAAATAAATTAAAATAAAAGGACCATTTATCTCTACAAATATGCGTTTTAATCACTTCCTCCCAGTGTTGGTGTTTCGGAGTTTCGTTTGTGTTTCCCTCTCAGTGCGCCTATTTTGCCCTTGGTGTGATTACTTTTTTGGGAGGACGCGATTGCGGCGGCTGAACCTTCGATGAACTTATAGTGATGTCGGTGAGGGAGAAGTAGAACCTAGTGCCCGTGTTTGGTACAATACTTCGTTCCCCACAATGCTTCTATGCCACGACAAAGACAACCAGCAGGGGCTATCAAACCAGTGTATTGGTGAAACTCAGAAATCGCCCATGTGCGATCGGAGTGCAACAGTTTAAGACGCTCGCAACAAAGAACAAGAAACCGTAACACCTACCCACAGTTGCATACGGAATTCGTCAACAAACGGAAAGAGTTGAGGAATGTAATCCGCAAAAGTAAATATGACGCGTTCTGCTCCCTAAGGGACGAATTAAATAACAACCCATGGGGCAGCGCCTACAGGATAGTCATGAAAAGACTACACAGCAGTAGTCAAATGCAAAAAAGTAAAACTGGCATGGCCAGAATCGCTGCTGTTCTCTTCCCGCAGTGTGATGAGGTGTTAAGAGTGCAAGAGGAGTGGAGTATCACTGAAGGAGAGATACCTCCCGTGACCACCGAAGAGGTGCTCTTGGCTGCAAAGGTTGACCAAAAAAAAAAAAAAAAAAAACCCGGGACTGGATGGTATCCCTAACGCTGTAGTGAAGACTGCTTTAACAAAAAAACCGGAAGTCTTCAGCAGTTTCTTCACAACCTGCCTTCAAACAGGACAATTTCCCAAACGATGGAAAAAAGCGGCTTGGGCTTATACCAAAAGGAGTCAAGAACCCAGAGGCGCCGTTGTGCATGCGAATTAAAAGAAATAATACAAAATTAAATCTAGAGAACTTTAACTGACCTCACATTTTAGGAGTCATTGTTAAAACAATTTGAAACTTAGGAATTAATTATTGTTTATTTGAAGCTTAAAGAAAATATACATATTCAAAAATGATTTTAAAATTTAATAGATACGTTGCAAATGGTTTCCTGTATACATAGGTTCGAATTAAATGTGGCAAAACGAATCGCGGACTCCTGAAGGTTGAAATTTAAACGAAGAGTAATTTTCCTTTCAAAGAGTATATTTATTCCTCGAAGTCTCACATTGGAGTCAGTCTAAATCATCACCGAGAGCTACAGCACTTGGAGCTGTTTGTTCTTTACTAGCATTGTCTGCAGATTTATTTTGCTCTTTTGTGTTGGTTACGTTAACAGCACTTTTAGTTTTTGGTTCTTCTTTTCTTTTCACCTCATCATATATAGGTTCCTCTTTAGATTTAGTCCCTTCTTCGGATTTAGTTTCTCCCTCAGATTTATTTTCCTCTTCGGTATCATTTGAATCGTCTTTTTCTGAATCAGCATCTGATTTCTTATTGGCATCCGGTACCCAAAGTCCAGCATCTATGCAACGTTTCATGTGATATTTTGCCTCTTCTTGGGGCATATTGGCAACAGTTTCTTTTAAGAGTTCAATATCTCGTTTTTCGAAGCAAGTCTTTAATTCCTGTGAAGGGAGAAATGTAATTAATAAACCATAATGTTAACAAGTGTGTTAATATATATGTTACCTTCAACGGAGTAAATTGGTTATTTTGGACTAATTTACTTCAAAAATGGAGTACATCTACTTAATTAATTTAAAACAAGCTAAGAGAGTGTTCTTTTAACTTAACATAAATCGACCCTTATATATGGACCCTCTGTTCCGAAATATAAAGGAATCGTTTTCTACAGATGGAACTGTTGACGCCGTTTGTTGGCTGGTGGCTGATTTATATACTATATGGATTGAAAAGTCTCGGGATTTTTCTGTAGGTGGCGCCACTAGAAAATGAACATGACTCATTTCGAGAGGCTCATCTGTTACATGTTTCGTGACATTTCGTCCATTCGTTTACAAGCTACTTTCGCCTTCGTTGAAAAATGGAAAAACGGGTTATCGCTCAACCGAACTTGGTTAACGCATTCCTTCTCCCCAAATAATTTCAATATGCATGTTACAAGCAACCCCCGCTTGGTAGAAACCTTGATGTGGTGGGGGGGCTTAAACTACAATGAATCACTCAGGCTATACTGACAGCAGCATACGCTTCCAGTAGGCCACCCATGTCAGACAGGCTAGCGAGGAATAACACACAAAGACATACCACCTCTAATCCAGGGTGTTACGCGCCACCATGCCCATTGGATGGTTTGCAGCCAGGGGTATACCGGCTGTATTATAACGGCGCCTCTCTGATACCGGGTCGAATCAGAGCAGTAAGCAGACCTTACCATATCAAAGAGGGGCTCTGAAGTGGCGGACTATTTGAAACTCCAAGACTCGTGGGAACAAAAATGAATAATCAATATACAAAAAACAATCCCACGAATAACCCGGTAGGCGTAGGTGTGATGAGCCGACACTACCATAAGGGAACATATCATCAAGAAAACACCGACTCGCGAAAAAGAAGACGTAGGGAAAAACGGAAAAAGCGGCATATACGCGTCGGGACGTGGAATGATCGAACGAATATAAGCCACCGCGATACAGACGGTCTTAGAAAACGCGAAACAATATAAAATGAACATCGTCGCGCTTCAGGAAGTCCGACTCCCACATCAAGTAATCGAAACCAACGGGTTTACACTGGCGTGTGGAGGTACCGATATACATAACCTTGGGACTGGCTTCATCATAAGCAAGAAGATTACGCCCCTTGTAAAAGATGTGCAATTTATTAATGACCGAATGTCGGTTTATAAACGTACACGCCCCAACAGATTCTACCGACGAAGAAACGAAGGACACATTCTACGAGACCCTAGAGGAAGTATTTGATGGGATGTCATCATTCGATGTTAAAATCCTCCTCGGTGACCTAAATGCGAAAATTGGAAAGGAAGATATCTTCTAACTAACAATAGGTCAAGAAAGCCTACATGACGTTTCAAATGATAATGGCATTCAAATTATCACGTTCGCAGCGTCAAAAGATGTGGTAGTGAAAACCACGATGTTCAAGCACAAGCAAATCCATAAAGCCGGATGGATATCACCCGACGGCGTGACGCGTAACCAAATAGACCACTTCCTCATAGACAAAAGACACCACTCGAATATCCTTGACGTAAGATCATATAGAGGAGTATATTGCGACTCCGATCACCTTCTAGTGATGGGCAAAATTAGAAGTCGGCTCGCAGCAAACCCACGTGGCAATCACGGGAGACAAGCAAAAAGTTCGACATTGATAAACTAAAAGACCTACGCAAAAGGGCTGAATATCAAGAGGAACTAACAAATAGATTTAGCATCCTAGAGAATGGGAGCAGTGAGGAAGAGGAAACCGATATTCTGGGCACTAAACGGGCATCGATCCCGGTTGTAGTGCCGATGATGATGATGAAATGGGCATCGATCAGAGACACAATCAAACAAACAGCCCAAAAGGTATTAGGATTTAAGAAAACAATTAAGTCCAAACCTTGGTTGGATGATGACTGCAGGGCGAAGATCGAAGAACGTAAACGCCACAGAGTGATCCACTTAGAAAGATATGATGAAGTCAACGCAGAAAGATACGCGACAATTCGGAAATAGACAACGAGACTTTTCAAACGCAAAAAACGCGAATGGGAGAAGACTCGGATCGAAAAAATCCTAGAAAATGCCAGAGTAAAGAATATAGAGGTATGTATGCCGGCATAAATTCAATTAGAAATGGCTACCGAGGGAGAGCCAAAATAATCCGAGACACAAACGGCTGTCTGGTGACAGAAACAAACAATATCGTGACAAGATGGAAGCAGTACTTTGAAAACCTGCTCAACGTGCGCACCCATCAACCGCAAATAAAAGCACTAGACGTACATACAGCCGAGCCTCAGATCCCAGAGCCCTCTTTCGACGAAGTTGTAGACGCAACAAATCGATTGAAAAACAAGGCTTCCGGAGTCGACTGCATGCGGCAGAGCTTGTGAACATGGAGGAGAGGCAACCGCTCGAAAGATCCACCAACTCACCAAAACAATATGGGATAAGGAAGTCACTCCGGAAGAATGGAAAACCTCAATGGTCGTCCCCATTTTCAAAAAAGGTGACAGATCTGACTGCGAAAATTACAGAGGAATATCATTGCTCCCAACCACATACAAAATACTAACAAATGTCATACTGGCGAGAATCACAACGTACGCAGAAGAGATATTGGGAGACTACCAATGCCGATTCCGTAGGAACCGGTCAACGAGCGACCAAATGTTCACAATAAGGCAACTACTGGAAAAGAAGTGTGAATACGGAGAGACGGTTCACCAACTGTTCGTTGACTTCAAAAAAGCCTACGACTCAGTCGCAAGGGAAAGACTCTACCATAATGCAGTCGAGCTGGGAATCCCGAAAAAATATGCCGCCCTCATTCAAATTTGCATAAACGAAAACAAAGGGTGAGTTAGAATAGAAAACCACCTCTCAGAACCATTTGAAATCCGGGACGGACTAAAACAGGGGGATGGCCTCTCACCGTGTCTGTTTAACCTTGTGCTCGAGTATGTCATCAGAAAGGTACAAGATGACAACGTGGCCGGATCATCCCCGAACGGGGTCACACAAGTGCTCGCATATGCGGATGACATCGCCGTTTTGGGCGATAATCTAGAAACTGTAAGTAAAAACAGTGAAATCATCATGCAAGCGGCAGATGGGGTGGGCCTAGAAATAAATGAATACAAAACAAAATACATGATTACGGCGAGAGCAGGTGGACCTCAGGAAACACATATAAACGTCATAGGCAAGATATTTGAAAAAGTTAGAGAATTTAAATATCTGTGAACAATATTGACGGCCAGTAACGAAATGTCAAAGGCAATTAAGAAAAGACTGCATTCCGGCAACGCTAGTTGGCTCCGTGTCTATAGAACCATAATCATGCCGATTGTTCTATACGGATCCGAAACATGGGCTCTCACAAAACGGGAAGAAAACAAATTCCGCGTATTCGAGAATAAAGTCCTAAGGGGTATCTTTGGCGGCAAATATGACGAGGAGACGGGACAATGGAGGAAACTCTATAACCACGAATTGGAAGAGCTATATAGCAAACCTACAATAGTGAGAGTAATTAAGTCGCGAAGATTAAGATGGGCCGGACACGTGGCGCGAATGGGCAACGATAGGACCATGCATAGAATTCTTGACGGTAAGCCAACGGGAAAGAGACCGACTGGGCGGCCGCGACGGAGATGGGAGGACAATGTTAGGTTGGACCTCGAGGAGATCGAATCGGATGGTCGAACATGGAAGGAGAGCGCACAGGACAGGGAACAATGACGGAGTCGAGTCGGTTAAGTCATGAAGTTTCGGGTTCCTACAGGCCAATAAATAGTAGTAGTAGTGATGTTACAAGCAAATTCCCATACTCTAATAACTACATACATATAATAATATTGTGACGCATATGACAATCAGTACTAGAATATTCTAGAAAGTCCGAAACAAAGTACTAGAATATTCTAGAAAGTATTGGAAAACTGGAGACTATGGACAATAGAACATTCAAGGCTATGGAACGGGCGGAAACGAAACACCGAATCAGAATGTGAGGAAACGGTATAAATACGTCGCACACAGCTCATGGAGACAAGTAGAAAGCAATAAGTGAGAAGTATGCACTCAAAGACGCGATAAGTAGGGAAGCGATAAGTAAAGAAATCATTAAGTGTACGGTAAAAGTAACGACTGTTATTAACGGACTAATAAAGTGTTAGATTAATTCGAAACCGATTTAACGGCTCTTATTTATTAAAAATAATCAATCCAGCGAACCCTAAGCTCGCTACAAGATGTATGCTATACGCATGTACCCCATGCTCTAATATTCGCGTACACATAACATGTATACGCATGTATTCTGTACGCAAAATTCCAATACTCTGATATTCACGTACATAAAACAGGTATGCTATACGCATAATAGTGCAGTTTCGTGCATCTAGCGTTACATACAAATTGGTGTACGCAACTCAAATGGGACTGGATAATCACATCGGCATTTAGGATGTATATACAGTAGTGGAGAAAATAATAGAAACAAGCTTGTTCTTCAACATTAATCGTTAAGAAAAAATGTATTTGGGGAAAAATAAGAATTAAAAATATACTAATAGATTTGGTTCACTGTAATACATAAAAGAAATACTAAATTTTTAATAAAAAAAATCGAGAAATAGTGAAAAAAAATATTGATTCCGGTTTTCCTTGGATTTGCCTGGAAAAAATAATAGAAACAAATTTGTTTTTTTGTTTGTGTTTTGTGAAGAATTAATTTACAGTAAAAGTGTTTCATAGCTCCTCGATAGTATAGTGGTTAGTATACCCGCCTGTCATTCGGGAGACCGGGGTTCGATCGGGGAGCCTCTGGCGCAAGACTAATGACCTTGCCCAGAAAAAATAAATCATTATGGAAATTTTAACAAGCCTCAGGACTTGCTAAATAAGGCCAAGACCGGTTCCCGGTTGCAGTGCCGATGATGATGATGATGATGAAAAGTGTTTCATATCCTTTTAATACTTAGTTGTTGCACCTTTGTTTTTATTGACTGTTTCGCATCTTCGTTCCATGGAATTGACTAGTTTGGTACAAGTCGCGGGTGGTATAGAGTACCATTCATCTTTTATTTTGGACCAATGTTCTTCCTTATTTTTGGCTTTGCAGTCTTCGATCTTGCGCTTAAGAATGCCCCATAGGTGTTCTATTGGGTTAAGATCAGGGGACTGCGATGGCGACTCCATAACATCGACTTTGTTTTGAAGAAACCATTCTTTAGCCAATTTGAGGTGTGCTTGGGGTCATTATCCTGCATAAACTCCCATTTAATAGGCATGTCCTCTTCAGAAAATGGTATCATAACGGTGTTTAAGATTTCTACATAATCTTTAGCACACATTTTGTCCTTTATGAGAAAAATTGGACCAACACCAGATTCTGAAAAGCACCCCCAAATCATTAAATTGCCTCCACCATGTTTCACTGTATTTTTCGTATACTTTGGATCGAATTCTGAGCTCATTGGTCGTCTGACGTACATTTTTCCATCGGAACCAAACAAATTAATCTTGGTTTCAACCGACCATAAGATGTTATTCCAATTCGCACGGTGGAGGTGTTTTTTTTTTTGGCAAAAACGAGTTCTGCTTTATAATGGGTTCTCCAATAGGGACGTGAAAACTTTTTTTCGGTAGTAAATTTTTATAATTTGCAGACGTTGTTCGTTCGTGTACTTAACCATGATGAAAATACTGAGTTTACTGTATAAATTGACAGTGACAGTTCGATGATTAGTGAAAGTGTTGTGGATCCGTCCCAAGCTGCGTGCTCTATGCGATTGTAGGGCCGGACCGGGCGTTACGAGTAAAAGGCAAATGAATTCACACCTTAATGCGCTCGATCTATTTCTGACAGTTGTACCAGACCGAGTGCGCCTTTTGCTTCAACATGACGTAACACTTGAATTGTTTTTATACTAATCATTGTTAAGTTCCTTTTTAATAAGTAATATCTTTCGTACGAGTAGTCGCCCGTTCATTTCATTTCCTGCTACAACAGTTTCGGAATTGGAAATCAAAACGACGAGAAGACAACGTGGAAAATACACGCGGAAATATAACCTCACTGCAAACAAAATGGACGGTCAAGCTACGAACGTAATGCGCATACAAATGCCAACCAGAGATAATTACGATGCCTGGAGACTAAGAATGCGGGCACTCATGACGTGGGCTCACGCAAGCGGTGAATACCCGAAACCGGAACCAGCCGAAAATTTGCAAGCGTGGAAAGACGAGGACGAAAAGGCGAAAGCCGACTTGTATCTCGCTGTTGGCGACGCCGAACTCAGGCAAATTAGATACTACGAAACAGCCCGAGAAATCTGGTTGAAGCTGGAAGCAATTTCGAATCGAAAGGACCGGCGAAAAAGGCATCATTGTGGAAGCGGCTAATGAATCATCGACTCAACGAAGACGGAGATATACGAATTCTCCGATATGGTCGACAAAATGTCCGAATTATCCTTACAAGTCAGCATTGAATTACAATCGATCGTCCTTTTACACAGTCTGCCGGAGAGCTACTAGAACTTTAGATGCGCCATCGAGTCGAGAGACGAGTTACCTTCGCCGGAACATCTGAAAATTAAAATCTTCGACGAAAGCTCGACAAGAAGACAACGCAGCCAAGCCGAAGACCAAGCAATGTTCGCGAGAAAAGGAACGCCCAATTGGAAAAAGACTACGAACAAAGTGTCGATAAATCGGATGATCAACGTACCGGCGAACGATTCAGATACAATGAATATTGTAATGTCGCCGAATCGGTCACAAGGCCATAAATTGTCCGGAGAAGGCCGAACGAAACGCGAAATATCCCGAAAATAAAGAAAAAGCCGCCATCGGCGAAGACATTTCCTCCCTAACCTCCCACATAGAAGCAGATTCTTGCTTTGCAGGGAACGTTCAGAAAAACGATACGTGGTGTCTCGATAGTGGATGCACATCACACCTATGCCACGACAAGGACGCATTCGAACAAATCGCAAGTGCTGGGAATTTAAAGATAAATCTGGCAAATCATGGCTTCACCGACGTAAAAGCGAAAGAAACCGTAAAAATTGCGGCATCTGATGGAGACACGACTCGGCTCATACGCCTGGAAAACGCACTGCACGTACCCGACCTGCGTAACAATCTCGTCTCGGTCGGGAAGATCACGGACACCGGAAACAGCGTGACGTTCACGCGCGAAGGAGCTACAATCAAAAGCAACCACGGATCTACGATCGCAGTAGCAGATCGGAAAAGAGATCTCTATTTCCTCCGCGCATCCGGAAAAGAATCGATCTGCGCCCTGTCGACGGGGACGCGTGTAAGGCTTTAAAAACCGTTTGGCACGAGAGATTCGGTCACCTTAACTGGCGCGATCTCTTGGAGATGAGCAGAAGGGGGATAGTGTCCGGACTTGACCTTGAAGACGACGGAACCACAAATACGTGCGAGATTTGTTCGGAAGCGAAGATTACCGCGCTGCCCTTCGGAAAGAAATCGCACCGAAACGGAAAATTATTGGACATCGTCCATGCCGACGTTTGCGGACCGATGAGAAATGAGCTAGGTACTTCCTCACGCTAACCGACGACTATTCTCGTTGGACAGAAGTAAGGTTCTTGCAAAAGAAAGGCGACGTCTTGAAGTTTTTCAAGGAATTCAAGGCTCTTGTCGAAAAGTAATCAGGACGAAAAATTAAATGTATGCAATCGGACAATGGCCGAGAGTTCTGCAACGAAGAATTCGAGATTCTTGAAGGGAGAGGGAATTGCGCGAAAACTCACGACGCCATACACTCCCGAGTTAAATGGAGTAGCGGAAAGGAAAAACCGCACGCTCTTGGAAATGGCGCGTTGCATGTTGACGCAATCGAAGCTCCAAACCTCGTTTTCGGCAGAAGCGATCGCCATGGCAAACTTCGTAAGAAATCGATGCATTGCGAAGGCGCTAGGAGGTAAAACTCCTTACGAATTATGGCACGAAAAACGCCCGAACGTGAAGAACATGCGAACTTTCGGAAAGACAGCATATATGTCGGATAAAACTCCCGGAAAAGGGAAGCTGGAACCGCGGGGTATGAAATGCATTTTCCTCGGATACGACGAATCGACTCAAGGCCATCGAGTATGGATGTCAAACAAACGATGGGTAACCACGACACGAGACATCAAATTACTGTTACCGATACAAAAACGGAAATGCATAACGAATCGTCATTGTCTTCGTCGAATCTGAATCGAGATTCAAATCCCAATCCCGAGGGAGTATCACTGCCGAATTTCTTTGAACCTCACCTAGGTGAGAACCACGAAGAGGAATCGAGAAATGAATCGCAGGAACACGACGACCCGACGGAAGAAGGGACGAGAACGATCAGAAGAGCTCCGGGTAGACCTAGAAAGATTCTCACCGGACGACCCGGTCGCCCGCGAAAATTGTATCGAATCACGCAAGAAGGCGAAGATCCTCGCGGAACGAGCGGGGATGACATCGACCGAACTCTCGACGACGAGGAGCCGCGCATCTCGGACGGCCTGGAGGCAAATTTTGCCAGTCTTCACTCGGGGGTCCCGTATCGGCAAGCATTGAACGGTTGGACGCCATCATCGAAGAAGTCAAATGCTTAATCAAGAACGATGCGTGGCTGGTCGTGAATCAACCCAAGAATCGCAACGTGGTCGGATGTCGAATGGTTCTCAGGAACAAGTACGACTCGGGCGGCAAGGTCGAGAGAAGAAAGGCACGACTCGTGGCGACGGGCTTCGCGCAGCGACCCGGGATCGATTTTCACGATACCTACGCTCCGGTCGCTCGCCTGGGATCCATGCGTATGCTACTTGCTCTGGCGATCAAGCACGACCTTAAGGTGCATCAGATGGACATCACGGTCGCCTACCTAAACGGCACGATCGAAGAGGAAGCATACATGGAATTACCCGATTTGCTCGCAGGATGTTTGAAGAAAATCGTCGCGACACAAGGCAAATCCGATATCGAGAGCCGCGCCAAGGAAATGCTGAAACAGCTTCAGGGTGGCGAAAAGGTTTGTCGTTTGAAAAAGGCTTTGTTCGGCCTTAAACAGGCCGGTCGGCAATGGCATAAGAGACTGAATGTGAAACTCGAAGAACTAAATATGACACCGGCGAGCGCGGATCCGTGCGTTTATCGCCTCAAACGAGGGGGAGAACCGTTGATAATACTGGTCTACGTTGACGACATTTTGATATTTTATCGAGACCAGAAGGATCATTATTTCATCCGAAAAGGTTTGTCGCAGGAATTCGAGGCGAGAGATATGGGAACAGCTCGCTATTGTTTGGGGATCGAAATCGCCAGGAGCAGAAACCAGATTGCCATTTCTCAACCAAATTACGTTCGGGAACTACTCTCTCGATTTCGGAGGACTGTAACACCGTCAACACTCCCGTTGAATCGGGTTCGAGGCTCGAAAAGGACGTTGAAGAAGAAGGATCACCAGGAGGAAATCGGCCTTATCGCGAGCTTGTCGGAGCTCTGAATTACTTGGCGATTGCCACAAGACCGGACATTTCGCATATTGTCAGTTGTCTCAGTCAATTCAACACTTGTCACGGCGAGGTACACTGGAAGGCGGCGAAACGCGTCCTGAGATATCTGAAGAGGGCCGCCGATTTCGGAATCACGTACACGAAGAGCATGAAAACCTTGGAAGGGTTTGTTGACGCCGATTGGGGTGGGTGCCCGGTAGATCGAAGGTCGTATACCGGATACGTCTTTAACCTGAGCGGTGCCGCCATCAGTTGGGAGTCCAGGAAACAGCGCACCGTCGCGCTTTCGTCCACTGAGGCGGAGTACATGGCATTAACTGAAACCGCGAGAGAAGCCCTATACATACAGGGATTCTTGTCGGAGCTCAAGCTGTTCGAGTGTGAAAGAGTTCTGGTGATGAACGACAACCGAGGGGCACAACTACTGACCCATAATCACACGTTTCACGCGAGATCGAAACACATCGACATCAGGCATCATTTCGTCAGAGATGTCTTGCGCGAAGGTCGACTGGATATTTAGCACCTTGCTTCGGATAAGATGCCCGCGGATTTTCTCACGAAAGGATTGACAAAGGAAAAACATCGGAAGTGTCTGGATTTGATCGGCGTCGGGGGTTCTTCGGAGGATCGACCTAGCACAATCGGGGGGGAGAGTGTTGTGGATCCGCCCCAAGCTGCGTGCTCTATGCGATTGTAGGACCGGACCGGGCGTTACGAGTAAAAGGCAAATGAATTCACACCTTAATGGGCTCGATCTATTTCTGACAGTTGTACCAAACCGACTGCGCCTTTTGCTTCAACATGACGTAACACTTGAATTGTTTTTATACTAACCATTGTTAAGTTCCTTTTTAATAAATCATATCTTTCGTACGAGTAGTCGCCCGTTCATTTCATTTCCTGCTACAACAGAAAGGGTGCGTTCACAAATTAAATTCAAAGTTGTCAAGTCCCTATTGTATAACCCAAGGGTTTTCCAATAGGAACATGACAACTTTTTTTTTGTAGTAAATTTTTATAATTTCCAGACGTTGATGGTTCGTGTACTTAATCATAGTGAAAATTTTGAATTTACTGAATAAATTGACAGTGACAGTTCGATGATTAGTGAAAGGGTGCGTTCACAAATTAAATTCAAAATTGTCAAGTCCCTACTGGAAAACCCGATATTTTTCTCACTCAAGTATGGAACTTTTCTGGGGCTTCTTCCAGGAAGACCTGCTGCTATTAGTCTGTTTCTAATTGTACGGCTCGTACAAGGTGCGTTTAAGTCATTTTTTAATTCCGTTGAAGTAAAAAACAGCTTGTTCTTGGATAGTCGGATTAGCAGTTTGTTAAATCGCGAGGTTGTTTTGCTTTTTCTGTCTCTGGTTTCCATTTTGGGACCTGAATGAAGAGCTGTGAATATTTTTTTCTTAGAGCACTTCATTAGCTTAGCTATTTTATCCATTGTTTTCCCGTCATTTTTTAATTTTTTTATCAATTCACGATCGGAACTAGTGCAACCATTTGACGACCCATTTTCACAAAATTTTACTTTTATTGTTTTTTTTTTCTAACAAACACTAAAACGCAAGTCTAACAAATTTACGAAGATTTCAATAAAGACGAACCAGTAGTTTACTTCACAATCACGATTGAAGACTGTGATGATGGTTTGCTTCTATTATTTTTTCCAGGCAAAATATCCCTTTCGCTTGCATTTTTTACTACTAGGCAAAAACAAAAAACTGATAAGAGCAAATTGATGCATCATATCAAAGTACGGTTCGGGTATAGAATTGGTATCGAAGAAAAACCAAATTATACCCAGTTACTGCTTGTTGATGGTTATCTAAACCTTTGTTTCTATTATTTTTTCCACCACTGTACATCATTTACTAAACTTCTCCCTCTCACACTCTGCTTGAACATTTAAGGGTGTCTCAAGACTCTTGTACGCTCGCGTTTGCGTTAAAAAAAGAGGATTCACCACGATGGAGTTGTTAGCAAATGATTCTTTTAAAGATGTGGCAAAAACGTTGAGAACAAGTGAAACGGTTGATGAGTTTTTTTCGAAGCGGAGAGGGGAAACGAAACCATCGGATTTTTTTTTTTGCTTCAATTAACTAAGAACAACATATTTTATAAGATAAGCTTAGGTACTGTTTATGTAGTTCTGGTAAAGAGCAGAAACACTTGACTACTGTTATGATAGATTAAACAAATGGAAATCTGAAATTGCTTAATTAGTAATGCTATTGAATATTCTTATAACTGTGTCATTTTAATCCGTTGAAGTAGGAAATAATATGACACACGCAGGTTTGGATAATAAAATAGTTTTCGAGTGGAAAATATCGGACTAAAAATGGAGAGTGCGCACGCCTGACGATAGAGACGCTACCTGCGTTTGTCGGTTGCGTAGCGTGAACAATTATTCACAATATATTCAATACTGACACACTTGTGATTAAGAATCTTAATTAGTATAAAGTATGTAGAAAAAAAAAAACGTAAGATTGGGAGTAGCATTATACAATCATTTCGCAGTATTTCTCTGGTACTAAGTGCGTCGATAATTAGACTGACTGCCCTCTGTCGGGCTCCTTGCAAAATCCCTCAACCATGCGAATGATGACTTCCAACATTAAACGGACAGTTGTGAAATAATGTTAAGGATTTGTTTCCTTCTTTTAGCCAATACTTAATTTCCATTTTTAAACATATATTTTGAAATACAAGTTCTTTTTCAACAATACTTACGTCTGGCAAAGATTCAAATACTTCATCGGGATCTAATCCACCTGGACCTAGACGATTTTTCACCACTTCTTCTTGTGTCGTTTCGGCGCGCTCTCGGCTGAGCTGTTTGACACGTTCTACAAATCTCGTAATTTCACTCTCAAACTGTAACTGATATTCCTCTGAAGGGCGGTTTTGGATTTTAGAGAAGAATGTTCCAACACATGATCTCGGATCTACATCCAGCTGCTTTGATAAATTCAAAATGTATTGCATACAAATACACTGATGGGCCGCATGCTTCAACAGTTCATGTTTTCCTTCTGCTTCAAGACCCATCGCCCACAAAATCAGGAAACTGGATGTATAATCACATACCAAATGATGGTGTTTTTGAAGGAAGCGCTTGGAATCTTCATATTTGCGCATCATGCCGAACTCCTCTATGAGATCACCATTTTTCTCGAAGAAAGCGTTCATCTCTTCGGTAGACTCTTCTTCTGTTAACGTCTGTTGTGTAGTTGCTTTAGTCGCTGTGTTTATGACTGTCTTTTGAAAACCGGGTTTACTAATGGTGTCGACATTCCACGGAGTCCTCTTTTCTCTTTTTTGCAATTCTTGAGCTTTCTCTTCCATTTCCTTTCCCTCGAGTTTAATCTTCTCTAATTCTTTCTGCAAAAAAAGAACATTTGGCTGTCGCTTTATTGACACTACTTATTCGATATTTATATGTAGTTTGAAAAATATTTACTTAATCAACTTACTACAAAGCTTAGTCTACTACTGTACAATAATTTTAATTTTATTTCTAGTTTTTCGTTTGACTTACATTAATTCTTACTAGAATGAGATTCAGAAACGGATGTGTTGGAATGGAAAGATATTGTTAGTGAGTTTTTTGAGATAGAATGCAAACATTCCCGTGAAGTTGTTGTTTATGGAAGACTGACTCATTGAGAACATAGCCTGTTCAATATCGGCCGATGTGGAAAAAAGGAACGGTTTCGAGTATGATAAACATCATACGAGATTGGCAATATTTGAAAAATAGTGATTTTAAAAATACACAGTGCTCTTTATATTCCAGGTCGACGTTTTTCTTTAATAATATTTAAATAGAATATTATTTTATAATTTATATTGAAGGAATACATGGTCTTTGGCATTATGAATGCAATATGATGTCTATCAAGTGATGGTGTGGGGTTATTTTAAGCTTACCCGAAGAACCCCCCATAATTACAACCCAACTCCCATTGTTATTAGCTAATGCAATTGCATTAGCACCTGTAAACATTTCCTTTATCAAGGACAATTAATGCACACAAGCATTACCTGAAAATCCCAGAAAAGAATTTTACCCAGCAAGGGCATTCTCCATGCATCCACGCATCGGCAAAATTTCACTAAAAGAGTTCTCAAGCATTCATAATTCATATGCATTATCCGAGAAGAATTCCTTAAAGATCAAGTATCATGTGCTGAATGAAAACAATTCGGTTACCGTACCATGTAACCAACATAATCAGGGAATGTTATCTTTGCGTCGCTGTTCCCAGCCTCACCATGTGTACAACAATGTTTTTACATACACGTTGGCTGGCGATTCCTTTGTCCAACGACCAAAGCAATGTCGGGCAGCTTGTTTGTTCAGCTGCAATATACCCGACCACGATCCCATGTCTAACCGACAAGCCATCGCCCGTAGTCGATGCGATACACATTTCCCATTATGTAAATAGCAAAACCCATTAGCACCATTTCCCTGATGACCGGCGGTTTGTTTGTACAACCGCAATGAACATCACCATTAGTGATGCCCTTTGTCCTTTCAATTGTTCAGTTTCATTTCCCATTGACCTTCTCGCATGAGTAAACAATATGATCTGCACCATCACACATACACACCACTGAATACCGGAGATCGACGTCCATTGGTCACCAGACATTAAGGAAAGATTTCATTTCCTTGGTGGCCACACCCTAAAGAGAAATTTTCGCTCTCTTTATCCGATCTCACCATCGAACTGGGGGTAGGACCAAAAGTCAGATCCTAACCAGCAGTGAGTCCTTTTCCATCTCCAACTCCGCTCCCGTAGTGCTGCGGGACGCGAAAGTCAACCGCGAGTCGAGTTTCTTGTCACTCACCATTGTGAAAAGTCTAATCGAGTCGGACTAATTAAATACCAAATATATTCAGTTAATAGTAATAGTTGGAACTATAGTGCGAAGTGTTTGGATAGTTTGTGTATTGTGTACGTTTGAACGATGGCAATGAGAACGCTTAAGTTAATATATTCGAAAGGTTCCAAGTGACTTTTAATTCATGTTTTTCATTTAGTTAATCAAAAAGTAACTTTCGTTGTCAATAAATTATGCGACTGTGTACTTTACCACCTTAAGTGAACATTTAATAAATAGAACAATAAACAACATGTAACAATGAAAGCCAGTGTGTTTTATTTTCTTCTCGTTATGAGCTGCTTGTGACGCCGACCTTCTAGTGAACTATGTGTGGGGACGAGGTAGAACTCTGCGCCCATGCCGGCGCCACGACATCGTCCCCCACAATGGCCTCTAGCTGTGGCGCAAAGTAAAGGTTTCTTTTTTTCTTTCAAACACATTTTCATAACAATTTAGCAGACTTATGGTGTTGTTTAAACATTTCGTTTCGGATGTTGTCTGTAAACATCTAGGTTCTGGTTTGTTTGTTTGTTTGCCCTTTTTTCAAATACCCGTCACAAAAATAAATCGAGAATTCAAATCAAGGGATCCATGGGGCCAGTTGGTATAATCACTTTCCGACATTATATGGTCGGGAAAAATGTCTCACAAACTTTGCTTTGTAGCACGATCTGATGTGACACTGTGGCGTTTCTAACAGATACACACACAATATACAACCAAATAGTGAAGAACACCGAAAGGAAATTCGAATAAGCAAAAGCATCAGAGCCGTATACAATAGCGATAACATAACAAATTCCACGTCAGTTGAGTTTAGAAATCGAATTCGTACACGCGGCAGTGGCCTGATGTGTTGAGCATGTGTTCAATTGTTAGTGATTCTAACCCTCGTAGCGTCAGTTCGAATCATGCACGTTCTTCACTATCGTCACAATACGCGATAACACCATCTTGTGTTGATGACTTAATTAATTCAATTCGGGCACAAGAAAATTTTCCAAAATGTCTTGGGTCTCATTACGGCTCTACCTGTAGCATCTCCAAGGAAAATTCGCCCAAGGGTGCCGCTGGCGCAACATGTAGCATTTCTACGAAAGTATAGTGTTCTTTCGAGGGGTGGGAGCAAACATACAGGGCAAAATCACTGATTGCTTTCAACCCGGCGAAGAGCGGGACGATCCTTGTCCCTGTTCAATCCAAGGCGACATGCAGTCTCCAAGTGACACTCTTGGATAGCTACTTTGGCACCCGCCAAGTAGTGAACCAATGCGTGCAGCGACATCCTGAGAAAGGTTGGCGCAAGGCTAACAACCTTGCCCGGAACAACAAACTATTATGGAAAATTTATGAAGTCTCGGATTTGGACCGGATACACGACGACGACCACGGAAACGAAAATGGCTAAACGATTTGAAAATTTTCTCATGGGACGTTCGTTCACTATACAGAGCTCGAGCTGCACAGCAGCTAGCCGATTTCCTGTCCGAAAATAAGGCTGACATTACCGCATTACAAGAAATAAGATGGATGGGGAGTGGTGTTATTCAAAGAGACGAGTATGACATTTATTATAGCTGTCATGCAAAACACCATGTGCTCGGGGTAGGCTTTCTCGTCAGCCAAAAACTGAAGCCTGCCATGATCGGCTTTAATGCAATAAACGAAAGGCTATGCACTCTTCGCCTGCGAGGCAAGTTTAAGAACATAAGCCTCTTAAACATTCACGGACCTACAGGAGTCCACTGACGACGAAAAAGAAGAATTCTATGAGAACGTCGAACGGGCCCCCAAGGCGTGCCCAAGATACGACGTGAAAATCGTTCTTGGTGATTTGAAACCGAAAATAGGTCGGGAGCCGGTTGTCAGGCACAACGCAAGTTCCCATACTTTGCATGAGCATGAGAACACTAATGACACTGGACTTCGAGTCATCGAACTGGCAGCATCAAAAAACTTGGTCGTTGCGAGTTCCAGGTTTCCGCGTAAAGGTTAACACAAACCCCCCTGGCTCTCACCTGAAGGAGCCAGTCGCAACCAAATTGATCACGTGTTGATAGATCGCCGCCACTCCTCGCGCCTGACGAAGGTATGAACGTACCGAGGTGCTAACGTCGACTCGGAACACTATCTTATTGGTATAGTTATCCGAGTGGTGATTGCGTTACGGAGACGTATTGTATCCGCGGTTCAGATTCGGATCAACACGGCTGCCTTACGCAATGAGAACAGCAGCAACACCTGTTCTACCAAATATTCCGCAGTATGACGCGGTACACACCACGCAGCACTTACTGCAATGATAAAGAGGGTAATCTGATCACCGATCCTGAAGGCATTTTGGAGCGAAAGGAAGCGCACTTCAATGTATTGTTAAATGGTCAGCTCACAGAAGAATTGGAGGCTCCACCAATGCCAGATCAAGACCAAATGCTGCCACCACCAACCATTGAGGAAAGAGTAAAAGCCATAAGACAGCTCAAATCAAATAAAGCCCATGGAGCTAATGGCACACCAGCTGAGCTGTTCAAACAAGGTGGTGCAGCGTTACATCACGCAATTCATGAGATCGTGGTTCACGTATGGGAGCAAGAGGAGATGCCGCAAGATTGGCGTCGCGGAATAATTTGCCCCATACATAAGAAGGGAGATATCACAGTGTGTAGCAACTATAGGAGTATAACATTGCTAAGTACCGCCTATAAGATACTCTCCACTATCCTAAAAGTTCGGATAGCCACATACGCTAAAATCATCAGTGGTCAATATCAATGTGGCTTCATCCCAGGCAAATCAGCGCTTGATCAGATATTCACCCTTAGACAGGCGATGGAAAAACGTCTGGAATTTAAGATTCCATTATATCATCTATTTATAGACTTTAAGGCCGCCTAGGACAGCATAGTCAGGGTAGAACTATAAATGCCATGAGAGAATTCAACATTCCAAACAAATTGATACGACTTTGTCAGGTTGACCATGACCGACGTAACTAGTCAAGTAAAAATATCGGGATTGCTGCCCAAGCCAATAAACATCTTTACTGGACTCCGACAACGGAACGGTCTGGCCTGCCTCTTCTTGCTTCTCTAATGCCATGAGAGACTTTGGCATTCCAAACAAATTGACACGGCTTTGTAGGTTGACCATGACCAACGTAACTAGTCAAGTAAAAATAGAGGGATTGTTGTCCAAACCAATAAACATCTTTAATGGACTCCGTGACTCTGGCGTCACAACTAGAGGGACTATTGTCATCAAGTCCTGCCAGATACTTCCCTACGCAGATGACATCGTTAGCTAAACAGGGGGGATCAAGAATCTACACCCCCTGCAACCGGTGACCTGCAACAACGACCGCAACACGGTCCATTCAAGTAAATCCGTCTATTATACTTCACATTTTATTCACATCTCTTACTCAAATTGTTATAACTTTCCTAACACTCCGACAATGGGGCTGTAGCGGCTCTTTAATACATTCCCAAAGAACCGTCCATCCTCTTAAATGAACCACCTTCCAAACCCACCATACCTACCTGCAATTTTGGGCAGCGTAAGCTACCCTTCATTCTCTTTCACCTGAAAGTTAAACCTCATTAAGGCATGCATCACATTGAATTTTTCTGTTTATGAACCGTACCATATCTCCATCGGCTCGGCTTGTCAGCAATTATAAAAGATAAATACTAGCTGGCCAGCGTAATTGTTGACATAGCCGTAGCCGATGGTTTCTTGCTACGGTTCATATCCATTTATTGCCCCAGTCCCAAGGTTCGCAACACTTGCGACCAATTTCCTTTGTCGGTTATCTACCGATCATGGGATTTGGGCACTAGTATGATTGACGTTAGACAATCATACCCCAGATAATGCCGAACGATGCTCCGGCCTGTAAAACAAACAAAAGCTACCATATCCTAGGCCATAGGCAAACAAACCATCGGTTTGCTCATCGCCACGAAAAATCTATAGCCTACAATGGCATTACCCATGAACGCCTAAGTAAACACGATGTGCAGATCATCGTGACCCTTGAAATAGAGTTTTTGTGTATCTTGAAGCAAAAACCTATTTCGTTCTCAGGCGCAGGTCATCTAAGATTTATGACCCTCGAAATAGCGTTTCTGTTTATTTAAGACACAACCTATTTCTTCCTTCGGCGATTTTTCGCCATCGCTTATCTCAACGACGCCTGCAGCTCCCAATACCAATTCATTACACCAGCCCATGTTTATTTAGGACACAGGAACCTATTTCTCCCTTCGGCGACTACGCTATCGCGTACCTCATATTGCCTGCTATTCATTCCATGTGTATTCAGGTCTTTCTCGTCGTTGCCGATATCCAGGCTGAAGGGCAACGTACTTGTGCTATACGCACACATACACAATCCTCCCCTATTGATGAAATTCGCGGGCATCGAATTGATAAATGTAAATTACATTGGAGTCAGATATCATCGTCACGACAGTGCACACGCACTATACGCGCCTATTCAGGTTTTCCACAATATACAAAGTCGAGTTTGTAATCGAGTACACCTTAATGTAAAAGCATATCGGTTGTTATGATTAACGGAACTAATAAAGAAAATTTCAAATATTTAATAAGGAAACTCGTGCGTTTTATTTCCCCGGTAATCATTGTGAAGGATTAATCCAGTGTGTTTGGTTTTGCTCCTTTTCCTCGCGGAACAATTTAGTGCACCGTCTATCGCTGTGGGGTATTTCGCTTAACCTGCGTCCGTGCTGACGCTCCTGGTAAATACCACCCACAGGATGGCTCACCAACCTGGCGTTGAAGAAAACAATCCCAGTCTCTGGCGTTACAAGAAGGACTCTTGTCACCAAGTCCAGACAGATACTTGTCTACGCAGATGATATCAACAACATCGGTAGATCCGATTCGGCTGTACAGGACTCCTTCACCCAAATCGAACAGGCGACACAAAAACTGGGACTACACATTAATGAGGGAAAAACTAAGTACATGGTAGCAACTTCTGCGAAGAGAAGACCTAACGTTGGTCAAACTATCAGAGTAACGGAGCACGAATTTGAAGTAGTGCAATCCTTTAACTACCTTGGGTCAAATAGTATCAGCCGATAACAATACGGAAGAAATACGCGAACGGCTGTTCAAATCCAACAAAGCCTACTATGGTCTATCAAGGCTCTTTAAATCCCGAAATTTATCCGGAACATCCAAGCTACTACTGTACAAGACCATGGTCTTACCAGTACTCATGTATAGATCCAAGACCTAGGTGTTCAATAAAAGGTACGCTGAACTCTTAGCCGCGTTCGAGAGAAAGGTCTTAAGGAGAATTGTTGACCCCGTATGTGAGGGAGGGCGATTCCGGCGACGCCACAACCATGAGTTGTACGCGATCTGCCTTGAAGCTAATGTTGTAAGAAAAATCAAGCTCGGTAGACTCCGGTGGGCGGGACACCTAGCTCGAATGAGCGAAGAGGAGCCTGCCCGGAAAGTCCTTTGTGGCAGGATGTATGGAAGGAGACTGCGGGGCAGACCTTGTCTGCAATGGAGGGGGCGTAAACCAGAACGCCCAAAGCCTGGGATTGCCAAACTGGATGACGTCGGCTCTAAATCGGGACCGGTGGAGAGATTTGTTAAATAAGGCCAAGACCGGACTCCTGTTGTAGTGCCGATGATGATGATGATGACTTGGAACTATGAATCACGCGCAGCTGCCGCTCGGTGTAATACGATATACTTTCACCGCTCTATTGTATTGCTTAAAATGTGCGGCCTTGTAAACTTTGAAATACGTTTATATTAGTATATTTGGAAACATCTGTTTCAATTGTTAAATCTTGGGGCACTTACAAACAAGATCATCTATAGGATTTCGCAAAGATAGATTAAAAAAACAAGAAAACAGCCTTTTAACCCGAAAACCACAGAGACTGACCTCTCCCACAACCCCATTCTCTTTAAGTTATCTTTCCTCTGTTTTGACCCTCTGCTGATCAAGTGCATCTCATCCTATCTCAATTATTGAACGTGCCGCGTGCGATTTAGATCCACCGTCTCCGATCCTTTTTTTCCAACCTCAGGTGTTCCCCAGGGCAGTCACATCGGCCCCCTCCTATTTATCCTAATCATTAACGACTTAGGCTGTAGTATCAATCACTCCTTCATCTCGCTTTACGCGGATGATACCCAAATGTTCAAGACAATTCGCTCTTCCCTAGACTCCTCACTTCTCCAATCGGATCTTGACCCCCCTGGACTAAACTGGGAAAATCCGCTGACTCTACCACCATACACAATCCGGCGCCCTTTAATCAATCTTAACACACTTAAAGAGCGCAGAATCCATGCTGACATCATCTTTGTCCATCGTCTTTTGTCAGGCTCAATCAATTGCCCAAGCCTGCTCTCCACTATAATATTTCACACAAACGCCCGTAACGAACGTAACTCTCGACTCTTTTACTTGCCCGCTCATCACACTTCTTATGACGCTAACGAACGAATCTCGCGTATGCTACGACGGGCCAACCCTTTCCCCACCTTCTTCGATTTCAACCTCTCCACTCCCGCTCTCAAACGACGTCTCAGAAGATACCCGCCCTAACCCCGCCCCCTCCTTCCGATAACCCCTCTACCCTGCAATCCTGCCTCTCCTCTCCCGCTCTCAAACTAGTTCCCCCGTACACCTTTCCAGCCCCACCCTCAATTTCAACCTTTCCCCTCCAGCTCACTAACCCCACCACTTACCAGTCCGTACACATGCCATTCCCTGTCGGTTTCACAAATGCCACATTTGCCACCCCCACATACATTCGCTCTTCCCCAGCCTCCTACCTCCCCTATCGCCCAGTCCTCTTCACCTTCCTGGTTTTTTCTCCTTTTTAATTATGTTGGAATTACTACTTTAGATTTTAAGTGTGTACGGTATTATATTAATTTAATTTAAGCTTGGATTAAGTCTAATAAATGAGGGTTCTGCCCTCACTAAACTAAACTTGTCCAACACAAGTGAATACCAAAAAACGCGCTGCTGAAAGACTGCTGTAGTTTGGTTATTTTTAAATATTTTTTTATAAAAAAAATTTGAGAAATATATGAAAATATGTACTAATCAATGTTATAATCAGTTATGAAATAAATATTTAATATGCTGTCGAAAAAAAATCGAGAAAATGTCCTCATTTTGCCTACTTTAACTGATACTCCCCCCTTAGAAACTTTGATACAAAAACGATAAGACGCCCTTTATCCATACAAAATAAATGCCCAGGTTCTGCCTTTGAATAGTTTAAAAATATTGGGACTTTAAGTAATTAGATGTGTCTGTGATTCAATAACAAAATAACAATAAGCAATTAAATTGTATATACCTTTCAAATAAAACTTGTGGATTTAAATGAATTATACCTTGAGATCCTCGGTTTCACCTTGCTCCTTGATCTTTTGTTCGATATCGATTAAGCGAGCTTTCTGGGAGATTTGCTGCTTCTCAAAGTCTTGCTTTTCACGTTCCATTTCAGCCATGCGCTCCAAACGTGCCATGTGTCGCCATCGAAAAAGAGATGGTGTGTCGATATTGGGATGAGTGTCGTCTTCATCGTCGGAAATCTAAATAACACAAATAATTTGGTTATGATTAATAAAATGTCTATAAACATTGCCGGGCAATCAATACGGTCACCAAAGTAGCTTAACTTAGATATGGCACCCCAAGGATTAGTAGGAGCTTATAAATATGTAAGGAAACTATCCTTAGTATAATTGAATTGAGCGCATAAATTAGGTCGGTAAGTTAGACCTCCTATTGTACTAAAGACAATCGAATTAAGTCAGACGTGGCGTCAGATTGACGATGTAAGCCACGAAGTGCACACGCCATATAAACCAAGAATAAAAAAATAATTTGTAAAACTAATCAAGAAACAACTGTGTGAATAATAACATTGAATGTTGATTCTTTGTTATTACAGGTAGGATTAATAATTAGTTTAAGCTATTGTATTGTATTTTTTGTATGAAATAATAAGATTCTTTGTTATTACAGAGAAACACTTCTTGTATTAGTTGCACTATATAAGAAAATGTCTACAACCTAAATATCTCTTATAAATATATAACATAGAAGGACGAATAGCACATTTGTGGTGTTTCTAACAGATGCACACACAGTACACAAGCAAATTGTTGAAGAACACCGAAAGCAAAATCGAATAAGCAGCAGCATCAGAGTCGCCTACCATAGAAAAAACATAGCAATTCTACATCAGTTGATCGGTAGTGGTTTGATGTGTTGATCATGTGTTCAATTTGTAGTGATTCTAACCGTCATAGCGTCAGTTCGAATCACTCACGTTCTTCACTACCGTCGCAATACGCAACAACACCATTTTGTGCTGATGATTAATTAATTCAATTCGGGCACAAGAAAATTTTCCAACATGACATTACAGCATTACAAGAAATAAGATGGACGGGGGTGGTGTTATTCAAAGAGACGAGTATAACATTTATTACAGCTGTCATGCAAAACACCATGTGCTTGGGGTGGGTTTTCTAGTCAGCCGAAAACTGAAGCCTGCTATTATCGGCTTTAATGCGATGGACGAAAGACTATGCACTCTTCGCCTACGAGGCAAGTTTGACAAGATAAGCCTCATAAACGTTCACGAACCTACAGACGAGTCCCCTGACGACGAAAAGGAAGAATTCTACGAGAACGTCGAACGGGCCGTCAATGCCTGCCCAAGATACGATGTGAAAATCGTTCTTGATTTGAATCCGAAAATAGGTCGGGAACCGGTTGTCAGGCACAACGCAAGTTCCCATAGTTTTCATAAGAACACTAATGACAATGGACTACGAGTCATCGAACTGGCAGCATCAAAGAACTTGGTCGCTGCGAGTACCAGGCTTCCGCGTAAAGATATCCGCAAAGCCACCTGGGTATCACCTGATGGAGCCACTAGCAACCAAATTGACCACCTGTTGATAGATCCCCGCCACTTCTCGAGCCTGATGACGGTACGAACATACCGAGGTCCAACATCGACTCGGATCTCTATCTTGTTGGTATAGTTTTCCGAGCGCGGATTACCTTACGGAGACGTATTGCATCCGCGGATCAGAATCGGATCAACACGCCTGCCTTATGCAATGAGAACAGCAGCAACACCTTTGATCATGCGTTAAGACCCGCCCTCGAAAAGCTCAATAGAGGGCGATTAAGTCCTGGGGCCAGAATGCCGGGCGTAGAAGAGAAATGGACACGCCTTAAGAATACTGTCGTTAGTACTGCCAACTCCACCTTAGGCAGTAGTCGTAGAGATCGGAGCAACTGGTTTGATGATGAGTGTAAACTAGCGACTGAACGTAGGAATGCTACATACCGGTCAATTCAGCAGTTCATAGAACGCGAGTAGGCGAGGAGAAATACAAAGAGCTCAGAAGATCTAAAAAAAAAAGACTCACTGACAAAAGAAAAGTGCCTGGAAAAAAACTTGTCTGTCAAATGGAGAAAAGTAGAGAGCGAGGCCAGCACCAGGCACGAAAGTTCTACCAAATAATCCCCAGTAAGACGCGGTACATGCCACGCTGCACTTACTGCAAGGATAAAGAGGGTATTCTGTTCACCTATCATGCAAGCATTCTGGGGCGATGGGAAGTGCATTTCAATGAGTTGCTAAATGGTCAGCTCACAGAAGAATTGAAGGCTCCACCAATGCAAAATCAAGACCAAATGTTGCCGTCACCAAGCATTGAGGAAACATTAAAAGCCATAAGACAGCTCAAATCAAATAAAGCCAACGGAGCTGATGGCATACCAACTGAGCTGATCAAACAAGGAGGGACAGCGTTACATCACGCAATTCACGAGATCGTGGTGGACGTATGGGAGCAAGAGGAGATGCCACAAGATTGACGTGGCGGAATACTTTGTCCCACACATAAGAAGGGAGATATCACACTGTGCAGCAACTATAAGGGTATAACATTGCTGAGTACTGCATATAAGATACGATCCTACAAGATCGGATAGCCCCATACGCTAAAATCATCAGTGGTCAATATCAGTGTGGCTTCATCCCAGGAAAATCATCGATTGATCAAATATTCACCCCATTATATCATCTATTAATAGACTTTAAGGCCGCCTACGACAGCATAGTCAGGGTAGAACTATATAATGTCATGAGAGAGTTCGACATTCCAAACAAATTGATACGACTTTGTAGGTTGACCATGACCAACGTAGCTAGTCAAGTAAAAATAGCGGGACTGGTGTCCAAACCAACGAACATCTTTAATGGACTCCGACAAGGGGATGGAGAAAGCAATCCGGGACTTTGGCGTTACAACTTACTTAAACTTACAACTTACTTAAAGTTACAACTAGAGGACTATTATCACCAAGTCCAGCCAGATATTTGCCTACGCAGATGTCATCGACACCATCGGTAGAACCGAATCGGCTGTATAGGACCCCTTCTCCCAGATCAAGCAGGCGGCACAAAAACTGGAACTGCACATTAATGAGGGGAAAACTAAGTACATGGTGGAAACTTCTGCGAAGAGAAGACCTAACGTTGGTCAAACTATCAGGGTAGGGGGCACGAATTTAGTGTAGTGCTATCTTTTAACCACCTGGGTCAATAGTAGCAACCGATAACAATATGGAAGAAGAAATACGCGAAAGACTGGTCAAATTCAATCCACTAAGGTCTATCAAGGTTCTTTAAATCCCGAAATTTATCCAGAACATCCAAGCTACTACTGTACAAGACCATGGTCTTACCGGTACTCGTGTATGGATCCGAGACGTGGGTGCTCAATAAAAGGCACTCTGACTTCTTAGCTGCGTTCGAGAGGAAGGTCTTAAGGAGAATTGTTGGCCCCGTATAGAGGGAGGACGATTCCGGAGACGCTGCAACCATGAGTTGTACGCGATCTACCTTAAAGCTAGTGTTGTAAGAAAAGTCAAGCTCGGTAGACACCGGTGGGTGAGACACCTAGCTCGAATGAGCGAAGAGGAACTGCCCGGAAAGTCCTTTGTGACTGGATATATGGGAGGAGACATATAGCGTTTAGAATGATAGTGAAGAACGTGTGATTCGAACTGACGCTATGACAGTTAGAATCACCAAAAATTGAACCAATGCGTAACACATCAGCCTACTGGCCGTGCTTAGAATTCGATTTTTAAACTCAAGTATATTCCACTGATGTGAATTGTTATATTATCGCTGTGGTATACGGCTCTGATGCATTTTCTTATTCGATTTTCGTTCGGTGTTCTTCACTATTTGCTTGTGTATTGTGTGTGTATCTGTTAGAGACGCTACAGACAGCGCGGCAGACCTTGGAGAGACTTGTGAAATAAAGCCAAGACCGGATCCTGGTTGTAGTATCGGTGATGATGATGACTAACCCTATCGCAGAACAGGAACTCGAAAGAGTAAGATGAAAGTCGTGGACCATCTTAAAGAAATAAGTAGTGACGCGAAGAAAAACCCAAAATCTTGCGGGGAGAGGTAAGAGATGCAAAGTTCTTGTACGTAGGCACAGTGATGTGGCATACTATCATCATCATCATCATCGGCACTACAACCGGGAACCGATCTTGGCCTTATTTAGCAACCCCTGAGGCTTGTTAAATTATCTATGATGATTTGTTTTTTCCGGGCAAGGTCATCAGTCGTGACATACTATACAACTCTGTAATTGTGCACGGTTCGCGGTATCTTTAGAAGAATAAAAAAATGTCAAGCTCTTTGTGTGAATCTCCAAATATTCAAGACCAATTTGCATCAAAAGGTTCGTCCCTATCGTCTATCTCGTTTTTCAACTGCTCTGAGCGAATACTTTATACGCGGCGTATTATAAAAATAAAACACACGCAAAGGGAAAAGATCGACGATGCATTCTTCAGACCTTTTTTTTACTGAATTCACCTTGAAAAACGTTAAGCCTTTGTTGTGTCAGTCCATAAACTTTGATTATAGGTGTGCCTACATAATTTATGGCTTATCAATCAAAGAAAATGAGGTTACAATCCAGCTGCAGCTAGACACGGAACAATCGTTCCCTCACCTAGAATCAGATGTCCTCCGTGAATTCATTGATAATTCTTCGTGTGCTGTACATCAGGAGAATATTATTAATATCTAATGATAACTCGAGTGCAGAGTTAAGAAATTAAAAATGGCGCTGGTAACCGTACCGGTGTTAATACCCCAAAGTTCTAATGAGAGATGCAGCATAGTGCAATATTTGCGGATACCGGTACAGTGCACAAAGAGATATAACCAGGTACCGCATTCTCGGCCGACAGAGTAAGTTCTCACCGTTCTGCTTATTTTATCCAACTCAATTCATTTCTCAACACAATTGAGGATTATACCAGAAAGATTCGTTAAGCGATTTAACACTATGAGCTTGCAAAACCAATAAATCGATTCATATTCAACTGCTCCCATTTCATCCCCTTATTAAACAGATGCACACATTTCTACCAACACCTGTGCTCTTGAATTAATGAATCACCTTGGCTTTTACATTTTGGCCAACATATTTTACTGAATGTTCCAGAAAGATCTTTACGGAAAGCCTCCCAGTGAATTGCCACCGCCCTGAAAGTTATGCTAAATATCGCACATATGAAATGATCACTGTCTAAACACCCGAAAATCAAATGTACTTATTTCAACCTCACTTAAATCGAACAATCCAAAGGTATGGAACACAGGGCACCAGCATCGCCAGTTCTTACCTCAATGTTTTTCCATTTGCTGTAATCAACCATTTTGCACTGATTAAACTTTTTCGCTTAAATCACTTTTTGTGTATTTTAAAAATCAAGCAAATCGCAGCACAGATGTTTGAAATGCACGTCAATTTAAATTATCTCTAGAGAACGTAGAATTTTACCGCATCGACTTTCGACCGAATTTTCTTGAATCCGTCGCAATTGACAATTACTTTGTTGTTTGCATGTGTGGGGGGTATGAACCCATTTTGACACACGACTGATAGAGGGCGTGGGACTACGTCGGAACTTATTTCTCGAATACAAATTCTATACGTTTCATATTTGTTATATTTCGAAAGTATAACATTTAAATTGAAGTGTAATAATGAATAAATGTATGTTGGAATTTAGGGCCGGAATTTCTAAGAATTCTCCGAAAAACACAGCAAAACGCAACATTGATTTTATCCACTCATGTTTGCAGAAAATATGCTATCCTTCGATGTAATAAGTACTTAACATTTAATATATTATCTATAGCAAATTAGTTATTTTATTAGTAAATCAAAATTGTTAATAGGGCATTGTGTAGTGGGATCGGAAAAAATGGGTCCCCTTGTTCTTAAAGGACCAAGTCTCGTTGGGGATTCTTCTGACTCCCGTCGCGGTCAACCTCCGTGCTTCCGGTGCACTGAAGAGACTGACGACCGATGTTGATAATATGAAAGAGGGTGTTTGGGGGTCTGGCATCTGCTGGACCCAATACAACAATTTACTTGATAATTTGCCAAAATAGAGTTTCATTTATTTGTATACATTAAAATCGATTGGCTCCCACTCATTTCGACTTTATTTTAGAGACTGGCGTTTATTTACTTTACTTTACTTTTAATTATATTTTCAATGATTGGCGTCCTCAACAGGTGGACGCCAATCTAAAGATTGACCATCGAGACCATCAAAAAAAAAAGGATAGGCGAGAGCCCTATTTAAACGAGACAAGGACAAAAGTGTCCTTTATCTTGTCTCTGGCTTCTGGTCATCTTGCGACAACCGGAATCACCCATATCCATGAGGATGTTGGGCTTCGTCTCGCGATATCTGAACAGAAAAGGGGGAGGTATCTGTGGCGGTTCCGCCAAACCGCACGGCCCACTTACCTGTAAAACCCTTATAACTTCTACCCATCTTTCATGATTTTCTGCTAATGCAATTGCATTAGCACCTGTAAATCCTTCACGCATCAAGCTTATCAAATTTATTTATTTAAAATCTTTTGGAAAAGAATTCTTACCTTCATTCATTCATTCGAATCCAAAAAATTCCCTATAAGAATTCTATCCAAATTTATCACAGATCCCAATCTTACATACGCATTTTCCTGGTCGAATTCCTGAAAACAAAACAATTTGGTTAACATACAATGTAACCATCATGACAGGGATCATAAACATTGCGTCGCCTTTTTCCCAGCCTCACCATGTGTAATAAATTCCTTGACATACACATCGGCTGGCGACCTATACCCAAGGGACAAAAGCAAATATACGCATCTCGCGTCTTAAACCATAAATTAAATCCTACACCATAGACAAATGCAAATAGGTATGGTATGCTTACCCTTGTTAGCGATGCTATGAACACCAATTCCCTGTGAATACGCTAAATCCAATTAGCACCAAGTCCACCAGCACTGCGGTCTAATACAGCTGCAATGTACATTCCTAGACAATGATATATACGATCTCTTTGTCCTACATATTCCTGGATCCGTTACCTTGACTGTCTGACATAAGCAAGCAAAGACCCAATTAGCATCCAATGAGATTCGGTTTGTTTGCTTAGCCGAACTCATATCGTATGGATGCACATTATGCCCTTTCTTTGTTTTAGATTCGTTCCCATGGCTTTGATCCATAAAAGAACCAATGTACACACATACATGTGTACCGAGACGATCTTCTCTATGAGATATGTTTGGCTACCCCAAAGAGAGACTTTACGTCTCTCTTGGAATAGGAAAAAGCACCAGTTAATTAAGAGAACCAGTTTCACGGGCCGAATTTCTTTTGACAACGAATGAATATCGTTGAGTCAAATTACATCCACAGACTAGCACGGTCGTGCCGCTCCCGCTCTCCGCCGCGCGGCGGGGAAGCGTAGATACACCGAGGTCGTGTCAAGTGTTTCACCGCGTTTAAAATTCATAAAAATCAATTTAATATTAATAATAAGTTTAAATGAAGTATAACAACACTAACATATTTAATAATGGCTGAGAACAAATTGGTGTTTATTTAGAGAATAAAACGTGACAAATAAAGAATTAATATTAATCAAACCTGAGTGTTTTGTTTCTGTGTTGTGTCTGCTCGGTTGCCAAGGTCAACCATCGTTTTCTTCCTCCGTTGCGTTGTGAGCAGTGTCCGCGTGAACAATGGACGGTGGGGATGGAAGTGAACGGAGTGTCCGTGTTTGGCACAATACTTCCTCCCCACATATCTAAGGACAATACGTGCAGGATTAGTTCAAATGTCCTCTAACTACTTGGACGGAGGAATAGTGGGTACTATGTGAGTAAGGCGTTAGAATATACTCACAGCTAGGCCGGCTTGTCGTAAGAGGCGACTAAAAGCCGAGTGGTAGGTGAGGTCCCAACGCCATGTCGCCCAGTGAAATACCACGCCATTAAGCTATAGGCTCCGTGAAATAGTCGGGAGTAATCCCTGGCCATCTTTCGGAGCTTAGCTGATGGCCGATTCGAGAAAAGGTTAGTTTAGGTGGTAGTTAGTGCCAAGATGAGATAACACCCCGTTACGCTGTACATTCTGCGATATCGAGAAATCTTCGACTATTTTTCGGATGTATGGCTGATGGAGCAGAGTGACACAGAGACAAACCATGATGGTACCTTCTGAGATAAGGAATTCCGGAGGTAAACTAGTTTCCCATTCGGATCTTCGGGCAGACTATGTCAGGGGGAACATCATGCAGATATTTTGATAAATAACCGAACTTTAAGAAATTCGTCATCGCATAATAGGGCTCGCTCTCGAGGCTCTGTCGACGTTCGACTGATAACGGCATTTTGTAACATCAGGGACATCGGTTTCACCAATACGAATGTAATCGCCGTCCGCAAACAGTGATATCTGATATCCTTGCCTTAATCGACACCCGGGTCGATTCGTCAATTGATTCGACATGTCTTCGTTGCTCAGGATACGACTTATATTCGAGATTCCGTTTTAAGAGCGGAGTCTGCGTCTTCGCGCGGTCCGATCTAGCTTGCCAGAGGATGGAGGCGTTGGAACCCAATAACAGGGACATCATATGGTTGAGGGTCGTGCTAAGGAATTCTGTTAAATTTCTTTGTTGTCTTTACCGCTCCCCGAATGACGATCGACCGGCGTCATTTTTCGAACATCTTTCCCATACCGTCGACTGGATACAGATCAACCACCCAGCTTCTAAAATTAATGTCCTTGGCGATTTTAATTTACACAGTTCCGGCTGATTGGTGCATTCTAACAGAACCAACGAGGCTGGGAGTCTGGCGGAGATGTTTGCTGCTAGCCACAACTTGACTCAACTCGTGGAGGAACCTACGCGCGTGCCAGATGCCCTAGGCGTTTATGCGAACACCCTGGATCTGTTTTTAACATCCAAACCGAGTATTTATACCGTAGAGGTTTCGGCGCCACTGGGAAACCCAGATCATTGCTTGGTATCTGCCGCGCAAGCATTCGCATTTCAAGCGAATAACCAGCCTAGGCACACCATCTATGGAAGTATGGGGCTGCTAACTGGGGAGATTTGAGAGATTTCTTCGCATCCTTTCCATGGTCGGAGGTGCGCTTCAGAGAATCCGATGTTAACGCTTGCGCGGAGTTGGTCACGGCGATTATTCTTCTCGCGATGGAGATCTACATTCAGCATTTCATCAAATGAAGTTCATCTGTTAAACCCTGGTTTGATAAAAATGCGAGCAGATTACAGCAGCAAAAAATAGAGCTTTTAAGCAATGGCGCTCCAATCTCACCGAGGTTAATAGAACGAATTTTATTGGTATCAGAAACGCGTGCAACCAGACGATTGATACCGCGAAGAAAGCTCACAATGACAGAGTGAGCAATAAATTCCTTGAGTGCCCGACTGGTTCGCGCTCCTTCTGGTCAATGGCAAAAGCTGTCAGCAGTAATATTGCTTTCTCCTCTTTCCCTCCGTTGGTGACGTTAGTTAAAGGATAAAGCTGATGTGTTCGCGAATTTATTTTCCGCGAATTCAAGCCTCGAGCCCGGTCTTTTGGAGCCACCTCTGGTCGCGTCGTTACGATCGTCCATGCGGGATGTGAGGCCTCGCCCGCGTACTAGTAAACGCATTCTACGTGAACTGGACTGTAGGAAGGCAACCGGCCCGGACGGAATACCAGTGATAGTCCTTAAGAACTGTGCTCCAGAACTACCGCCGGTTCTTGGCAGACTCTTCCGCTTATCTTATGCACGGAGGAACTTTCCTGCCTGCTGGAAAATCGCTCGAGTTCACCCAATCCCAAAGACAGGAAAAAGTGTCTCCCACAAAATTACCGGCCGATAGCATTATTGTCTATGTTGTCTAAGGTGATGGAAAAGGTCGTCAACGCAGAGTAAATTAAATTGTTGGGGTGCAGCGGACTTCTGACTCATCGTCAATATGGTTTCCGCATCAGGCGGTGCACGGGAGACCTTTTGACCCTTATAACCGATATATGGACATCTGCGATTGAGCTCCAAGGCTTTTGACCGCGTCTGGCACGGGGCATTGCTGAGCAAATTTCGTTCATATGGACTTTCCCAGCAGCTTTGCGACTGGACGAAGAGCTTCCTCGAAAATCGATCGATCCGAGTTGTTCAGATCTGTATTCTGTTAATTAGGGGGTAACCCAACGTTATCTTTTGGCTCCAACCTTGTTTTTGCTTCACATAAATAATTTGTTGGAGACAACGGATAACAAAGTGTTTAGTTTTGCGGATGATAGTACGCTTGTTTCCTCCTTTTCGAGTGTTCGGCCGATTGGTTCATCTACGTCGCATCAGCTGAGATGTAGACAGATTGACTCTCTGAATCAGGATCTAGATAGGGTCCTGCAGTGGGGAAGGGCCAATCTCGTCGACTTCAATGCAGCGAAGACACAATATACAACATTCTCAAAGAAAAGTGGATCATCGGTTCCACAGCTGATGATGAATGGCCGGGCCCTCGAGGCTGGGAAAAGCTTGAAATTGCTCGGCGTCACGGTCTGTGGGAATGTATCATGGCATAAACACGTATCGAGCATCGCTAGGTCAGCCTCAGGAAAACTAAGCTATCTTTTTAGAGCCAAGAAATATTTTACTCTGGTCCAACTTCTTCTCCTATATAAATCCCAAATTAGACCCGCGCTCGAATGTTGCTCTCATGTATATTATATATATATATATATATATATATATATATATATATATATATATATATATATATATATATAATATACATATATACCAATAAATAAATAAAAATTCAGATAGGTAAATAAACATCTGTTTTATTTAACTCCCCGCTTACTCGGTCTTGCCTCACTATTGAGGAACCACGGCGGACGGCGATATAACATTCCCGCAGATGCAGCACGATTTGGCGAATCACCAATTCACTTCTTTCGAAAATTGCCTCTTAACTTGCATCGCATTAAAAGACAAGACATTTTTTCGAGATGGAATTGGAAGTTTGCATGGGGGATGGGGAAAAGAAGTAGCCAGCGCAGTACTTTGATTAATGAATTTTTTCGATGGGTTTTGAAATAAATGCATTTTTGACATTATGAAAAATGGGCCGATATAAAATAAATGTTCCTGAACGGCGTATTAGCGAACCCGATTATTATGATATTACGAAATGACGTTCTCAGTTGGATGTTGACACTGTTTTACGAGTCACTCCATTCCACGGAGACGAATTGTTAATCCTGTGGTTCCATAGTAAATTATTGCCATATTATTCTCGCCTACGATTATCCGTCTTTTACGATAAGCCGGCTTAATTGTGCGTATATTCTAAATCTCTACTCGCAGGGTGAGCCTCCGTTATATTCTTTCGCGGTAACACTGTGTTAATTTGGTTAATTTATATGTATTTAAATGTATCTATAGCGTTTGCGACGATGTGAAGAACATGTGATTCGAAACGACGCTATGACGATTAGAATCATTAAAAGATTGAACCAATCCTGATGATCCAGTTCACTGGCGCGTGTACGAATTCGATCGTAATTTTCAAGTACACTCAACTGATGTGGAATTACTATGTTTTTCGCTATGGTACATGACTCTGATGCTTTGCTTATTGGATTTTTCTCTCTTTGGGGTAGGGAACCAGATCTAGCGAAGATCTATAATGGTACACATGTATGTGTGAACATTGGTTCTTTCATGGGACAAAGCCATGGGAACGAATCTGAAAACAAAGGAAGGGAATAATGTGCATCATTGAGATGTGAGTTCGGCTAAGTAAACAAGCCGAATCTGATTGGGTGCTAATTGGGTTTCTGTTTGTTCATGCCACTAGGTCATGAGAAGCAGATCCAGAACTATGGGAAGACAAAGAGATCGGGTAGATCATTGTCTAAGATGTGCGTTGCAGCTGTAATGATAGCCGCAATTGCACCAAGCACATGGTGCTAATTGGTTTTATTTTACAGGGAATTGGTGTTTATGGCATCGCTGCCAAGGGTAAGTATACCGTTCCTATTTGCATTTGCCTATGCTGTAGGATTTAATTTATGCCTTAAGACGCAAGATGCGTATATTTGCTTTTGTGCCTTGGGTATAGGTCGCCAGCCAATGTGTATGTAAAGAAATTTATTATACACATGGTGAGGCTGGGAATTGGCGACGCAACGTCTATGATCCCTGTTATGGTGGTTACATTGTATGTAAACCAAATTGATTCGTTTTCAGGAATTCGACTAGGGAAGATGCGTATGTAAGATTGGGATTTGCCTGGCATCCGAAGGTGCCGCATTGGCTTGGGATTTATGATGATTGGAACAGAATTCTTATAGGGAATTTTGAATTCGAATAAATGAATGAAGGTAAGAATTGTCTTCCAGAAGCTTTTAGCTAAATACATTTGGTAAACTTAATGCGTGAAGCATTTACAGGAGCGATTGCATTAGCAGAAAACTTTGAAGGTTGGGTTGTAGTTACGGGGGTTCTTCGGGTAAGTAGACAGTGGGGTTTGGCGGAACCGCCACACACTCAACTGATGTGGAATTGTTATGCTATTGCTTGGTATATGGCTCATGCTTTTGCTTTGTGTTGTTCTTTACTATTTGCTTGTGTACTGTGTGTGAATCTGTTAGAAACACCACACTACTCCCTCCTCAGTAACTTTTGTTACCATCAATTTCGTGTGGAAACGTCGGAGCGAGCGAACGAGAAAACGTTGGAGCAGGCGAGTGAGCCGGTGCTCTGTGCAGAAGTCGGGACTGTAGTAGTAAAGTCCTGTTTACCCATGGGCGATTGTGTGCCGTTTGTACACAGATCACGTCGGGGTCACCAATTATAACGTTTAGTAAAGACAGTGAGGATGGTGATTTTAACACATGATGAAATGGGTGAGAAGCAAAGCATTGAAGCAGCAGACTAACGGCCGCGTGTACGAATTCGATCGTAATTCTCAAGTACACTCAACTGATATGGAATTACTATGTTTTACGACTCTAGTGCTTTGCTTATTATGTATAGGACTCTAATGCTTTGCTTATTCGATTTTTCTCTCGGTGTTGTTCTTCAACTATTGCATTTGCTTGTGTATTGTGTGCGTATCTGTTCCTGTTCATCCGGTAGAGTGGGGAACGTGTTTTTGAACATTAAGCATTTGTAACTCCTTGTTGGGTGTACGTTAGGGCCGTTGTGTTCTGGCTCACATATCATGTCAGTCGGGTTGCACTTGACATCCTTATTTAATGCCGTGTTGCCTCACCATGGAATATCTAAACAAATAATATTGCGAGGAGCAATAAGAATGTGTGCTGGCGGGAGATCCTGCCAGTCGGTAAAAATCAGGGATCTATTTGTTGCAAAACGCAACATGATGCGCAAAAAAAATCATTCACGTAAATTCGAATATCATCATTCACGTGAAATTCGATCATGGAAGCCCTTCATCATCATCATCATCATCATCGGCACTACAACCGGGAGCCGGTCTTGGCCTTATTTAGCAAGTCCTGAGGCTTGTTAAATTTTCCATAATGATTTGTATTTCCGGGCAAGGTCATTAGTCTTGCGCCAGAGGCTCCCCGACGGGGAATCGAACCCCGGTCTCCCGCGTGACAGGCGGGTATACTAATCACTATACTATCGAGGAGCCCTTATGCAAAGGCATTATGACACCCCTTCGACCAACCTCATTGCCGTCGGCAAAATACTTTGAATGCCGAATGAGGCGGAGGCCAAAGGAAAGTGTGAGGCAAAATGAAGAACTTTCGACCCACACGTTCACATGGCTTCCACAAACAGCAGCCAATTGAATTTTCGGCTAGAATTGAGGTCAACGACACAGGTGGATGATGAAGTGGTAATCTTAAAGAAATTGCAAAATGTAACCGATAACGAGTCGTTCGTAGTCAGTCATCATCATGGGCACTGTGGGGGTCGTCAGGAGATATTGTACCGGCAGGGGCAATCGGTTCACCTCCTTCCCACTTATGATTCGTTCACCAGCGCACTGTCCACAGGCGCAAGGACAAATGAAACACACTAAATTTGCCGTAAGGGTCTTTTTATTATACATGGTGAGACGAATATCGTTTTGATTTTCCTTTCTTCACTTAGATCTTACTATTAATGTTATTCAGTTGATTCTTATAAACTAGGCACAAGACGGAGCGAATATTGTTTTGATTTTCCTTTCTTCACTTAGATCTTACTACTAATGTTATTAGATCGATTTTTACAAACTAGGCACAAGCTGAAACACTTCTTTCCCGAAACCGCGACCGTAGCAATAAAAGGGAAACGTTCGACTCGGGTTAGGCGTGATTCGCGACGTATCAAACTCGACTTAGGTTGGGACCCGACTGCAGTGTGGTTGTGCACCGTTTGGTGGATGGATCTCGACTGGTTAATTCCTGACGAGGAAAAGTTCATCCCGTCGTGGCAGTGGAGTCATAGCCCAAATCCACTCACTGCCATTTACTAGGAACGTTGAAAAGGGTTGCTATGCGTGTATTTTGTTCCAGAGAATCATTGCCGTATAAGCTGAGTTGGATTCTCTGATTGTGTGTACCGGGAAATTGGTTTTGGCGGCATAGCCAAGTATGGTCAAGGGTCTTGATCGTTGCGATGGTCGTTTCGTGGAAAGGCGACGCATCATGCTGTTGGCTTGCCAGTAAGATGGAATTGGTGCGGTTTTACATGGTTTAGGCGGAATGGGAACCGAAATGGTTTTCGGGGGAACTAAATGTTGCTTGGGCTCCTCGATAGTACAGTGGTTAGTATACCCACCCGTCACACGGGAGACCGGGGTTCGATTCCCCGTCGGGGAGCCTCCGGCGCAAGACTAATGACCTTGCCCGGAAAAACTAATTATCATGGAAAATTTAACAAGCATCATGACTTGCTAAATAAGGCCAAGACCGGCTCCCGGTTGTAGTGCCGATAATGATGATGAATGTTGCTTGGTTACAAGCGAGGAGATAGTTTAAGCAAGAAGTAAGCCGGAATGATTTTCGGGGGAAATTAGGATTGCTTGGTCGCAAGCAAGGAGTGTAATTTAGATAGAGGATTAACCGAAGCAATTTGGAGAAAATGTATGCGGCTCGGTGTAGTTGATGGAGATGGTGAGGGTTTCTTTGTAAATTGGATATGCGTTTATTGTTGTCATCGGCACTACAACCGGGAACCGGTCTTGGCCTTATTTAGCAAGTCATGAGGCTTGTTAAATTTTCCATGATAATTTGTTTTTCCGGACAAGGTCATTAGTCTTGCGCCAATATGCGTTTATTACAGCTTGGGAAATCGGTTCTTGGTAGGTTGGGGATGTATGCAATTGCGGATTTGGGGACGGATGCTGTTGCATATTGGGGTGTGTTTTTGCATGTTGGGAAATGGGTTACAGGTTAGGTTAGGGTGACCCGCTGTTAGCGGTCAAAATTGGTTGGCATTGTGGGTTGGTTCTCCATGTGGTATAGAGAACCCCCACAGCACTACAACCGGGATCTGGTCTTGGCCTTATTTAATAAGTCTGAGGCTTGTTAAATTTTTCATAACAATTCGTTTTTCCGGGAAATGTTATTAGCCTTACGCAGTCGGTGCATCCGAAAAAATCCGCTTCGTCGGTGTCACAGTCAGTTCGTCGATAAAATTATATTTGCTGTCAGTCTAATTACGAAAACTTCTTCGTTGCATTTAAGTAAAATAAAGTGAATATAAACAGTGTCGAAGTGGGTGTTTATTTATTTAGTAATTGAATAATTCCTATCGGTTAATTCGATATGTGTGCGCTCCTCAACACATTTGTTTTTTGCTAGTTTCCATCGCGAACTATTTTTTCTCTTTTTGCAGGTTTCCGAAGCGAAACACCTTTGAGGATTTCCACTTTCATATGGAAGAAAAAAAACCTGACGTATTCTACCCAATATTTTTACATAGCCAGTGGCAATGCATGCGGATGCATACAACTTTAAACATAAACGTAGTTATGTGCATTTTGGCCGTAAAAATGCCAAAACGTTAATCTCAGCTCAATAAATGTCATTCATCATCATCGCCACTACAACCGGGAGCCGGTCTTGACCTTATTTAGCAAGTCCTGAGGCTTGTTGCATTTTCCATAACGATTTGTTTTTTTCCGGGCAAGGTCATTAGTCTTGAGGCCAGAGGCTTTCCGACGGGGAATCGAACCCCGGTCTCCCGCGTGACAGGCGGGTATACTAACCACTATACTATCGAGCAACATCAATAAATGTCATTACCACTGTGGAAATTCATGGCCGGGAATTGATATTCTGTCTTTGTTGGAAATGGAAAACAAAAATTAGTCGTTTGATGGGTCGTTTAGAACGGCCGACATCATATTTGAGCTCACTATCGAATCTCAACTGGATCTCAATGTGTGACGATAATTACAGTAGAGTATCTTGCAAAGGCATTTCAGCTACGCTAACAAACATGCCCTCCTCTATTCCTTATCCACTTCCTCTCCAACCGCTCGCACTGTGCTCTGACATTTAAGGATACTTCGTTAGTGTAAAAAAAAAATGTCCTTAATATTAAATAGCCCTCCATCCTTAATACCAAATAACCCGTCATCCTATCGTCCCATAAGTTTCCTGGATACAATGGGAGATTAAATATGGTAAATTGCCCGTCATAGCGGAAGACAACAGAGCGCTATCTGGTTTAGATTTAATGGACCTAGTCTGTGCTAATTGCCGCAAAACCTGGCCAGTAGTCAGTGGCAAAGTTGGCGACTTGTTGGTTTGCAGCGCAATTTATAGTTGGACGATAGTGCGTTTTCAAATAACAAAATAAAATCAGGAGAGAAATGAAATCAATTTTTCATCTAAGACAATACACGTTATTCGTAAGTTGAATGACTACTTTAAATTCTAAGTGGTATTTACACAACACAATAAGTAAGGAGTCTTCCAAATCGATCCTTTTTACAACCTGTCATCTTTCGATGCTCTTTCGACGTCGGGGGAATTCACGTTTTCTCCAGTGCCCCATGTACAGCCACATGAGTTTTAAAATAAGCGTATTTGACTTCAAACACAGTTTACAAATAGAAAAGCCGGGTATTCGTGGGACAGTTTCTTACCTCGATGTTTGTCCATTTGCTGTAATCCACCATATTTGAGCTATCTCAACTCTTCAACACAAACTTATTCCTAAATGTAAAACTCGACGGCTACAGTACTTTTTTTAATGTTAATTTTAAAACTTGCAGTTGAAACTGTTTCTAAGTCGTACAAATCTGCACTTATATCCGTTCGAATGTTTTCCAATCTGTGCTTTTGTTGTTTGACAGCTTGTGGTATATGAGGAGGTTCTCACTGAAGAGAAATAGATGGCGTGCGTATAAGTAAGAAATTATATAACTGACTAAACATTAATTTAAGATGATTTTCTAAAATCGGTTGTTTTTTTTATATTTATGAATGTAGTTCTTTGTGGATTTGTGGATTTGTGCATCCGTGAATTTGGTCGAACATTTCGTAGCAGACTCGTGTTTGTTAGATTAAAAATTATTTTAAAGACTAATATAAATATATATTATTTGCTTATTATTATTCTTGAAGTGAACATTCTTGCGCGTAAATAGGTCATTTTTGAAGGAAAAAGAGAACGTAAAGCCCACGAATGGAACCAATAGACAGGGTAAAATCCTTAAGGAGCAAGTCTAATATTGTGAAAGAATGTGAATACCGGAGGAATCGGACGAATTAAAAAACAAACCAGAAAACATATCATTGGGATGTGAAAATAAAAAGCAAAAGGAATGAATGAAAAGAAAAGAAAAAACTCTTAAACGATATACTTTCGTGGTTCCTCGACAAACTTTCTTTACATCGAAGAAAACTATTCAAATTCCACGTCGCGTCGCAACTGCTGCATTATGTCACATAGAATATCATTTGTTACCTACGATGTTTCTTTTATTTTGGCATGTATTCTGTTACTCCTATCAGAGGAACAGTCTGTTTCGTATGTCCCTCCAATATCATTCATGCAATCTCGAATCTCACGCTCTCTGTGGGTACGTGTTCCGCATTTTTGATTTTGTCTTTACAGTACAAGCACTATGGGTGATTGGCACGCTTATACTCGTGCAAGTATTGTCAAAAACATCCATGTCCTGATATAGATATAGCTCAGTTAAGTGGTAGTTCAGCTCGTCATGTCTTCTTTTTAACCGCGTTTATATATCAGGTATCCTGGTGTGGGTCTGTGGGATTTACGTAAAAATACAGCAAAATTTCATTTTTGTTTAAATTATAGTTTCGAAATTCTTTACTATTACTATTTATTGGCCTGTAGGAACCCGGAAGTTCATGACCTCTTCGACTCGACTCCGTCATCGTTCCCTGTCCTGTGCGCTCTTCTTCCACGCATGAAGATCCGATCTAATCTCCTGAAGGCCAAATCTGACATGGCCCTCCCATCTCCGTCGCGGCCGTCCTGTCGGTCTCTTTCCCGTTGGTCTACCGTCAAGAATTCTACGCAGGCTCCCATCGTTGCCCATTCGCGCCACATGTCTGGCCCATCTTAATCTTCACGACCTGATTACTCTCACTATTGTAGGTTTGTGGTATAGCTCTTTCAATTCGTGGTTGTGGAGTTTCCTCCATTGTCCTGTCTCTCGTCATATTTACCGCCAAAGATACTCCTTCAAACTTCATCCTCGTATACGCGGAATTTGTTTTCTTCCCGTTTTGTGAGAGCCTATGTTTTGCTTCCGTATAGAGCAATCGGCATAATGATGGTTGTATAGACACGGACCGTTATGTTACGTGATAGCAGTTTGGATGTCAGCAGTTTATTGACTGCGTGCCAACTAGCGTTGCCGGAGTGTAGTCTTTTAGTAATTTCCTTTGACATTTCGTTACTGGCCGTCAGTATCGTTCCCAGATATTTAAATTCTTCAACTCTTTCAAATATCTTGCCTCTGACGTTTATATGTGTTCCCCGAGGTCCACCTGCTCTCGCTGCAATCATGTATTTCGTTTTGTCTTCACTTTTTTCTATGCCATCCTCTTCTGCCGCTTGCACGATGTTTTCACAGTTTTTACTTACAGTTTCTAGATTATGGCCCTAAACGGCGTTGTCATCCGCATATGCGAGCACTTGCGTGACCCGGCCATGTTGTCGTCTTGTACGTTTCTGATAACACATTCGAGCACAAGGTTAAAAAGACATGGTGATAGGCCACCCCTCTGTTTTAGTCCGTCCCGGATTTCAAATGGGACTGAGAGGTGGTTTTCTATTCTAACTCGCTCGTTGACCAGTTCCTACGGAATCCGCATTGGTAGTCTCCCAGTATTTCTTCTGCGTACGGTGTGATTCTCGCCAGTATGACATTTGTTAGTATTTTGTATGTGGTTGGGAGCAATTAAATGCCTCTGTAATTTTCGCAGTCAGATCTGTCGCCTTTTTCGAAAATGGGGACGACTATTGAGATTTTCCATTCGCCTGGAGTGACTTCCTTATCCCATATTGTTTTGATGAGTTGGTGGATCTTTCGAGCGGTTGCCTGTCCTCCATGCTCCACAAGCTCTACCGGTATGCAGTCGACTCCGGGGGCCTTGTTGTTCTTCAATCGATTTATTGCGTCTACAACTTCGTCGAAAGGGGGCTCTGGGATCTGAGGCTCGCCTGTATGTACGTCTGGTGCGTTTATTTGCGGTTGATGGGTGCGCAAATTGAGCAGGTTTTCAAAGTACTGTTCCCACCTTGTCACGATATTGTTAGTTTCTGTGACCAGACATCAGAGCAGTAAGCAGACCTTACCATACCAAAACGGGGCTCTGATGTCGCGGACTATTTGAATCCCCTATGATTCCGTCAGCATAGCCTGAGTGATTCACTGTAGTTTAAGCTCCCGCATCACACGTCTGTGTGCGCCTCTTTAATAAGAAACCCACCATTGCGGTGAGCCTGCACATCTAAAGGGATTTTGACATGACGTGGATCTAAGGTTTCGTTTTTAAATTATTGAACACTGGTCTTAGTACGACGCTGTGCAGTATCATCTACCACTTCGTTCGAAACAGAACTTTTCAAGTTCGAGTGAATGGAAAGCTATCCCGAACTTTCAACGCCACTGCAGGCGTACCACAAGGCCCCATTTTATTTAATATCTACACCTCAGATACTCCTCGCCCTGTGGACGGGAGAATAAACCAGATATGGTATGCGGATGACGTCCTACTGCACACGTCATCCAAAATCCCTAAACTCGCAACAAATCGACTCAACCGCCATCTGGACGAACTATACCAGTATTACAGTCGATGGAAAATTCGAGGGGAGAACCTCATGTAAATAGCCTGTTTTTCAGGAATTTTTTTTTGAAAAATTTAATGTGTAGATTAATTTGCAATTTAAGGCACAATTTATTTACGTTATAATATTGTAGCGAGCTTAGGGTTCGCTGGATTAATTATTTTGAATAAATAAGAGCCGTTAAATCGATTTTGAATTAATATAACACTTTATTAGTCCGTTAATAACAACCGTTACTTTGACCGTGCACTTACGATTACTTGACTTATCACTTCCGTACTTATCGTGTCTTTGACTGCTTACTTTTTACTTCTTACTTATCGCTTGCTTTACTTTCTTATTTATAACTTCTCTCCATGAAAAAAAAAAAAAAAATTGTGGCGAGAAGGCCGAATTTAGCGAGACAGGACATATGTGTCCTTCATCTTGTCTCTGAATTCTGGTCATCTTGCGATAACCAGAATAACCCACATCCGTGAGGATGTTGGGCTCGGTCTCGCGGCATCTGAAAAGAGAAGAAAAAATGGGGGGGGGGGGGGGGGGGTATCCAAGGATAGTGTGGACAGTGTTAGTCCAAGTGTTCTCTAACTACTTTTATAGAGGGATGGTGGGAAAGAAATCATACAAGACCGGTGGGTCTTGGGTGCGGTAGTAAACGCAGATCACGTCTTTGGCGTCTGATAATCTGCTCTTTGGTCGGTGTGTATGTTTGTGTTTGTGCCGTCTTGTACTGTGCGTTCGTGTGTTTGGTTTGTTAATAGTAGACCATATGGGATGGGTCCAGGAATCCTCTATTATAGAGGGGAATGTTGTTGGGAAGGGTGCTTTCTTCAGTTTTGTACTGAAGAAGAAATTGTCGGGGTTTGATCCGAAGAGATCGAGAGAGAGAAGGGTCAAGAACGCAAGAGTCCCGTACAAGTAGGTTCTCGCTGTTCTGAATGTTTTCGAGGTACTTATATGCTAATTGAAGCAAGTACTCGTCGAAAACTTCTCTCCATGATCTGTGTGCGACGTATTTATACCGTTTCCTCATTCTGATTCGGCGTTTCGTTTCCGCCAGTTCCATAGTCTTGAATGTTCTACTGTTCCTAGTCTCCAGTTTTCCAGCACTTTGTAGAATATTCTAGTACTTTGTTTCGGACTTTCTCGAATATTCTAGTACTGATTGTCATATGCGTCACAATATTAAAAAAAAATATTTTTTTAAGACTAATCGTTAACAATAAAACGGTGCAATGGCGGCTTGAAAACAGCATCTTGAAAATGCGCAGTGCAGCATACAAGTCACAAAAATCATCTGAAACAAAAAATAAAATAGGGTTTCTTTAGTTCATGCAAAAACGCTCAGCATGACGTTCCCCTTTCATTAAAATTTGCAAATTTGCAAAAATGACGGTTTTGAAAAAGAAAGGATTTTCTTTTGTAAACAATTGTTAATAACAATGTTTTAAAAAATCGGAGCTCGTCATGCTGAGAGTTGCCTTTTATAGTTCGGGATTAGAGAACAAAAACAAATATTGATCATCGAAAATCACTTTATTGTTTTTCAAAATATTCCCCATGAAGATCTATACACTTTTGCATGCGTTTGAACCAATTGTCGAAGCACTTTTCCCACTCTGATTGAGGTATCTCCAACACATGCATTCTGAATGCAGCAACCGCTTCTTCAGGTGCCGAAAAACGTTGACCTCTCAGTTTGTTTTTTACGTACGGGAATAAAAAGAAGTCATTCGGTGCCAAGTCAGGACTATACGGCGGGTGACCCATCAAATCGATGTTTTGGGTGCTCAAAAATGCAGTTGTCGCAGCCGCTGTGTGAGAGCTCGCATTGTCGTGGTGAAGAGTGATCCGTCTTCGGCGGTTGGTTTTCCTGATTTCTTGGAAGACAACTGGCAAACAAATGGTTGTGTACCACTCAGAATTGACTGTTCTGCGTTGTTCTAGTGGTACGGTTGCGACATGTCCAGTTTTTCCGAAAAAACAGGCGACCGTTTGCTTGGAAGTGCTTCGTGCGCGAACAACTTTTGTTGGATTTGGCTCATCTTGAAACACCCAGACAGTCGACTGCTGTTTACTTTCGGGCTCATACGCGTAAATCCACGATTCATCACCTGTCACGATGTCATAGACGTGTTTCGAAGCACCACGACCGCATTTTTTTAGCATTTCTTTCGACCAATTGACACGAGCCTTTTTTTGGGCGCTTGACAAATTGTGTGGGATCCAACGCGAACAAATTTTTTTGACAGTCAAATGTTTATGCAATATTGAATGTATGCTGGTCCCACTAACGCCTAAGGTTGTCTCAATCTCACGATGGGTCACATGACGATCTTCCGATATCAGTTCGCGCACAGCATCAACGGTTTTCGGAACAACAACTGATTTTGGGCGACCTTCACGAAATTCATCTTGGAGTGAACTACGACCACGATTGAATTCACCATACCATCGATAAACACTGGGCCTTGATGGAGGTTCATCGCCAAAAATTGAATTAAGTTCATCCATGCACTGTTGCTGAGTTAATCCACGCCGAAAGTTGTAAAAAATAATCGCACGAAAATGTTGACGATTTAATTCCATTTTTGAGCCGAGATGAATCTTTTAAGTTACTGTAAACAACACAAATAGCGCTCGTATGTCAAAACGTTCTGATTGCGTATAACCTCAAAAATGTCCAACTTTACGACAGAGCTGTCAATTGCCGGATTGCCAAATCCCGAAACATAAGAGGCAACCCTCGTATAGAATTTCTGTACCAAACTTCATAAAGATCGATTGATTAGTTTTTGAGCTACGTTGCGCGGCGTGCGAAATTTTGCGTTTCGAGAAAAATCCGTTTAAAGTTTGAGTAATAGAAATATCGTGAAAAAATTCGTAATTCGTTCTAACTTACCGCAGTTTTTTGATAATCTGCGATTCCGGGGCCATAGAGTAGACCTTCCTCTTCTTCAAACTGTTCTAATTGAACCGTTTTTTCCTGTTGTCGAAAAGTACGAGCCTCTTTGGTGGCATCACCCAATTAGACTGTTTACTTTCTTTTGAAAATAAAGTCCAAGGAGGTCTCGGATCACTTTCTAACTTTTTTTCTCGTATTTTTGAGGAAATTTCCTATCAATTTAGGCAAAAACAAAAAATGGCTAGAAAATTTCATTTTACATGAAGTTCCCCCCTTAATCCATCCAATACAGTAGCTATAATTCTGAGCAGTAAACACTCCCAACCTACTTCTTGATATTCACAGAATATTTGAATACAAATAGGAGGTACTACGATTAGACCATAGGACAGAATGAAATATCTTTGGGTCATTTACACCCCAAAAATGAATTTCACCAAACATGTGACCCACATTCTTCAAAGTGGGCCTCACTCGGTCTAAGCAACTGCACAACATTTTGAACTGGAGCAACAAAATTGACACCAAAGCTAAGCTTCTCTGCTATAAGCAGTTAATTTGATCTGGAATATCGCATGCCTTTCCCATATGGTCCTGCATATCTTCGGCCCTAATTAAAAATGTTTGAGTTTTCGAAAGGATACTCCTCAGAAGATGCACCAACCACTCTAGAAGACCTGACGATCGTCATTACTCCAACTCTCACCTATACGAAAACGACTCCATTATCCCTATCGACGAGTACTTGCTACAATTAGCATACAAGTAACTCGAAAGCCGTTTAGAATGTTTATACACATTTTTTAACAAATCTCTGTAGATGCAGAGTATAAAAGGGCGGCGCATTTTGGATTCATGATCAGTTTGTATGGGTCTTGCGTTCTTGACACTTCTCTCTTTCGATCTCTTCAGATCCGACCACCACAATTTCTTCTTCAGTACAAAACTGAAGAAAGCACCATTCTTAACACTATTCCTACCAGGACCGGTCAAATGACCGTTTTTAAATTTTCATTTGGAATTTCCTACATTCAACGTATGTGAATCGCCTTTAAACTTTACCACTTTTCCTCATATATATGTATGATATATTTTTCAATATTCACTTATTTTTCTATTGTTTATTTTCCGAGAAAAATTTGTAGTCTGTCTTACCTACCATGACCGGTCATTTGACCGGTAGCACGATTTATACATTTTTGTAAGAGTTTCTCTCTAAGACTCAATGCAAAACTATAAAGTCGTTACAAACGAAAGGTAATGTAGTTATGACACGATTTTATCCGATAAGTGCCTTCCAGGAAATGGTTTACGGCACTTCCAAGTGTTTACAGTTCTCGCTCGACTATCGGGCTAGCGGCGTTTATTTGCTTGATTGATATCTGATACGGTCAAGATCCTCGAATGTTCTACGCCATCTCATCTACTATGACGTAAAATAAATAAACTTGTAACTGAAGGAAATGTATAGACGTCTTCTCACGAATTCAAATCAGTATAGTCTTGCGACACGAACAGAGTGCATCGAACGTGAAAGTCACAAAGAGCATACTTGGCAGTCTTTTATTATTATTTTGTAATATTTTATATCGTATTACGTGTTATAAGTGGCATTTTCAAAATAGTGAACAAGACTAACAATACGTCGCAGTAAGTTTCACATTTTATCTTTTATTCTTTTTTTTATCTATTTTGATTTACATTTTCATATTTTAGTTTTTTATTTTTGTAGAATATTTGTCCCCAAAATGTCAAGACGTTTGAGGAGTGCGAATGTATTATTAGAGAGAATAAATGATATCGATGCAGAATGTTCTGAAGATGATCAGGAAATTCTGGATATGGAAAATAACAATACGGAAAATTATGATCCACTTGAAACAGATTCGAACACCGATAAGAACGAAGAGAATATTTCGAACGTACGTAGACGACGAAAGAGAAGGAGATTTTTAGTTAGTTCCGATAGTGAGAATGAGGAAGAAGTAAGCGAAATTGCGATGGACGGAACTGTTTGGCAGGAAGTAAAAATAGGGTCTAATCCTGGAAGAGCACCTGGTCATAATATTTTTAGGGAAACATCAGGCCCGACTGGGTACAGTAAACGTAATATTATGAAAGGCGAAGTTAGGACGGCATTTTCTGTGATAATTAATAAGAATATAATCGAACTTATAAGAAAGTGCACAGAGGCAGAGGCATTTAGAGTGTTGGGATATAAATGGGAACTGTCTACTGCAAAGTTATATGCATTTTTTGCAATTCTGTATGCACGCGGCGCATATGAGGCTAAGAATATAGATATAGCACTTCTATGGAATAAAAAGTGGGGCCCGCCTTTTTTCTCAAATACTATGAGTAGACATGACTTTACGGAGATTATGAGATTTATTCGATTTGACGACAGAAATCAACGAAGCCAACGGTTACAAACCGATAAATTTGCTATGATTTCCGAAGTTTGGTACAAGTTTATTGACAACAGTCAAAATTGTTATAAACCAGGACCATATATTACTATTGACGAACAATTGTTTCCAACGAAAGCAAGGTGTAGATTTACTCAATACATGCCCAATAAACCGGACAAATTTGGTATAAAATTCTGGTTAGCATCCGATGTGCGTAGCAAATATATAATAAACGGCTTTCCATATTTGGGAAAAGATGAAAGTAGAGAACCCTCAGTTCCTCTTGGAGAGTTCGTCACTATGAAATTAGCAAAACCGTATGTAGGATGTGGAAGAAATATAACCACGGACAACTTTTTTACAAGCCTACCTTTAGCAACAAAACTTTTAGCAAAAAAAACTACGATTGTTGGGACAATTAGAGCAAATAGAAAAGAGCTACCAAGACTGGCAAAACTGAAAAATGACGACATGGAACTTTTTTCAACCAAACTCTATCGCTCAAATAATTGTATGTTGACAGTTTACAAAGCCAAACCAAGAAAGAAAGTTCTAATTCTCAGTTCAATGCGCAATTCCGTACAAATTGAAAAAAATGACACCCGAACACCGGAGACAATTCAACTATATAATAGCACCAAGTTTGGCGTAGATGTGACCGACCAAATGGCCAGAAATTATTCGGTAAAATCTAAATCTCGGAGATGGCCTTTGCAAGTATTTTTTAATATCTTGGATTTAGCCGGGATAAATGCATGGGTGTTATATAAAGAAACTACGGGAGGAGAAATTACAAGACAGGAATTTCTATTTCAATTGGCAGAAGAACTTGCCATCGAATACCAACAAGAGCTCGGCAAAAAAAATCAACCAATACCCATCGCAAGTACAAGTACAGGTTCTCGTGAACGGAAAACATGTCAGATAAGGTATTGTAAAGATAATAAGACGAACAAAATCTGTCTAAAATGTAAAAAGTACGTATGCGGAAAATGTACAGTTGAGAAGCCCATTTGTAAAAAATGCGACGAAAACGAATAAAATGTAGATTATGTACTCTTGAATAAAAGAAAATATATTTTTATACTGGTAAGCTGGCTATTGGTCTGCATTCAATATTGAAAAATATAAGTTGTGAAAGACCGGTCATTTGACCAGCCGCGGTAGGAATAGGTATACGTGTAGTGTCGGTAGGAATAGTGTTAACAACATTCCCCTCTATAATAGAGGATTCCTGGACCCCTCCCATAAGGTCTACTTGTGACACACCACACACACAGTACAAGGCGGCACAAACATACAAGCACACCGACCAAAGCACAGATTATCAGACGCTGAAGAGGTGATCTACGTTTACTACCGCACTCAAGACCTACCGGTATTTTATGATTTCTTTCCTACCGTCCCTCCATACAAGTAGTTAGAGAACATTTGAACTAACCCTCTCCACACTACCCCCCCCCCCCCCCCCCCCCCCCCCCACAAACAACCCTACTTTTTCTAATATCTTGAGACCAATCCCAACATCCTTACGGATATGGGTGATTCTGGTTATCGCAAGATGACCAGGAGCCAGAAACAAGATGAAGGACACATTTGTCCTTGCCTCGCTTAAGTCGACCTCTCGCCCCTCCATTCTGTTTTTTTTTTTTTAAACAATGGTCATTCATGAGAAGTTTGATAAAGTGAATATTTTTATCTCACAACACTTTTTTTTTATTTTCATATAACTTCTCTTTTTGTATAATGACCATTCATTCATGTCATTTTTATAAATAATAAAATAATTATTCTTTTCGTCTATTTTATTGTAAATATTACCTTTTTTACGTAGCTTGAGAAAAGGCGATTTTGATGCTCCGAACTTAAGCTTTTTTTTTAAATACATATTTGCAATTTTTTTAAGTACTATTCTTAAGCTTCAATTTCCCGTTCGTATTTAAAAAAAAAATATTTATCTGGTCCGAAATAACGATTTTTTAACAAAAGGATACATTCTTCACGTATTTATTTACTTCTATTGTTTAAATAAATTAAAAAATCAATAATATAGCGATTGGTCCTTATACAAGGGTAGTCAATGAAGCGACATGAATTTTTTGAACACTTTTATGTACTTTTTAAAGCGTCGGACACGAGTGACCCAACCCTACCATTTAAGGATGCCAAAAACTACCCTACCTTGGAAGGGTTAACTTAGCTGCTATATTCACTTAACTTTAATACCTTATATTAACTAATAATACTTTATACCGCGATAGGTGTTAGTTTCTTTGATCTACCGGCTTCGCATTGATATTATGATTGATAATTAAATTAATTTAATTTATAGTGATATATAAATTATAATTTTATCCTAAGTTTCTTGTCGTCTATTTTGGACAAAATATTAAAAAGTGCTGCGTACGTAATACAAAAGTATGTAAAAACGATGTTATTGCTTGTGGCTGTGCGAAATAATGGTTAATTGAGTTCACAAAATAAAACCTAAAAGGCAGAATTAGGCGAGATTAATACTGTTTCTAAATCTATAAACAATTTTGTTTCTTCTGATTTTAAAACTTCACCAAGGACTATGAAAAAAAAATGGCGAAGTACTTGACTTCCATTTACCACTCATCGTTCATTTTGAAACAAATCGCTACCAAGATATTTGACTCTAAAAGAAATTTAGTTGCGCTTACGAAAAGAATGTAACTAAAGAATGAAATTTCCCAATCTAGAAGAAACTGAACGAATAAACATTGACATGAGCTTGACATGGGATTATGACGAACGCCGAAGTGAACAATGTATGACTTTGAAAAAACGTAATATAACAATTGCCTAAAGACTATATTGCCCTTTTATATAGTTATAAAACCTCATTTACGCTATCATTTTAAACTTGCAATTCCATTACCAGACGGAGTGCGTGACAATTTCTTTAGGACATGCTGCTGAGCACTTCCTTACATGATTTTGAAGCCATGCTTGACCGAAATGTAAAAAAGATGTATCAGATAGACTGAAACGAGAACACAAAGATAAAGCCATTGAAGTAAAACTAGTCTAGTTCTACTCCGGGAAAAATTATACAAAAATCCAACAGTACTTCAACGAAAGTTTTACTGCACTCGTTCGGCGTTATCGAAATACTTAGACAATGCTTTTCGTATATTGATCCCCTCGGCTGTGGTATCATCTCCACCAATTACACTCGTGCTGTTGGGTTGTTCTCTTCTGCATCTCTTCTCAAAATCCAAGAGTTCTTTTAGCCAGTTCGTATTAAGTGTATCATTCTGGTTATTACAAATATTGTGTAGTACGCAACATGCCCGGATAATAATAGCAGCATTATCAACATGTAATTCTAGACCTCATTCCCCTTCCAACCGTCGTCGAGTTTACATCGTCGCGAATTGTGTTCCGTACGTGTAACATCAGTCCTACGTTACAAAATTATATTACATCCCCTTTGTGTAATAGTGCAGTGAAAAAAAACAAAAAACAAAAAAACAAAAACAGACCAGACCCTTGTGCAGTGTGCTGTGTTTATAAAACAAAAGACTAGTGTAAAACAATTGCAACGAAATGGCCTGCGGGCCAAATGTGAATAGTAACCGGTTTAGCGATCTTACGGAAGATACAAATAGCGATATTCGACCAAACAAAATGAAAAGGACACTTATGAAAACAGAGGAATTTTTTCCTAGCTTACCAACAATGAACAATACAAGAGATCCAAAATTTCTAATTATATCATCCAAGGAGAATGGTAAGCCTATTTCATCTCTAAGCCCATTTTTAATTAAAAAAGTGATAGACGATGTTAGCAAAGATTATGAACAAATCACGGTTCTACGAGACGGACAATTATTAGTAAAAGCTAATTCTCAGAAAATCGCAGACCGTTTTCTCAAAATAACAAACTTTGGCAACGTGTGTCCCGTTTCGGTAAAATTACACGAAAAATTAAATGAATGCAAAGGCATAGTGTACGCCCCTTGTCTCATAAACATCTCGGAAGCGGAAATAATAGCCGAAATGGGTCAACAAAAAGTCACAGATGTGTACAAATTTACCAAAGTAGATGACTGTAAAGTGCGAAGACCCTCCGGACTTATGTTATTTACTTTCAACCTATTCCAACCACCGAAGTCGGTTGACATCGGTTTTTATAAAGCTAAGGTCAGCGAATATATCCCCAACCCCATGAGATGTCGCAACTGCCAACGACTCGGCCATACCACAAAACGCTGCACCAATACCACAATGTGCGAAAAGTGTAATCTGCCACCTCATAGCCCCGTAAATTGCAGTCGCACTATGTGCGCAAACTGCTCGCTCCCTCACTCGGCCGCGGATAAAACCTGTCCCTTGTATATCCAAGCGAAAGAAGTTTTAACAATAAAAACCACAAACAAATGTTCAATGGGAGAAGCCAAACGAATTTATAAGGAAAAAAACATCCACAAACCTGATCAACTTTCAGGAAGCTTTGCAGATACACTAAAATCGAGCCAATTACAAGGACCCTCAACGGAACAAAACAAACAAAAAACTACACCCAAGGAATCCCTTCCAACCAGCTCCTCCTCATCTGCTACAATCAACAGTATTCAAATTGCATTGCCCCACAAGCCAAAAAAGTCAATAACACATAACCCAACCAAACCAATTTCGTCTATAACACCACTAATCCAACGAAAACCATCAATTCAATTAACGCCATCAACTCAACAAACATCATCAACTCAACTAACCACATTCGAACCCTCACAACTAGAAACAAGTTCACCAACAAACAACCAAACTGAAACCATTCTACAAACCACGACAAGCTGCTCTGCTAATAGCCATTCGCAACGCACCCCTTCACCCAAATCAAAGGTAAAAAGTAAACCGTCTCTCACTAATATAAATATTAATAAAAATGTACACACCTTAGTTGATGATGATATTACAATGTAACTATAAAACTAACAACCAAGCCCCTGACTCTGCTGTTCCTGAGGTTGGACACTTGAACTCAATCCAGAGTTCAAGTGCCCAACATCCGGAACAGCGGAGTCTTGATCCTAACAACATACATCCCGCCCACCATACCTTCCAACACCTTAAAGCATTTAAGAATATACAACCCCATCCCTCTGCAAAATCAAGATCTAAGCACACTAGCACGGCTGAACGCCCAAAACTCACTCCAAAACAAACCCCATTCACCATTCTACAATGGAACATGAACGGTTATACCAATAACTTTGACGAACTAAACATTCTAATTAAGGACCATAACCCACATATAATATCACTGCAAGAAACGCATTGCCCAGTCAACACCACACCATTCATCCCTAAATCCTATGTAGGCTACTTCTACAATTCACCTGCAAACACATCACACAAGCAAGGAGTAGGATTACTAATCAAGAAAGGTACTTCCCACAAAATCCTCCCCATCATTACAAATATCCAAGCTCTCGTTGTAGAAATACAACACCCTCTAAATTTTACCTACATTGCCTTATATCTCCCCCCAAATCAACCATTAAATAAAAATGATCTTCAGGCTATACTCAACCAAACAAATGAGCCCAGAATACTTGGAGGCGACATAAATGCTTGGAGTACACTCTGGGGTTCACCTTCCACAAACAAAAGAGGGGAAGTAATTGAAAACCTCCTTCTCACCTCCAATCTTATCCTACTGAATGACGGTTCCCCTACTCACCTTTCTACACACAATACCCTCACTCATATAGACATCACTTGTTGCTCCTCAGAATTGGTTCCGAAAACTTCATGGCAAGTTCTAAACGACCTCTACAATAGTGACCATTTCCCCGTTTTAAGCATAATAAATAATCAGCAACCGATAACCCATCACAACAGATCTCCAAAATACAAAACCGATTCCGCCAACTGGGCACTTTTTGAAAGAAAAGTTGACGAATTTCTTTCAAGCAATTCCCCCACACCTGACACGAATCACGAAGCGGCGCTAATCAGTAAAGCAATTAGATCCGCTGCCAATCTCTCAATACCCCAAACAAATATCACAACCAAATCAGAAACCAGGCAACATGTACCTTGGTGGAACTCCGACCTAACGCTTCTCAGAAAAAGCAAAATGTCAGCCCTCTCTGAATTTAAAAAAAGACCAACGCAGGTTAATTTTGTTGCATACAAAAAAGCGAATGCACAATTTCGTAGGAAGATGAAAGAAAGCAAAGCAAAAAGCTTTCTTCAATTCACTTCCTCAATCAATCCAACATCCTCCACAACCACAATATGGCATAAAATACGCAGCTTAAGTGGTAATCGCAATCCGACAATTATCTCATCGCTTAATTCCGAAAATACTACAATCTCAGACACAGTGGAAATAAGCCAACTCTTCGCCAAAACCTGGTCGCAATTCTCAGACAACAATAATTTTCACCCCGAATTCAATCGCAAAAAAATTGAATCCGTTAACAATCCACTATCTTTGCAAACTCCTAACTCTGCAGCTCTACGCATAGAACAACCCATCTCATTTATCGAATTCGAGTCAGCACTTAGTATAACTAAGGGAAAAACTCCAGGGCGAGATCGAATATCTTACCCAATGTTAAAAAACCTTTCGCATTATGCAAAACAAAGAATTATAAAGTTATACAATAAAATACTTGAAACATCACACATTCCACAAATATGGAAAACCGCGGTCCTAATACCTATTCCCAAACCGAACAAAGATAAAGATACGGTGGATGGCTACCGCCCTATATCCTTAATTCCTTGTCCCGCAAAGGTATTAGAAAAAATCGTAGCCAAACGTCTACTCTGGCTTATGGAAACAAAGAAATTGACATCCATCAACCAAGTAGCTTTCAAATCCAACAGAGGTTGCACAGACGCCTTACTCCACATTGACCACTACACCTCAAAGGCTCTATCCGCCAAAAATCACGTCACAATACTCTCTCTTGATTTTGAGAAAGCATTCGACAGAATAGGCGCTCACACCGTACTTAATAAATTGTTAAAATGGAGAATTGGCAACAATATATATAGGTACGTTAAATCATTTCTAAGCAATAGAAAATTCCAATGTAAAGTCAACCACGTTTACTCCAATACATTCCCATTACACAACGGAATCCCTCAAGGATCCCCACTGTCAGTTGTACTATTTATGATCGCCTTTGACGACATAAGTACAATAATACACAAACAGAAACATCTAGATCATTGCATTTACGCCGATGATATATACATCTTAAGTAAATCCAGTGATCTAACTTTCTGCAAAAACATTTTAACTGAAACAGTGAAAGATATCTTAGAATGGTCAAATTCTTCAGGTGCCAAACTCTCAGTAGATAAATGTAAATTATTTCATGTGTGTCGACGACGACTTTGTCCCCAAATACACCTCAACATAAACAACAAAACAATCCAAAATGTCCCCAACCTCAAAATCCTAGGAATAACATTTAACAATAAGTATACCTGGAAACAACATTGTTCAGAACTCAAAGTATCATTAGCAGCGAGGCTCAATATTATTAAATACTTAAGCAACATGAAAAGTAACGTACACATTAACACTCTATGTAAAATTACTAAAGCTCTAATTTTAAGTAAAATAGACTACGGGATCTATATCTATGGCAATAGTCCAAAAACGACTCTAAATATAATAAAGCCCATCTATCACCAAGCCGCTAGAAGAAGCACCTTTGCATTCAGAACGACACCAATAAAAAATATACTTGCTGAAGCTGGGCTCCCAACAATCGAGGACCGGATGGAAAGCATATCATTGAAACTAATAGCTAAATTAGCGTTTTCGCGAAATTCCATAATTGACAAAGACATCAAACTAACAATAGGATACAAAAACACCAACCGAATCCCATCTGCAATCAGTCGCATTTTAGATAAAGCCAAGCAATTGGAATTGGATATTAAACAAACTTTCAAATACTCCGCAACTTACCCGCCATGGCTTCTAAATAATAATAATATCATAACAACACTCTCAATATTTAAAAAACCAAACACAAACAAAGAAATATACGGTGCACTATTCTGGTCAGTCGCCTCAAAATATAAATCCAACGGATGGCGCTTTCTGTACACAGATGGATCCAAAACAACCAACTATACTTCCTTTGCGGTCACATCCGAAGAAGGTGCAGTAAAGAAAATCGGACTATTACCCGAATTTTGCTCCATTTTCACGGCGGAAGCCTTCGCGATTTTACAAGCCGTAACATTCGCCACCAACCACAGAGAAAAATATGTCATCTGCACCGACAGCCTGTCGGTACTCAACTCAATAAAAAACACCAACAACACTGATGATATTATTTCCAATATTCGGAATAATATCATTAAATACTGCAATAAAATAAAACTAATGTGGACTCCCAGTCACGTCGCCATCAGCGGTAACGAGAATGCAGACGCCGCAGCCAACTCAGCCAAAAGAGCTCCAGTTCATAAATTCAACATCTACACAAGAGCCGATCTACTGTCAATTATCAGCAATCAACAAAAACAAATAAACCAAACAAACTGGGATACTCACCACCATGCCTATAAAATGGTAAACCGTTTCAAAACTCACCCTTCTTACCCAACTAACTTGTCCAAATCCAAAATCACAAACTTTGTGAGGCTGCGATTAGGCCATACAGCTGCTACCCACCTCTACCTGCTCCACCGATCTACAGCCCCAATCTGCCCAAAATGCAACACAACACTTACAATCACTCACATATTGAAAGACTGTCCTCACTTAAAACCCTTGAAAGACAAACTATTTCGCAATACGGATATTTATACAATTCTAGCAGATCCCACTACCGACAACATAGAAATTGTAAATAAATTTGTAAATAGCATTAAGATTAAATTGTAAATTAGAAATACAGAGCCAATAGTCCCCGCTGCTAGGCTCATTAGGTTAAGTTATTGATATGTAATTTTACATTACTAATTGATAATAAATAAATAAATAAATAAATAAATTCTAGACCTTTAGATAACTTTTGAAATCTTGACTTTAAATGGCTAAATGCATTATCGACAACTCGTCCTGATTTCGATAGGCGGTAATTAAATTCCATTTCACTACCCGATAAACGCCCATTGCTCGAGAAGGATTTCATTAATATCGACGACAGTTTAAATACAGAACCTCCTATTAACAAAATTGGAACATCTACTCCTTCTATAGTCCTTTTGTTGCGTCTTAATACTGAATTACTCAGATGCTGCCTTTTTAACTTGGACCCTTCAAATATTGTTGAGTCATCCGTTCTACCTCCACTCTCAATACTTATATAGGTAAATTTACAACGAGAATCGACAGCAGCAAATAGAACCATTGAATGCCATCCTTTCAAGTTACAATAATCCACAGCATCCTTTGGTGTCTTTAGTTCGATGTGGCAACCACCGATTGCACCGGAACATTGCGGAAAGCCAAGAATTTCAAATCCATTAACGACTTTTAGTAACTGCTCTTCGCTGGGTGGATAAAAATTGAGATATTTCGAGTTGAAGACTTTCCAAATTTCATGGCATATTTCTAATACTATTTCTCCAACTGTCGTCCTATCAACTCCGAATAGATTTGCAATATTGCGATACTCGGCTGATGATCCCAGACTGTACAATGCAATTGCTAATCTTTTCTCCAGCGAAATTGAATGATGGCAGCCCACGTCTTCTCGCTTGACGTGTTTTAAGTTATCACATATGTACTTAAAGGTGTCCCTCTCCATTCGGAATGAGTTCTTAAATTTGTGCTTGGTGAACTTGGGTACATCCTCCTCCCAAAAGGTTGACAGTTTTACCTGAAAGGTAACTATAAATTTGGTACTTTATTTTTAATCTATTTTTAACATTACCCTGGACAATGTTTTGTGGAGTTTTTTCTCCCTGCACAAAGCCATTTTGATGTATCTATCAAAACGTTTCTTGGACTGAATTGCTTGGAAAATATAGTAATTAATTTCATGGTGCACTTTCTTTAACTCGTTTTGATTCTGCACAAGTAATAGCTCCAGTTCCATTTTCACAAAATTTGACATTTATAGTGGAATGCTGTGCGTCAGGGTGTAATATCCTGGTATCGATATCACGATATCGATAACATCAGGGTGTCAGAAAATGAAAATATGACAAATCGCATTTGTGGCAATTTTGTTTAAAGGAGTTATTCTGTTGCCTTATATAAAAGTTTATATTTTATTTAATAGTCTTCGCTATTAGTTTAGAAGAACTTAAAGTAAACATCCAGTAATAGTTATTCCAAAATTAGCTGGAGGATTTTGGCTGCGCGTTGATAACAATGTGGGTGTAACTGAACAACTTATGGATGCACATTACCCAATTCAAAAAACAATGAAGTCTTCGACAGTTTAAATGTTTCTCGATATTATTGACGGTTGGTGTTGGGGAATGGCAATTGGATGTGCTGGGATGTACTGGAGAAATCTAGTACATTCGCAGTGTATACCAGTTGCGCAGCAGCTGTCACGAACCAGCTGGCCGATTCTCACCAACGATGAGCAGTAGCGTCGCTTTTTTGAATTGGCAGTTATGCCCACTGAGTCAGTCTGCAACCAACCTTCATCGCGACCACCATCGGAGTTAACATCACAGGTACCAGTTCATCATAATAAAACAAGGTGTATCCGAATTAAATAATAAAAGAAATAAAAGTTAATCTCAAGGAATAAAGATCTCAGACTTTGGGTTTTGTGGTTCCTGGAGTAAAGATCTCGGAGTTTGGTTTGTGTGGTTCCTCGCCGCTTTTTCATTGGGTTCCTCTCGTCAAGGGAACAGTGGACAACTCCAAACACTACTACAACATTTTCTGAAGGGAACAGTGGACCACTCCAAACACTATTACAACATTTTCTGGTCCTTTGAGTCGGATCCAGCGACGTGTGGATCCGCACCATCGCCGCCCAGCTCGCGACAAAGGATACCTGTGAAGAATAACTACTTCAACAATATCACGTGCGTCCAGTGCTGAAAGACGAACCCCATTAAGGAAGGATACGGATCGAGCTTCATCGTATAATACATCTTCTTCAGAAAAACTAAGAGATAAATCCAAAGACGTGATGACTAATCTCTGGTTATGGATAATCCTAAAACGAAGACGAGAAGAACGCCTTGAATGTTGTGAAGACAGAAGAATTAACTGATATTCAACAATACACCACAGATAGCTCATCTTCAGATGTAGATACAGAAACTAAATCGACAATTGTCACCACCATTTCGAAACGAATTGATACAAATAGCCATTGCTCGTTGTGACTTTCTATCGGCTGCCATCAGCGTGAAATCCTCTAAAGGAATCAACACCGGATCCAGCAACCCGTGGATCTAATCCATCGCCGCCCAGTTCGTGGCAAAACACATCGGATTCAACAACCTGTGGATCAAATCCATCGCCGCCCAGTTCGTGGCAAAACACACCGGATCCAGCAATCTGGGGATTTAATCCATCGCCGCCCAGCTCGCGGCACAACACTTGAAGAACAACACAAAGACAGGAAGTTAGTTCAAACGAAATGCCAGCACCAATGACAGATAAATCTAAAATCACAAAGGCTGCATTGGCCGAACGCCGAAGACGTGCCAGAGCAGAAGCAGAACGTCTGACTGAACGCAAACATCAAGAATCCGAAGAGGAACGTCTGCGCCAAGCCATTGAGAAAGTAAGCCGGCGCAACCAGGGAGAAAGGCCTAAACGCAAGAAAGCTGAGGAAAAAGCAAAGAAAGTGGAAACGCCTGGCGTGTCACCGAGTCCACCGACTAACCTAGTCGATATGTCGGATCTGGACACCGATGCAGAAAATGACGACCCGCTACAACCAACCAAAAGAACGAATCGCCGACAAGATCACTCTGAAGTAAAGGAAGAAGAACAACTTACAAGTAAACAGGTGACCATGGTCGAGGAGCTTATCGCCACCCAGTTCGCGGCACAGGCCACCATCGCTCGCACCTTCCTCTACATGCAGGACAAGGGACAACTAACGACTACCAGCATAAAAACCACAAAACGAGACCTCCTCACCGAATGGGAAGCCATCCGCAGGCGGCATAACCAAATCATTTACATGGCGCCCCCTGAGTACCAACAGCATCATTCGCCGAGACCGAAGAAATGTACCTCGAGGCCCAGTACGCTCTCGATTCAGCCTCCCCAACCATGGCCAACAGCGCCGATCGCCTCCACCCCAGCGAGCTGCCCCCAGTGCAGCTGCCAATGGTTAACATCAATCCAGCGGAAAAGGAACCGCACCCCAGAACAGTGGGTAAGAGTCAGCAGGCCGCCGACCAAAGTGCCGTCTGCCCAAAGCTCAATCCGACCAAGGTCCCGATGATCGACCCAATGCCGAAGCCCCCACAGAAGCCGATGCCGCGCACGCATTGTGGGGCACAACATGACATGGCCGTTCCTCATGGGTTGCAAACTTACAACTTCGACCCAGAGGAACTGGCTACCTTCTCACCGATTCCAGAGCAAGCAGTGGGCACGGCGTACTTGGGATCCGTGCCAGAACTAACACCAATGCCTCCCACGAAGGCGCCTTCAACTGTTCCACCAACAGCAGCCGGCCCAATGACCAACCAGCCTCGTGTCCCGATACACAGAACACCGCCGGCACCCCCAAGGCAACAGCCTCCTTGCACATTCTGCAGGGCCTCACATACTATCTACGCTTGCGAGGGCTTCCGATCATTCACACCCGGCCGTCGGAAGACCTTCGCACAACAGAGGAACTTGTGCTTAAACTGCTTGGGTCGCCACCGCCTACGCGACTGCGACTCCAGCAAGACGTGCCGTCGTTGCCAGCGGAGACCACATCTTGTTGCATGTCCAGACAACCGCCATCGACGGGACAATCTCATCGCCGCTCCGGGCCAAAGGACCCGCCCCCCGGATCGACCGTGATGAAGGGGCCTGCGCACACACAGTCAGCACCCCTTCACAGCATTCCCGCCATCAACATCACTCCTCGCCTCCACGGCTCGAAACAATGGACACTGAGGCCCCTCATCCTGTCCGGGTTATCGGTGTATGCACCACCACCACAATCAACGACGAGGGATCTCTCGTTCGTGGCGGATCTGGAACTTGCAGATCCGAACATCGCTTCCGCCGATAGGTTGGACATGATCATTGGGGCAGATATGTACCCCACTTTCATTCTGGGGGGTCTAAGGAAGGACCCACGTTCGGGCCTCGTCGCGCAGGCCACTGAACTGGGATGGGTGCTAACAGGCGCAGCACCCACCATATCATCCAGTCTAAAGGCGACAAGGCCTGTCACCAGCCATCATATGGCCATTCCTCGTGGGTTGCGAATTTACAACTCCGACCCAGAGGAACTGGCCGACCTTACGACTGATGATCGCAGCTCCCATCAGAAAACCAAAAGGAGGCCTCGTCGACATCGGCCTCAGGGGCCACCTACGAGGCGCATGCAACTACCAGCCACCGATCACTTGCGCGACCTAACTACCAGACATACCACTGCAGGGGCAAGAGGCAATCGAGGAACCAGGAGCTCACCCACCCGAAGGTCTCAAGGCAGACCACCAAATCCCAAGGAAGCTCCAAGTCAACCACTCAGGAAATTCACCAACGCACCTGCCCACCCCCAAAACGCAACATCGGTGAACAGTCGGGTCGTCACTCGAACACTTCAAGGCATCCCACCACACCCAGGACACCACGTGGTCAAGCTGCTGCCCATGTCCAAAACTACCCAGGCCAACCGCTACCATGTGTAGCCACCACAACGGGACCAGGAGCGCGCAATGCCCCGCTTGGCGGGCGACGTTCCCCAGCAACCAGTGGTCTCTCGAACGCCAACAAGAAAGCACGCCTCTCAATGCATCAACAGAGGCTGCACTCCAACGATTCAGGGAGGTACTTGGCCCGTGACTGCCATTCCACCAGGCCACGCGGACAGTGCCAAGGACGACATCGCCACACACTCCGCGCGACAGGCTCAAACGCCAGCGGCCGTATCCCGCCGGCTACTAACTTCGGACGGGCGCCAACGGGCGCATCACCTTTCACCACCACTGGCCTCGATATAGCGAGACCCATCACCAGTCATCACATGGTCATTAATCGTGGGTTGCGACCTTACAAACCCGATCCAGATCAATTGGCCGGTTCCGTGACCACAAAAGTTACCGGGCGCCTTTAGTGGAAAAGATCATCCTGTCGCCATTTACCCTACGGGCCATCCCAGACCGCCAACCCTTCAGCGCTCCTCATGGCGGGCGGCCCCGTCCCAACCGACCATCCACGTGAAAGTGGACAGCAACATCCGACCACCACAGACTCAACGACCAAGACCAACCGGCACCAGCAGACCGCACACTCCCGGCCCCTAGCCGCCGTCCCAGGGAACAAAATGATTCGCCAATGATTGGCGAAGGAGGGCGGAATGTTGTGGATTGGCAATTGGATGTGCTGGAGAAATCTGGAACATTCGCAGTGTATACCAGTTGCGCAGCAGCTGCCGCGAACCAGCTGGCCGATTGTCACCAACGATGAGCAGTAGCGTCGCTTTTTTGAATTGGCAGTTATGCCCACTGAGTCAGTCTGCAACCAACCTTCATCGCGACCACCATCGGAGTTAACATCACAGGTACCAGTTCATCGTAATAAAACAAGGTGTATCCGAGTTAAATAATAAAAGAAATAAAAGTTAATCTCAAGGAATAAAGATCTCAGACTTTGGGTTTTGTGGTTCCTGGAGTAAAGATCTCGGACTTTGGTTTGTGTGGCTCCTCGCCGCTTTTTCATTGGGTTCCTCTCGTCAAGGGAACAGTGGACAACTCCAAACACTACTACAACATTTTCTGAAGGGAACAGTGGACAACTCCAAACACTATTACAACAGTTGGACTTAAGCAAACCATGTCCACATTCAACTAGACGAGAAATTTAGTGATATTGAAGCTATTGAACGCATTGAAGGACATACAGATGCAAGTGTTATACAGATATAATTGCGCGGTGGTGACGTTAGATGTTAAAAATAAATTTAACTCGGTGAACTGGAATCGGATTCTAGAAGCGTTGGGCGATCTCACCCTACTTGGTGCGTATACTAGCACACTATCTCTCGGATAGAAGACTGCTCTATGGCACAGATGAGTGACCACAGGAATATAAAATAACAGCGGGTATACCTCATCTGTATAGGTCCGCTGTAATGAAATATCATGTATGATGGTGTGCTCTGGGTCAATGCACCAGAAGGAGTTAGTACGTAGATGATTTGGCAATAGTGTCCGTAGCTAAACATCTAGATGACCTGGAGAATATTGCTCCTAAGTAATTCGGAGCATTAAATGCTGGCTAGATATAACCAGACTGAAACTAACCGAAAATAAGACGGAGGTAGTTTTAATAAGCAGTCGCAAGAACGTTGAACACCTTGATTTGGAAATAAAAGGACAAATAATAAGATCCAGTCCCTATATTAGATATCTTGGTGTTGTACTCGACAACAGGTTTAACTTCAAGGAACACCTGAGGAATACGAGTGAAAAAACGGCAAGAGTATGCAGAGTTTTGGCGAGACTGTTACCCAATATTGCTGGACCCCGGCCCCCACTTGAGGAAACTGATAACAAGTGTCAACACCTCCATATATGGACATGAGCCGCACAGTATAAGTCGTATATGAGGGGTGTTGCAGTACAGCAACATGAACAATCAACAATCAATTTAAAATGTTGTATGGTTATATCCAATATCTAACCAACTCGGTTGCAGCCTGTAGCAAGAAAAGTTTCTTCAGAGGCGTACCATCATCTAATAGCGTTACAACATACCACTGGCCAACAAGTCATATTACCATTTATAATTGGTAGAACTCTACACGTTAATGCCTGAAAACTCAGATGTTATCGAATGGATTTGTGGCGACTCTAACAGATACACACACAATTCACAAGCAAAATAGTGAAGAGCCCCGAACGAAAAATCGAACAAAATTCATCAGAGCCGTATACCATAGCGATAACAAAAATAATTCACATCAGTGGAGTATAGTCGAGTTTCAAAATCAAATTCTAAACACGGTCAGTGGCCTGTTGGGTAACGCTTAGGTTCAATTTTTTTTCGTGATTCAAACTGTCATAGCGTCAGTTCGAATCACACGATCTTCTTCACTATTATTTCAAACGCTATAATTAGTGACCCCGACGTGATCTGTACACACAGCATACACTTTCCCATAGTAAACAGAACTTCACACACGATCACGACTTCCACATAGAGCACAGCCCCCGACGTTTTCTCGTTCTCTCGTTCGTCCGTCGTTCGCATCCGAATCTGATCGTAACGAAGTTACAGCGGAGGGAGTGGTGTGGCGACTCTAACAGATACACACACAATTCACAAGCAAAATAGTGAAGAGCACCGAACGAAAATTCGAACAAGAAAATACATCAGAGCCGTATACCATAGCGATAACACCTATCCTTCAGATTTACATTAAATAATTGTACAATCTCCCAATAAATTTGGTAGCTGATATAAATCCGATATTCATCAACATCAACATTAATGCCAACAAGCATACCAATAACAATATCTAATCCAACAGCCTGATGACGATGAACTACCCCAACGATCATCGTCATCTGCAACTCCAAAGAAAACTACAACAACAGTGCGGCAGTAGTTCTTTGCTGTGTCCATGGCGACACATTTATTTGGAGATTTGCTGGGCAACAACGCCACAAAGATTTTTGCTGTCACGTCGAGGAAACTATCTCGACGCTGAACAAGGGGAGTGAATTCACCACATAGACTGGCATCACTAAGAGTATGCTGTATATTCCGAACAGTATCCGAAGGTGCCATAAATGTTTTAGCTGGTAGGACACCACTTGACATTGCAGCTAAAGAAAACGCTACATTGCATGAGGTCTCATAAGAGAATCGCCGTAGAATGCGGCCACAATTAGAGCTCTCAAGCCTAAGTGAATGGCAACGAAGGTGGGATTCTTCCACCAAAGGAAGATGGAGCCACACCATGATACCTGATGTAGAAACATGGGTGAAGAGAAAACATGGCGAGCTGAATTACCACCCGACTCAGCTAATATCAGGACATAGATGCTTTCGGCAATACTTGTAAACCTATAAGCATGTGAATCAGCCATACTGCTTGTATTGCGAAGGCATTATAGAAAATGCGGAACACGTACTCACAGAGTGCGCGAGATTCCAGACCACACGAACGATTTTGGAGAGACAAATGAGACGAACAGTTTCTCCGGGAGGAGTAATAGAATACATGCTGAATTCCTAACAGCCATGGCCCGTAGCAAATGATATACTATGTGACATGATGCAGCAGTTGCGACGCGACGAGCGGAGTAGCAGTCAAACTCCGTCCCGATCCGCGTTGGAATATCGAAAGGAAAGTTCCGCGTGGATCAACGGGAATATATACCTGGCGGGAGGTGGTTTTAGTCGGTAATCCGGCTTGCCTCTGGATCGGTAAAAGTATCTTTTGAAGATTTCCACCTTCCTACCGAAACCAAAAAAAGCTTAGTGTTTGCATCGATCAAACATTAAGGGTAACAAGAAACAGTTTTCATAATTGGGTAAGTGCGAAAATAGGAGGAAAGATTACACGTAGAAGTACTATTCGTTTATATACCTGTGGGAATGCTATGTATGCGCCAGCAGGCACAGTCACTGTGTAAATAGCGCGGACAGCGTTCACCAACGGGGAAGAAAGAGAAGAAATAAAACGCACTGGTCCGGTTTTAATGTTAATGTTTCTCTTTTTATTTTGTCTTCACTTATCTGTTTATTGATTAATTCCCCCTTTTATTTAGGATTCCTCTAGTACCATATTTCACTTAAGCACGGTTTCGACAGCACTTAGTTTTGGTTAGGGTTTGATTCCCTAAGCGGCATTTTTGCAATTCGACCCGATTAACAACGAACGCGGACTCTCGAAAATAGCACCTCGAGACATTTCGCGACCTTCGGCGTCTGGTGGTTGGGTAAGTCCGCGTACTGCTAACAATTGCCGGAGTTGCGCCGCGCTATATTGCAAAAGGCTGTTAGTTACGCGAGGGTAGCCAAATGTAAGGTGGCCGAAACGCACGTCAGGTTCTGGTGAGCGACTCCCGAAACATACTATGTCAACACCGACTGGGTGGGTTGAATGGAACATTTGAAATTAAGCAAAATGCTTGCAGGCGGCGATGCGCACTCGATGGCGGTTGGATATCGACTGACCAATGAATGGAAAGAATCTATTCATCGCGCCGTGGCGGTTGAGTCATAGCAAAAATAGACTCGCTGCCACTTATGAGGAATTTCGAGTAGAATTGCTATGCTTGCATAGGAATTCAGTTCCAGCGAATCCTCGCCGTTTAAGCTGAGTTGGATTCGTTGGTTGTGTGTACCGGGAAATTGGCTTTGGGAACGCGAGCAAGTATGGGCATGAATTTTCGGGGGAAGTTGGAATTACTTGGGTACAAGCAAGGAATATCATTTAGATAAGATATTAACCGAAGTAATTTCGGGGAAATGTAAGCGGCTTGGTATAGTTGGTGGCGATGGTTAATGTTCTGTTGTGGATTTGAATATGCGTTTTGTTACAGCATATGCATTTCGGGGAAATTAAGATTGCTTGGTCGCAAGGAAAGAATATAACTTAAGTAGGGAATTGACCGAAGCAATTTTGGGAAAATTTATGTGCGGTGATGTAATTGAGGGGGATGATTGGTATTCCATTGTAGGTTGGAATATGCATTTTATTACCGCTTATGAATTTCCGGGGAAATTGAGATTGCTTGGTCGCAAGGAGGGAATATGAATTCAGTAAAGAATTGACCGAAGAAATTTTGGGAAAATGAATGCGGGGATGATTTAGAATATATTCTGTTGGGAGTTTTGGAAAATGTCTTTGTGGGGTAGAAGTTCGTATGCCAACGTATTGGAGTATTCACTTTAATCCCCGACACTTGATCCAAAATTGTCACCGGAATCCAAAAAAAAAAAAAAATCAAAACGCACTGGGGGTTCTTTTTTTTTTTGGTTTAGTAAATCTTTATTTTTAATTTAATTTGGTTATGTTATCACAATTGCTAACACGTCTGTTAGTTGTTAGAAGTTCACAACTTTACGAAAATACTTCCGACATTAATACTCGAGTGACGTGCCCGAACTCAATTGAGGTTGAGATGCGACTTCTGACGCGGTGCAGCGTGACCCACCGCGGTAATGTTTGAACAGCGACTGGTGTGAATTGGGGTTGAAATTCATATTTCATTCACACAGGACAACCAAAAGAGACCACGCCTCTGCTCTCTCAACCTCACGCCAGTCAAAGTGTGAGTAACTTTTGTTAATAGGGTAATTGGCGGACATGAATAATGAGAGAACAGAAAACATGATATGCTGTGCTCTCGTGGTAGCCTTGGTTGTGTGTGTTGGTATCAGATGCAGCTACTGACATGATCTACTGACCCAGTGGTACGGCTATGGTGTAGTTAGAGCGCATTGAACCGTGGAAAGAAATACGAATGAGAGGGAAACCTAGCTGATGTTACTCCCCTGCAAAGAGAGATCATTGATCCCAAGCGAATGGGTGATCTGAGGGAAAGTCGATAGGACGCCGCTGATGTTTGGGAAATAATTCGCGTGAGAACCAGACTCTAAGACGCTGAAATTACCCCAGCTATTTTGCTATGATGCAACAGCGACGTTCTTTTAGACTTGTTGTTGCTAACCGACATTATGAGATTTCCGATGGGAAACTCATGGTTAGCGAGAATGGAGTTGCCGTATGACATTTATGTAGCTAAACTCAATTATACATTATCTGCAAAGGATAATGAGTTTAGCTATACGCCAGTTTGAAATGTTTTACGGGGGAATACATATAAAGGAAAGGGGTAAGTATGACGCGCTGAAAGCGGTCGAAATTAGGTGGAAAAGTTGGTTGGAATTGTGGGTTGTTTCTCATGTAGAATAGAGAAACCCCTCACAGTACTCTCCCGCCAGTGACGTAGTCACGAAATAATGGTAGGGCGGAAGGAGTAGAACGGTTGAAGGAGCGCTAGGTGAAGTATCGGAAGGAGAGTGTTGTGTTTGGAGTATGGCTGGTTTGGATTAACCCAGTAGTTGCGGTGGTAAGGCTTGGCTTTGTCGTGTAGACGTGTTCCTGGGTCGTGGCTGGGCTTGGGTCTGTAATGGAAGTGGACCTGGTTGGTACCGTGTGTGTTGCCGACGGGGACAAAGGGATTGCGGTGCGGTCCACTGGCCTATTGTTGTTTGCATAGACCAATAGGTATGACATCCAAGTACGTCGTGACCCATCGGTAGCTCGCTCGCATCCGAAGTGACGAAGTTGCGTGTGCGGGATGGAGGAGCTTCACGTCCAGTGTTAATTTTTCTCCGCAGCGACGGGGTGCCGTGTGCGGGATGGAGAAGAACAGAGTCTAGGGTCGGCATTTTTCGTCCATACGTCGGTATGGGGAGTTGTTTACCGCCCTTGGTAGAAGTGCAGTTTTGTGGAGGCTGGCGTTGACGTACAGTCTTAGCCTTGCGCGTTTGTGTTGGAGTTGTAGACTTGCATGTCGTTACCTTTGTTGGTGACCCTCTGCTATCGAATCCGTGCCATCCCCTTTTTACCTTGTCTTTGCATATGTTCCGTGTATGACCTGTACGGCCACACAACTTGCAGCAACTGCGAATGCTATAGACTCGGGGGTTTGATGTTGCTGGAGTGTTGGATGCAGATGGTTGGTGTGGTCCCGGGTGTGTTCTATTCTGGGAGTCCCTCTGCTGGGGCGGAGATTTATTCTGTGGTAGTGTGGTGCACCGCGCACGACATTCTACAATGTCGTAGCCATACCGCCAGCACTCCCGGCAGAAAGGTGTGTTTCGCCTTTTCCGGCACTCGTCGTATAGGTGGCCTAATTTATGGCAAAAACTGCACGTGATGCGTGCAGTCACCTGATACAAGCGACGAGCGCCGTGGTCCCTCGTGGTTTGATCCACAGGTGTGGTATTTTGAGGGGGCGAATGTCGACCTACGCGTTGGGTATGTGCGTTCCGATGGTCGTTTCGAACCTTCGCGAGGGTTTGATTTAACTCGCGGTGGAGTGAGGCCTGCAACGCTTGAAGGTCGGATTTAGTGGCGGGCGCAGAGGAGCTGTCTGCGGAAAACTCGCTGGGCCCGCGGTTGTGGGTTCGCTGGTGGAGACAGGTTGTGCAAAAATGCGTGTGCCTTCTGGAGGGTGTGGGTGTATGTGAGGATGATGCCACTGGGGTAGTCCGTAGTGCTGCTTAAGAAGGTGATGTGTGCCGTGGATGCCGTGTAGGCAGTGTGGCGTGTTGGCTAACCGGCGCGTCTTGATATGAATGGAGCTCAGACTGTGGGTCTACGGTTTCCACAATTGCGTCAGCCACCTAACATAAATAGCCCAAACTCTGGTTAGGTTGGGCCGTTAATGCCGAGCGGGCATGCTGAGGTAAACTCCTCAGAAAATGTGGCCTAATTAGATCATCCGAGATCCTGGCCCGCTATGGAGCGTAAATGGGTCAGGAAAAGGGATGGTCTAAAATTATTCTCGTTCGCCAATTGCTGTAGTTTGATGCTGGTGGGCTGGTCCAAAGCGTTAAGGAGACTCTCCCGCATGTTGCTGTAGGGATCAGGGCCCGGTGATCTGATCGCCTGTGCAACATGCATTCGCTGTGTCCCATCCAGCAACCGCAGCAATTCTATAGCACGATGTTCTTCATCGTGGATGTTGGCGAACCGGAAAAAACGGTCGGCTGTGGCGAACCAAAGCTCTGGATCCTCCTCGTCGAATGGAGGGAGCCTTACACTTTGTGTGTGGGATGGCAATTCGTCGCTGGAAGCGTCGTGAAAAGCGGGGGATTGAGGTCGCGCTTGCGCCTGCTGGGATGTACCGGCTCGCGCGGTGGGCATTGTGGTGCCGAAGTGTAAAGAGAAGCCGGGAGCTTGGAGATCGAGAGGAGACGAGTTGTGTCTGTGGAGGAAGCAAAAAGGTTGCAAAAGAGTGGGGAAGGATTGAGTGAGAGTCGTGTAAAGTCGAGTGAAGTCGTGGATATAGCCGTGTTGTACACTAATTATGCCCAGAAGGGGCTTACAATTGTTAAGTTTTGGAAGATTCTTTTCTTCAAAGTGTAAAATTATTTGTAGCGTTTATTAAACGAAATTGCTGGACCACCTAATATGATTGCTATTTGTATCGTTTTCTGCTTGTTTTAAATTTAATTTGCTTAAAATTAATGGATCTTATGTTCTAATTTGCAATGATTAATTTTGATACTTTCGAGCTTCGTTAGATTATCCTGAATGAGTCGAATTATCTTCACGAGTATTCCTCTTTTTAATGTTAATCAAAATTTGATTCCTAATTGAAGAACATTTGTAATAATCTATGACACTTGTGGTTCATTTGTTTTATTTATTATTAATTATAAAATGTAAGATATCCTATTTCTCTATTATAACAAATTATGTTTGTGTATTTGGTTTAAAATTTTATTATTTTTGTTTAAAAGAATTTTAAATATTTTAAATAATATTTATCAATTTATACGGTTTTTACAATTTTTATTATGTGCGGGAAAACAAACTAGGAAAACAAAACGAACCATAAAAAATTGGAGTTTGCATACATGCTATATGTATATGTTGTCCCCATCAATGGTCACAAAACTAAGTAACGAATAACATGCAGTAAAATAAGTAGATCGTATGTGTATAAAATGGATATTCCACCAATGAGAGTGGCCGTATTCGAATATAGCAATATTTCCTTATTTGACTATTTTTAACATTTCGACAAAGTTGGTTTCTAAATTTAATATTTGATGGCTCAGAAGGAGCTCGCAAAACGAAAAATTACCACTTTTGTAAAATGAACTAAAAAGGGAAACCTGAGGTCCAGCGTTGGGTGGGCGGTACTGGGTTGGCGTCGCCGTTGTGCTTGTCGAGAAGATTGGTGACAGTCCGGGACTTCTAATGATGTTGCGGTAATGGTAAAGCTGTGTTGGGGCTGTACTTGCCCTTTCAGCGTCTTTTGAGTTAATTTTTATCTTTTGAGGGAATTTTATTAAATTGTCTTTGAATTTTTGTTTTGGTTTTTCTTAGTTGGACACTTTCCACTCGTTTTATTCTCGCAGGCTTTTGTGTAATTTTTTCAATTTTTTTTTAAATTTTGCCGCTGTGTTCCTTTAAATGTAAATGACTTTGTTTTAAAATTTTGAGTCTTTGAACTGTTTTTTTTTTTTGAATCTCTTTTGTTGATGAAATTTTGTTTATTTCCTTTAAATTTTTTACGATTTTTCCTTGTTTAATTATTTAATTTTTACTTTATTTTTGAAATGTCTGCTATTCTCTTGATCTTTATTAATTTCGTAGTTTTGTAAACACTCTTGCAGTTTTAATTCACCAGAGGCACTTGTATCAGTATGTCTTCTTTCTCTGATGTGCTTCTGTCGGAGTTATTGTCTTTTTTTTAAATTATTTTCTCACTTTAACTTTGGAATTTTTTAGTTGTTTTTGATTTTTTGTTTAAAATGTTTCCTTTTTGGCACTGTCTTTTTTGTTGACACTGGATTCCTATTTGAAGTTTTATTGTCTATTGATTTTTGTTGAACTTTGTAATTTATTTGAATTTATTTCATTTTTTTAACACTTTTTATTTTTGATGAATTGTTTTTTAATCTTGATGAAATGAATTGCTTTTTTAGAATTTCACTTTTTGAAACTGGTCTAACTTTTTGTTTAATGTTTTTTGATGAAGGTTGCGTGATTTTTTGTCGCGTCACCAATGTGGGGGTAGAAAGATATTATGCCGGTCATGGGCACACGGTTCACTTATCTTTCCCCAACGATGTTGCTCTGCCACGTGATAGGCACCAGGTATATCCAATAGGAAATCAGAAACGAAAACCCTGGTGTAGTTTTTGTTTGGTTTATTATTTAACAGCAATTAATGTCACTAACAGTATTACAAATTAATTGTTTTCAACACACTCAGATATAATAATTACTAATTAACAAAAAAAAAAAACGGACACACTGACTTAAATTTTCGAAATAAAATTTGGACCCGAGCGACGTGACTTGACGCGGTAGTGGTTGGATAGCGACTGACTAAATTAGGGTGGAAATCGTAATTTCTGCTTTTTACGAGGGTTGCCTCTTATGTTTCGGGATTTGGCAACCCTAGCGTTGCAATCCGGCAATTGACAGCTCTGTCGTAAAGTTGGACATTTTTGAGGTTATACGCACTCAGAACGTTTTGACATGCGAGCGCTATTTGTGTTGTTTACAGTAACTTAAAAGATTCATCTCGGCCCAAAAATGGAATTAAATCGACAACATTTTCGTGCGATTATTTTTTACAACTTTCGGCGTGGATTAACTCAGCAACAGTGCATGGATGAACTTAATTCAATTTTTGGCAATGAAGCTCCATCAAGGACCAGTGTTTATCGATGGCATGGTGAATTCAATCGTGGTCGTAGTTCACTCCAAGATGAATTTCGTAAAGGTCGTCCAAAATCAGTTGTTGTTCCGAAAACCATTGATGCTGTGCGCGAACTGATATTGGAAGATTGTCATGTGACCTATCGTGAGATTGAGACAACCTTAGGCGTTAGTGGGACCAGCATACATTCAATATTGCATAAACATTTGACTGTCAACAAAATTTGTTCGCGTTGGATCCCACACAATTTGTCAATCGCCCAAAAAAGGCTCGTGTCAACTGGTCGAAAGAAATGCTCAAAAAATACGGTCGCGGTGCTTCGAAACACGTCTATGACATCGTGACAGGTGATGAATCGTGGATTTACGCGTATGAGCCCGAAAGTAAACAGCAGTCGACTGTCTGGGTGTTTCAAGATGAGCCAAATCCAACAAAAGTTGTTCGCGCACGAAGCACTTCCAAGCAAATGGTCGCCTGTTTTTTCGGAAAAACTGGACATGTCCCAACCGTACCACTAGAACAACGCAGAACAGTCAATTCTGAGTGGTACACAACCATTTGTTTGTCAGTTGTCTTCCAAGAAATCAGGAAAACCGACCGCCGAAGACGGTTCACTCTTCACCACGACAATGCGAGCTCTCACACATCGGCTGCGACAACTGCATTTTTGAGCACCCAAAACATCGATTTGATGGGTCATCCGCCGTATAGTCCTGACTTGGCACCGAATGACTTCTTTTTATTCCCGTACGTAAAAAACAAACTGAGAGGTCAACGTTTTTCGACACCCGAAGAAGCGGTTGCTGCATTCAGAATGCATGTGTTGGAGATACCTCAATCAGAGTGGCAAAAGTGCTTCGACAATTGGTTCAAACGCATGCAAAAGTGTATAGATCTTCATGGGGAATATTTTGAAAAACAATAAAGTGATTTTCGATGATCAATATTTGTTTTTGTTCTCTAATCCCGAAATATAAAAGGCAACCCTCGTACACATTGATCTGCCAATGGTAATCATGCTCTCTTGTGTGTTCCCCAACTCACCACACTCATCCAGGTCGAAATGTACCTGTGTATTCGTTCGACGTCGATGGGCGTAGCCAGAATGGAGAAATCAAAAGGGAAAGCACAATAACCCAGGGTTGATCTGGCTAGGCGTCAGTGCCGTGTATACGGCTGGTCTACTGACCTAGTGATAATCTCTTAGGTCAACGCACTATAGCAAGACAGAAATACGAGAGAGAGGAAAACCTAGCTAAGGTTAATCATCAGCAAAAAGAGATCATTGATCTCAAGCGAATGGGTGATCTGGGAAAAGTCAATAGGACGCCGTATCGGCTGGGGATATAATACCATTCTGTGGAATGTTCGATAAATACCCAAGCCTATGGACTATGACGCAACCGCGTCGCTTGGTTTGACTTGGTTGTTGCTAACCAATACGAATGGAATTTCCGATGGAAATCCCATGGTTAGCGCAATAGTGTTGCCGTATGTCGTTGATTGTAGCTAAACTCAATTATGCATTATCTGCATAGAATAATGAGTTTAGCTATGCGTCCCTTTGACATGTTTTACAGGTAAATAACTTATCAAGGAAATGGGTAGGTATTGTGGTTGGAATTGTGGGCTTTCTCTTATAGGATAGAGAAACCCCTACATCTTTCATTGCAGATTGGGAGATGAATTGCTGCAAGTTCGGTATAGATGCGCGTGCAGATTAGGATTTGTTTTTGCATGTTTTGAGATGGGTTACAGGTTAGGGTAGGGCGAGGGGCTGTTAGCGGTCAAGATTGGTTGGCGTTGTGGGTTGGTTCTGCATGAGGTATAGAGAACCCCCATATACGAATGTATGGATATATATGGTAAAAAAACATTTAGAATGTATATATGTAGCGATTCTAGCAGATACACACACGACCAATAGTGAAGTACAACACCAACTAAAAGACATGTCGACCAATCAAAAAGCGCATCCATTAAAGCCGTATACGATAGCAATAGTATAGCATTTTCCACATCAGTTCGGTGTACTTGAGCATAGAAATCAAATTCATACACGCGACAGTAGCCTGATGCGTTCAGATTTGGTTCTATCTTTTAGTGATTCTAACCGCCATATCATCGGTTCGAATAACACGCTCATCACTATCGTCGGAAACGCTATATATATATATATATATATATATAATTAATAAAAAAATAGTGCTGTGAAAAATTATAGACTTGAACGTAAATTTTCACTTTTCTATTATGACTAGTTTTGCGACAAAATATTGTCCACCGACACCAACTCAGGGTAAACCCTTTAATGGCTTAATTGCTTTTTTACCAGGAATGATAATTTATTTTCTGAAAAAACCCAAATTATTCCCGTGAAAAAGTATAAACTTAAGACATTTATATTTTAATTTTTGGTATAAATATTTAATATGGAATGCTTTTCCGTTATTTCTTATAATTGATAACAATCTTCGTGGTAGACTGGAAATAAGAATGGTTAAAATGTTGTCCGGTATATTATTCCATGCTTCAACAATTCTTTCCTTGAGTTGTTCCACGTTTTGAATTTCTGGCTTTTCCTGGTCGTTTACCCCCTTTGCCAGGATCCCCCACATCATCATCATCATCATCATCGGCACTACAACCGGGATCCGGTCTTGGTCTTGTGGCATCTCTAACAGATACACACAATTCACAAGCAAAAATAGTGAAGGACACCGAACGAAAATCGAATAAGAAAATACATCAGAACCGTATACCTAGCGATAACAACAATAATTCACATCAGTGGAGTATAGTCGAGTTTAAAAATCAAATTCTAAACACGGTCAGTAGCCTGGTGGGTAACGCTTAGGTTCAATTTTTTCGTGATTCAAACTGTCATAGCGTCAGTTCGAATCAGACGATCTTCTTCACTATTATTTCAAACGCGATAGTCTTATTTAACAAATCTCTCCACCGGTACTGATTTCGAGCCGATGTCATCCAGTTTGGTACTCCCAGGCTCTGGGCGTCCTGGTCTACGCCATCCCCCCCCATGTAATCTTTGTTGGATTTGATCAGTCGTTCGCGTATTTCTTCTTCCTTATTGTTATCGGATGATACTATTGACACAAGGTAGTTAAAGGATTACACTACTTCAAATTCGTGCTCCGCTACTCTGATAGTTTGAGCAATGTTAGGTATTCTCTTCGCAGAACTTGCCACCATGCACTTAGTTTTCGTGCCGCCTGTTCGATCTGGGTGAAGGAATCCTGTACAGCCGATTCGGTTCTACTGATGATGTCGATGTCATCTGCGTAGGCAAGAATCTGGCTGGACTTGGTGATGATAGTCCCACTTGTTGTAACGCCAGAGTCACGGATTGCTTTCTCCAACGCCAGGTTGAAGAGGAGGCAGGCCAGACCGTCCCCTTGTCGGAGTCCATTAAAGATGTTTAATGGTTTGGACAGCAATGCCGCTATTTTTACTTGACTAGTTACGTTGGTCAAGATCAACCTACAAAGTCGTATCCATTTGTTTGGAATGCCGAACTCTCTCATGACATTATAAAGTTCTACCCTTGCTATGCTGTCGTCGATGATACGATATAATGAAATCTTAAATTCCTGACATTTTTCCATCGCCTGCCAAGGGGTGAATATTTGATCAATCGCTGATTTGCCTAGGATGAAGCCACACTGATATTGACAAATAATGACTTTAGCGTATGTGGCTAGCCGATCTTGTAGGATGGAGGAGAGTATCTTATAGGCGGTACTCGGCAATGTTATACCCCTATAATTGCTGCACACTGCGATATCTCCCTTCATATATATGGGGCAAATTATTCCGTGACGCCCATCTTCCAGCATCTCCTTTTGCTCCAATATGTGCACCACGATCTCATGAATTGTGTGATGTAAGGCCGTCCCTCCGTGTTTAATCAGCTCAGCTGGTGTGCCATCAGCTCCATGGGCTTTATTTGATTTGAGCTGTCTTATGGCTTTTACTGTTTCGTCAATGCGTGGTGGTGGCAGCATTTGGTCTTGATCTTGCATTGGTGGAGCCTCCAATTCTTCTGTGAGCTGACCATTTAGCAATTCATTGAAGTGCACTTCCCATCGCTCCAAAATGCCTTCAGGATCGGTGATCAGATTACCCTCTTTATCCTTGCAGTAAGTGCAGCGTGGTGTGAACCGCGTCACTCTACGGATTATTTGGTAGAACGTCCGCGCCTGGTGCGGACCTCACTCTCTACTTTTCTCTATTCCACAGACAAGTTTTTTTCCAGGCACTTATCTTTTATCTGTGAAGTCTTTTTTTGATCTTCTGAGATATTTGTATTTCTCCTCGGGTATCCGCGCCCTATGAGACTGCTGCATTGCCCGGTATGCAACTTTCTTACGTTCGGTCACTAGTTTGCACTCATCATCAAACCAGTAGCTCCGATCTCTACGACTACTGCCTAAGATGGAGTTGGCAGTACTAATGACAGTATTCTTAAGACGTGTCCATTTCTCCTCTACGCCCGGTATTATGGTGTGGGGTACGGGGTATTGTGCCAGACACGGGCGCTCGTTTCACTCCTATCCCCATCCGTCTGTCACTAAAAGTTTCGACAATGTGCCGCCAAACACTGTCAGAAAACTGATCACAGAAAAACGATCGCCATAGCGGAGAAGAAAACGCCAAACACCGGACAAGTGAAACACACTGCTTAATGTTGTAACAAAGGTTCTTTTTTATTTTTTTTATAATCTACTTGCATAACTGTTCACAATGTTAAAGAAAATATTTGACACGGATCTTTTGTTAAGTTCTTATATTATAAAGAAGCGGATGGGCTAGACCAGATAGGCTCTTTACACTGTTTATCTCACTTGCGATGTATATTTTTATTCGTGACATTATACACAAATAGAACGATTAAAAGTTTTAACACTGACGGGAACCCGATCACGACTTTGGAAATAGAACGGGTGCCGGCATCATTACGGGCAGCGGGAGAAAAAACCGTCCGACCGGCTCGGTCGGGTGATGAAAAACGACTCAACGATATTCGTTCGTTGACAAAAGGAATTCGGCCAGTGAAACTGGCTCTCTTATTAAAGTGGTCCATTTTCCTATTCCAAGAGAGACGTAAAGTCTCTCTTTGGAGTAAGCAAACCGATTTCATAGCGAAGATCGTCACGGCACACATGTATGTGTGTACATTGATTCTTTCATGGATCAAGGCCATGGGAACGAATCTAAAACAAAGAAAGGAAAAAAGGATCGTAGAGATCTTTGTTTATGTGAGAAGGTTACTGGGAAACGAATCCAGAACTATGTAGGATAAAAGGAATTTATGACCTAAGAGTTCAACTGAGTAAACAAGTTGCAACTCATTAGGTGGTAGATGCATTTGGGATACTAGAATGATTGAATTGTTTGCGTATCGCCAGAATGCCTGATGAAGGACAGCGGTCTTTTGTTTACACGTGGTGCGAGTTTGTGAAATAGTCTCAATCTGGATAGTGCTAATTACATGCAGCTGGTGTTGGACTATTTATCGCTGGCTTAAAGGGTAGTAAGCCGATAGGATTAGCCAACTCAAGGGTAAGATTCCCTGATATGCGGTAGTATGATATGCGAAGCGATGAATTTTATTACAGGGAATTTATGATAAGGTAAGAAAGAAGTCTTATAGGAATTGTATGCGAAGAGATGCAAGAAAAGGTAAGAATTCTTTTACTGAAGCTTTTTAGATTATACCTTAGATAATCCTAGACGCGTAAAGCATTTAAGGTGCTAACGCGATTGCATTGGCGAAATTATGTGATTGGATGGAAGTTATGGGTTTTTTTTAGGTAAGTGAACCGTGGGGTTTGGCGGAACCACCACAATAGCTCCAGGACTTACTCTCCCTCCGTCGAGCTCTTCGAGGGCGAGTCTTAACGCATGGCCAAGGTTGTTACTGCTATTCTCATTGCGTAAGGCAGCCGTGTTGATTCGAACCTGATCCGCGGATGCCATAGATCTTCGTAAGGCAATCCGCGCTCGGAAAACTATACCAACAAGATAGTGATCCGAGTCGACGTTGGCACCTCGGTACGTTCGTACGGTCATCATGTTCGAGGAGTGGCGGCGATCTATCAACACTTGGTCAATTTGGTTGGGAGTGGCTCCATCAGGTGATACCCAGGTGGCTTTGTAGATAACTTTACGCGGAAATCTGGTAGTTGCAACGACCAAGTTTTTCGATGCTGCCAGTTCGGTGACTCGTAGTCCATTATCATTAGTGTTCTCATGCAAACAATGGGAACCTGCGTAGTGCCTGAAAACAGGCGTCCGACCTATTTTTGCATTCAAATCACCAAGATCGATTTTCATACCGTATCTTGGGCAGGCATTGAGGGCCCGTTCGACGTTCTCGTAGTATTCTTCTTTTTCGTCGTCAGGGGACTCCTCTGTAGGTCCGTGAACGTTTATGAGGCTTATGTTCTTAAACTTGCCCCGCACACGAAGAGCGCATAGCCATTCGTTTATTGCATTAAAGCCGATAATGGCAGGCTTCAGTTTTTGCCTGACTAGAAAGCCTACCCCGAGCACATGTTGTTTTGCATGACAGCTATAATAAATGTCATACTCGTTTCTTTGAGTAACACCACTCCCCGTCTATCTTATTGCTTGTAATGCTGTTATGTCAGCTTTATATTCGGACAGGGCATCCTGCTGTGCAGCTCGAGCTCTGTACTGTATATATATAAACTTTGGGAATTATATTTTTATTTAAATTATCGGCATTCGCAATTCTAATTTCTTTTTTACGTACACTCGCCATGACTACGCGAACAAGAAGAAAGCAAGGAACCGGAAGTCCATCCATTATCCTCCTATTGTACTAGATCAGTCACAATGGGTTTACATTAATGATGGGCTTACAGTGTAAGGTCTAGCGAAAAGTTATGTGTACATTTTTTTTTTACTACAATATGTATAAACAAACTCAAAAAAGAAAAACGATATAAAACTTAAAAATCATAATAATGTAACTAGTTTCAAGTTTTGCTTTTTTTCTCTGATATAATTTTACCAAAAGGTAACATATTTATATAGAAAACAAAATATATATACGTAGAATAGTTTAGAGTGTCGTACAGATCCAGTAAACTACATAAGAATGTAATACGTTAAAACAGTGTAATATTGTCAAAATCTGTACTTCTTTTCTTTTTCAAATAAATGCCTTAAAAATGTAATTTTAAATTTATTGAAAACAACGTAAATTGTAACAAAATATAAATGGAAAATAAGTGAGTACTAAAAAAGGGGCACAGCTATGATAGATACTGTTTGTAGTAGGTATTGTGTTGGAAGTAACCTTACCCTTCATTCCGAACATCAAATATGTTTTGGAATTTTAGATGAAGCATTGATTAGACAGCAGAAAAGTAATTATTAAGCAAGGAAAGGGAGGAAAGGGGAAATGGGGTAGTACATTGTCTGAGTAGCGACAAAACTCCATGGGGTATAAAATGCGAACATTTGAAATTGCGATGTATAAAAAATCATCTGTGATAAATGACTAATCTTTTCAAGGTTAAGCAATATAAAACACACTTGATAGTGTGCGACAATATAATAAAATCTCCCAATGCCACGATTTAGGAAACCTGTTATTCATTAAAAGAATTATTCTTCCCAAAATACAAAATGCTCTTTCTTCGACTGATTAGTTGATCATAAAGAATAATTCAAAAAGCAATTGATCTTTGGCCCAGATGCGCACGTTTCAGTCGAACAAATTTCTTGTTATCACAAATAACTACATGTGTTGATTTGAGGCTCTTTCCATGCAGAAAAAGACAATTAATATTAGGTTACGACCTCCATTAGATAACCAACCTTACTTGGATTTGGAAAGATGACGCAAGGTTACGAAAAGCCAAAAGTTTTAGCGAAACCATGACGGCTGAACAAATACACCGAATAAAAATACTTGTATGGTTGTTATTAAACAAATTAAAATTTATTTGTCTTAGACATTTAGTAATTTATCAGTAAGGTATACTTTACCGTGCAACGCAGTTATCTCCACTTAATGGAGAACAGAATATTCTAATGGTCCCAAAATTAACGAATTCTAGTCACAGCTAATCCAATAAAAAAATTACTTTTGAAACTTCTGTTTAAAAACCATTTATGGAATGAGTTGTCTCCGTGTGTCTGGCTTGAGCTCTTCCAGAGGGATCCTCGGGACAACCCCAGTCCTGCCTAGGTACCCATCGATGGACAGTATTGGCTGCACTGTCTCCTGGGAACATCTCTTCAAACAGTTCTCTGTAGTAATATGCCTCCTTGGTCGTTGGAGGATTTATTGGGAAACGGACCGACACGTTTGTCATTTCATCCTCATTAACTTGAGATGAGGCGAATGATCGGATCGTATCAATCCAATTGTATCCAACACCATCGGAGAACTGTTCCTTTTGACGCCAGAGTACTTCATCAGGAAGAAAATCTCCTGCGAATGCTTTCCTGAGAATGTATTTCTCCATTCGGTCCTGTTGAACGCCATCGAGAGTGTTGAGTTTACCTGGAATTTTGTCACCAGGTTGAAGGGACATTACATAATTAACGAACGCAGTATCTAAGAAGGGCACACGTAGTTCAATGCCTTTTGCCAAAGCAACTTTGTTAGCCCTTAGACAATCGGAGAGATGTAGTTTTTGTACACGGGTAACTAGCTCCTTATGGAATGCAGATGAGTCCGGGGCATTGAAGAAGTACAAGTATCCACCAAATATCTCATCAGCTCCTTCTCCAGAAAGTATCATCTTAATACCGGTACTCTTAATATACCTCGTCAGGAGAAGCATGGGGATACTGCATCGAACAGTGGTCACGTCGTATGTCTCTAAATGGTAAATTATGTCGCGTATGCAATCTAAGCCCTCTTCCACGGTGAATATGACTTCTGTGTGTTCGCTGCCAATATAGTCGGCAACCATTCGACTGTACTTGAAATCTGGTGCATTTTTGAGGCCAACGGAGAACGTCTGCAACTTGAATCCTGGATCACGTTCGCGCATTACTTTTGCCGCTATCGACGCTACTAAACTGGAATCTACACCTCCCGATAAGAGAGCTCCAAATTGTACGTCACAACGTAAATGCATTCGTACAGCTGATATCAATAAATCTCGTAACATTGGGAGAACAGTTGATGTCCTTGGTATTTCCACCTGCCATGCCTGTTGAAAATATTTCTTCTCTTTAAAGTTTCCTGGTCGACCTATTCGCATGTGGCCCGGTGGAAAGAATTCAACCTTCTCACACATATGGACTAGGCATTTCAACTCACTTGACACCCAAATGTTGCCCTGAGAATCTTCTCCGCAGTACATTGGAATAATCCCAATCGGATCTCTGGCGATTAGGACAGTTTTTGTCTTCTTGTCGTACAATGCAAAAGCGAACATACCAGTGATATGGTTCAGGAGTTTTTCACCGTACTTCTGGTAGAGAGCAATGATGACGTCGCAATCACTTCGAGGTTTATAACTACCTCGTTCCTTGGCTATTTCAGTTGCGAGCTCCACGTAGTTGTAGATCTCCCCGTTGGCCACTAAGTAAATGTTTCCATCTTCTGAAATGAACGGCTGATGTCCTGTCTGTACGCCAACAATGCAAAGACGTTCGTGGACCATAATAACTCCGTCATCTTCAATAAGTTGAACTCCGGTATAATCAGGTCCGCGGTGTCTTTGCTTACTGCTCTGTCTAGTGGCAATTTGTCGGGGGGTTTCAGGTCTTTTCCCGAGTTGCCTTAAACAAACCGGACGTCCGTCCTTCGAGAAAATTGCAAATATTCCGCACATTCCAAGCGATCTAACACACCTCCTAGAGTTGAATCAAGCAAAAGCCCTTGCACTTGAACGTCTTTTATATACGACTGGCTAAAGGCAACGCCGCTCAAGCTTGCATCATCACCTTGAGTCGCCTAGTCAACTTGCCACAGAGCGTTATCAGCGTTTTATTTACATTGTACCTTCTGTTCCAATGGGGAATGTTTATCTTTGTCTCTCAACCGACATTGTGCGAAAAGTAAAAACAATATTTGCACACGCGACATCAAAATCCCCACGCGAAAGAAGAGCAGCAGACTAAAGATTAGTAAATATGTGTCGCGGAAGAAGATTGTTTAGAATGCTCGTTACGTCGGCTTCAGTTTAGAACTAATTGGAAAATCCGTCTGGTTTGAGTGCGAAATGTGGTCTTGGTTTGGGCACAGCATAACGCATTGACGGGTTTACAATGCTGTTGACGTTTCAAAAGCGTTACATATGAAAGAAAACAAATGAAGAAATAGTTGTCGCTACTGATAAAGTGTTGTACCATTTATACAAGGTGGCGCAAAATTAATCATCTGTAGTAAAAAAATAAAAATTGTACACATAGCTTATCCCTAGACCTTACACTGTAAGCCCATCATAAATGTAAACCCATTGTGACTGATCTAGTACAATAGGACGATAATGGATGGACTTCCGGTTCCTCGCCTTCTTCTTGTTCGAGCAGTCACGCCGGATGGACGTAAGAAAGAAATTAAAATTGTGAATGCCGATAATTTAAATAAAAATATAATTCTTAGAACATCAGTTGTGGGGTTTACCACAGAGTAAGTAATACAATTTCAGAAGATCATTAAACATAATCGGATTAATCACCGATCAAAATGATGCCCGATAGACCCGGGAAGAAAGTGATGACGGTAGCCCTGCACGAGGTAGGAATAGATGTCGTGAACACAGCCACGATGGGGCGCATCCGGACAATATACAAGGAAGCGTTTGGTCAATCTGAGCATGAAAATACAGGCGAAGAAACTTCCGGAACTTCAGATGTGTTCACAACTTCTGGTGGTGCTCTCTTTTCTGACAGAGCGTCCACTTCGGGTAGAGCCCCTACTTCTGGCAAAGCGCTCCTTTCCGACGGTGCACCGACTTTTAACATAGGTGCTCAGCAGATGCCTGGCGGACGATCAACTTCTGGGACAATTTCTGATGATGCTGAGGAACGAGAACTCGCTCGACTGGAGAGAAGGAAATGCATTCGGGAGCTGCAATATATGGAGCCGGTTCCAGTGACTACAAAAAAGGTGAACTTCAACGACATTGAGAATGCAATCCATTTGTCTTCCGGTGACGAAAATTATACCATTTGTAAGTGGGTAGCAGACTACGAGGATGTTGTTTGTTGCGATGATCGTACCAAATACCTCTGTGCACGTCGACTGTTGACAGGAACTGCCAAAGTACTTTGGCGGGTTTTAGCGGGTTGAGTGTCGATGTAGTGTTCCGCCGAACACTGTCCACAAAACAAAGAGAATTCAAACACAGAAACACGGAGCGAATATATCTACAAATGAAACACGGTAAATTGTTTTTACTTTGAACTTTTATTTTATTGTCCGATTCATTTTGCTTTTTAGTTTCACAATTATCCTCGATACCTTGAGTCTTAATAAACAACAAACTTCCACCACACCTTGGAGCGTATTAATATTTCAAAATATCCTTTATTATTTAGTGTTTTCGAGACAACTACACAAAGTGGAGAATTACAATTTGCACACGTTAGGAGGAATAACAAATTGCACACGTTCGAAGGAATTACAAATTGCACACGTTAGGAGGAATTACAAATTGCACACCTTAGAATTGTTGCGCGTTGAAAGTTGAATAAACATACGTTTAGAGTGTTTTTAGTTTAACTCGTGTCTTTTCATCATCATCATCGGCACTACAACCGGGAACCGGTCTTGGCCTTATTTAGCAAGTCCTGAGGCTTGTTAAATTTTCTCTAATGATTTATTTTGTCTGGGCAAGGTCATTAGTCTTGCGCCAGGGGCTCCCCGACGTGTATTTTAAGGGTCGAAAATTCCTTCTCGATCTATCGCGTAACGCTGGTCAACCCCCTGTTCTAATTAATTTCTCTATCCATTTCCAATTCTCGTCCCCTCATCTGTAAAAGAAATTTCCCATCATAATTATCATTTTCATCCTCTTATCTGTAAAAGAAATTTCCCATCTCGATTTATATTTCCATCTTCTTCTCGGTATCTTCTTTCGAAGGATCAGGCGTACCGCCAATTGTTACTCGATCCTTTCATGGGGTTTGTTTGCGTCACCCATCTGGCTTAAGACAACAAGAGTTTTCGTGCGCTTCAGATGGGTAACAAAAGAACCGTGGAAATTGGTTGTCGGTTTCTAGATGCATTACCAAGTCATAAAACATCTGGCATAAGCAGCTATGCGTTAGGATGTTCATGGTTGCAAGAATTGTGTGTCGGCGGGTCGACTCGCTATGCCTTTGTTTGCACACGTGCACTTTTTGGTCTTGGGATTTTGCAAGGAATTAGAGGTGCTAATTGCTTATAGCGTACATGAGAAGATATGAATCATGTTGCTTGATTTTAGGGAATTGCATTGGATGAAATTGCGTGACTGGATTTGAATTGAATGAATGAGTTGAATTCAATGTTAGAAAATTTTAAACGTTTAGTTCGTTGGTTTTGACCATTAAATTCAATGTTGCGTTAGGCATATGCAGTGAATTTTTCTAGGTAATTTGCGTGGTTCGTAGAACCGCCACAGTACTTTTGAGAACCGTTCGTGTTGATTGCTGGGATTCTCTTAAGGATATATTACTGGCGGAATTCGACCAAAAAATGACCCACCGAGAAGTCTACCACAAGTTGAATCGCCGATCATCACTAATTCGGTCATTTTGCATCCAGCTGTCCAGGAGAGAAAAGGCCACCAGGCTCGTGTTTCCGATGCCTCGATACTGGATATACTTAAAGGAATTGCCCGAAGGTGAAGCCGAGGCGAGTTGGAGCCGTGCACCCGGACAACAATGCCCTTAAGGCCAACGATAGTGATGAAGAAATAATAACACTTTTGAGTGTCGTACAACCAGCGAGCGTTTCCTTTATTTTAACAGAAAATAAATGTACTAATTATAAACATTTCTACTCTCTTTTGGATACCGGTAGTTCGGTTAGTTTTGTTCGGAAGTCATTGGTGCGTGAAGACATACCCTTAAGAAAGCTCTCTTACTCCAACTATAAAGGATTAAGGAACCTCAGGTTATTCACTTATGGTACTGTTTATTGCCATATTATTCTTTCACGTTTTAAAAAGAAAAATTTCCGTTATGATTATTCCAGATGACGCTATGTCGGTTCCTCTGTTGATTGGGCGTGACGGATTGCGAGTTTTTAATATTTCGCTTCAAATGAATTTAAAAAGTATGTCTTCTCCGCAAAAATGTTCTTCCAAAGTTAATAAAAATAGTGATTCTTGTTTAAGTTCTGTGTATTATTCTACTTACGCCCCTAGAAATGGGAATACATTCAGTTCTATTAGCTTGCCTAGTGAAACTAACAACAAATATTTCATGAACAATAGTATACCGTGCGATAGAAAAGTTGAGTATGATTCGGGTAGGGATGATTCTGCTCTCCAAGCTTGTGATGATGAGAAAGATAACAGTGTTTGCGAGATTTGCGCTATAGAACCCACTTTGGGTGAGTAGTTAAATATTGGCCCCAATCTTAGATTTGGAATTTCAAAAAAAAATTCGATTAGTCGTCGAGGACAAAAATCTGAATTTAGATAGATTAAAAGCTAAACCTCCAGACTTTGAGATGCATATTCGGCTTACGAATAATACCCCTTTCTTCTGTTCTCCCGTTGTTCTGCGTCGAGATCTTCCTCGACGAGACAGCAAAATTTGTTCCGTGGTCGTTCCCCACGAATCTGATGAATAAACGGATCTTCTGCGTCTAGATCATCATCGACGAGACAGCAAATATTTGAACTAACCATCAGCTTAAGGCAAATCAAGTAAACGCAACAAATAAATTAACCCAGGATCGTCTTCACAAGATCCAGCACTTTTAATATCGATACATTATCACCAGTTACAACCCCAAAAACCTGTACAAAACAAAAGAGTACCGATGGCACCAAAAATCTTCTTAGCTCTAACGTTAAACACGTATTGTGTAAAGTAACACAACTACAAAAACTGTGTCAAACAGTAACAATGAAATCTGTTAATGAAAAGACAATTTTTCCTTCTTCTCTATTCAGCAGCATTCAGTGCCCCCACAGAATGTTCTGTTGTAACCTCATAGTTTGCTTTTATTGAGGTATAAGCTTAGGCGCTAAATGCTTGAGTGTACTGTCGAATAGACGACGTGTACTGCTGGTAGCAACTTTTATTGATATGGCAGGATAACATTCTTCGTCCATATCATCTGGTCTTTAAGTTTGGTATAGAGTCATCATCTTAATTCAAACTGTAGGAATATTCCGATTTGATTGGTAATGTGCCGAGCGGTGCAACTGATATCAATTTGTCGTTTAGAATCACTGCTGGCATTTCCGAGTGACATTTGAGGCTGCTTGATGTTTTCCTCTTATTTTGAATCTTTGATCGTTTATGCTTTGTTGCTGTACTGCAACACCCGCCGATTATCCTTGTCTGAGAAAAAAAAGGTGAACGATATTATAAGAGCTCTTATGGATCGAAAGATTATAAAACCGAGTGATTCCCCATATGCATCGCCCATTGTTCTAGTGAGGAAGAAATCTGGAGAAACTCGAGTGTGCGTAGACTATCGTCATTGAATAAACTTACAGTACGTGATAACTACCCTCTCCCGCTAATTGATGATCGTTTAGAGTACCTTGAGGGAAAGAAAATGTTCACACTGTTGGACCTTAAGAGTGGTTTCCACCACGTTAAGATGTCACCTGATTCAACTCGCTTGACTTCTTTTGTTACTCCAGGTGGACAATTTGAGTTTCTGAAGATACCCTTTGGTCTTAAAAATTTACCGAGCGTTTTTCAACGATTTATTTCTAGAATTTTTAGGCAGTTCACTGAGAACAACCAAATCATGTTGTATATGGACAACATAGTCCTGACGAGTATTAACATTGATGATCATCTTCAGTTATTAGAACGCGTTCTTCAGTGTATATCAGAAAACGGTTTAGAGATTAAGTTGTCCAAGTGCTGTTTCGGATATGCTCCGATAGAATACCTTGGATATAAAGTAACTGAATACGGTATCCAACTGAGTGACTCTCATCTTAAAGCTATACTTAACTACTCGGTGCCAAAAAAATGCTAAAGAAGTGCATTCGTTCCTTGGCTTAAGTTCTTATTTCATACGGTTTGTTTGTTCATTCTCCCAAATAGCTAGGCCTTTATATAATCTCTTAAAGAAATGCCCCCCGTTTAATTTCACCGCTGAATGCGTAACCGCCTTCCAACGGTTGAAGGGTTCTTTGGTTTCGTCTCCGGCGTTAACTATTTATAGCCCAGATCGGGAGACAGAATTTTGTGATGCTAGCGCACTTTATTATGGCTGTTACAGAATTAAAACACCCCCCCCCCCCCCCCCCCGAATCATTAAACTGATTCGCCTTCACATGTTGGCCTGAAATACAAAATTAAAACACCCCCCCCCCCCCCCGAATCATTAAACTGATTCGCATTCACATGTTGGCCTGAAATACAAGATTAAAACACCCCCCCCCCCCCCCCCCCCCCCCCCCCCGAACCATTAAATTGATTCGCATTAGCTTCAAAATTAAAACACCATTAAATTGATTCGCATTATATGTTGGTCTGAAAAGGCAACATTCTTTGATATACCTCATGAGATTTCCTATTGTAAATCATAAATGTCTTGCCCGGTTAGCAAGAGCAAATCATGGACAAGCGACACTGTTGCCACATAGAGAAACGGCTTGGATTATCGCGCGTTCCTTTTGTCTTTTTATACCCACGCCGATAATATCCCAAGCATCAACAGCGTCCGTTGACCTCGCTAGACACGGCCATTCGCTGGGGATCAAAAACCCAAAGACAGGTGAAAAGTATGAGAAAAATACTTTTCAATCCACGGCATTTTCTCTCTCGGTGTGCATTTTGGATCTGCACTCTGAGAGGAATCCAAACATGAAATGGGGTCATGGCGTCACCTAATTGGTTTCGTTGTCGTGCAAGCGAAAGCCAAGCAATCGTCATGCTATATGTTGCGTTTTCCCATTCTCCTAGTTCATTGACCGTCGGGTAAATTTGCAAGAGTTTATTCACCTCAATGGCCGTGGAAATGGAAAAATGAGGATGAGGGTGCCATCGAGAATGGGTGATCGTAAAAAAGTACCTGTTGGTTGGGTCAGGGAGTCAGTGTTTGATTGTCAGTGGTATCGAGTGTTTTATTATGAGTCGTCGTTTGGACAGGTCGAATGAGTATCTCTAGTTAATGTAAAAGAATAAATTTAATTTAACCGGAACATTGTTAGTTAGTGAAACTAAAAGAATAAAATTAAACCAAGACTTTAGATAATTAGTGAAACTAAAAGAATAAATTTAATTTAACCAGAACATTGTTAGTTAGTGAAACTAAAAGAATAAAATTAAACCAAGACTTTGGATAATTAGTGAATCTAAAAGAATAAGTTCTTAGACTTAAAAGAAAAAAAATAGATATGTATATATATTAAATAAAAACTAAAAATAAAGAATTCAAAACCCACAAGTACACTCTTTCTTTCGGTGGTGAAAAGTGCAAGTTTTTGGAAAAGGACCATCACATTCCACAGAAGAGCCACACAAACCGTCCCCGTTGAGCGATTGCTGGGGGTACAGCAACCACGTAAGTTCTCTAATTACCACTAGATATTTTAATAATTATATTGAGTGCAATAAAAGTGTTACACAGCAAAAGTGTTACATGGCGCTGTCCTCCTTCAGCGGTAGGTTGACAATAAGTTCCACCCCGTAGCCTACTTTTCGAAAAGCACTACACCAGGGGAATCACGGCACCACAGCTTCGAACTCGAGACCCTGGCAATAGTTTCTGCTCTTCGAGGTTTTCGCGTTTATCTGGAAGGAATCCCATTTACTGTGGTTACTGGTTGTAGCTCTCTTACCCTTACACTTAACAAGAAATCCGTTAATCCAAGAATCGCGAGGTGGGCGTTAGAATTAGAGAACTACAGCTATAAGGCCAAACATCGTAGTGGAGTTAACACGAGTCACGCAGATGCGTTAAGTAAATGTTTTATGGTCTCCGCAGTAAATGACGAATACATAGACTTCCAATTGAGAGCAGCCTAAAATCGTGATCGGATAATCTCATCTTTAAGGGATAAACTAGGAGAGGAGGATTCTACATCGTTCGCCCTCCATGATGGTGTTGTGTTCCGAGGGGATAAGTCTGGTAGACTCCTCTTTTATCCCCCGACCGAGATGGAAACAAATCTAATTAGGCATGTCCATGAACGCATTGGCCACTTGGGTGCCATGAAGTGTTATTACCAAATCCGACAGAACTATTGGATCTCTGACATGAAGAACAAAATTGAGAACTTTATAAGAAATTGTATTCGGTGCATTATGTACTCATCGCTTGCAAATTCTGTCGAACGTAATTTATTTAGTATTCCAAAGCAGCCGATCCCCTTTCATACATTTAGATCACTTCGGACCTTTACCAGCTGTTCAGTCAAAGAGGAAGAATATTCTTCTGGTAGTTGATGCGTTCACAAAATGTGTCAAGCTGTACCCAGTCATATCAAGGAGTACGAAGGCCTGCCCTCTGTAAATACTTTGAGTACTACAGCAGACCCTTCAGAGTAATCACGGACAGAGGCACTTGTTTTACTTCGCTGGAGTTCAGTTCATTTTTATTGGATAAGAATGTAACGCACGTTAAGATGGCAGTTCAGTCACCGCAAGCGAACGGACAGGTAGAAAGAGTGAACCGGGCTTGACGGGTATGTTAGGAAAGGTAAGCGATGTAATCGATCACGGTGATTGGGTTCTAAAGTTATCTCTCGTAGAGTATGCTTTAAACAATACCATGCACGGGTCTATCCATAATACACCTAGTAGGCTTCTGTTTGGGGTTGATCAACGCGGTCTTAACATTGATAAACTGGCAGAGTTCCTTGAAGAAAAGCAGGTGACTCCCCTGCATCGGAATCTGACTGAAGACAGGGAAAAAGCGTCTAAAGTTATATCTGAAGCCCAAGAGCATAACCCGAGGAAGTTTGAAGAGCATCATCGTCCCGCGCCTCTGTATGAAGAGGGAGATTACGTAGTCATCAGAAATATTGACACTACCAATAAGAAATTAATTCCGAAATATAAAGCCCCCTATGTGGTCCATAAAGTATTACCACATGACAGATATGTGATTAGAGACATCGAAAATTGTCAAATTACACAGTTGCCACATAATGGTGCCGTCGAGGCTAAAAACTAGTCCTTTGGAGGACTAGTGGTAGCTGATTGAATTGCATGTTTTTTTAGGAACGCTTGCCACTATATTATTGAGTTTAAGCACGAAAATTGTTGTTAAATATGTAAGATCGTGGTCGATCTAAATTGTCAGGTAGATGTAGAGATGTAGTACATAAACAAAAAATTTTACACATAACTTATCACTAGACCTTACAGTGTAAGCCCATCATTAATCTAAACCCATTGTGACTGATCTAGTACAATAGGACGGGATTGGATGGACTTCCGGTTCCTTGCCTTCTTCTTGTTCGAGCAGTCATGGCGGGTGGACGTAAGAAAGAACTTAAAATTGTGAATGTCGAGAATTTAAATAAAAATATGTCTTTAAATTCAAATATTTAAAATTTACATGGCCTAACATACGATACCATTTTTCTTTTTCACTGATATTATTCGTATTTTTATTTGCAATATTTACATGGGAAAACTGATAAATTTGCATGAGAACATTTTAGTATACTTTTCATTGGATATAAATCATTTTCTTTCCAAGACAAGTCGATTTAAAACCGCCAACGAGATCCGTACCATCGGATCAATTGTGCAATTCGTTTTGGTAATCTTAAATACACTTAAGATACCCAATTGTACCATCGGTTCGGGCGCGAAGGGTTACTGTGGGATCCTAAACAAACAAACGGATCTTCACATACGCGTCCGAGTGCGGTGCAAAGTTTTCTGTGCGATCCTATGGAAATAAACGAATCTCCACACACGCGTCGTATTGCAGTGAAACGTGCGAGAATATACACGCGAGTGATGTGCAGTGTGGGAAAACCGTCTACCATTTCCATCCCTTGTGTCTGTTTTCCTTTTTTTTTCGCACCTCTGTTTGCGTCCCTCAGGCATCGATACTGTCGATTGATTTATAATATTTGGCGAGGTTTTGGTGTCTGAGTGGCATAATGTTCATCATGGAAACGATGTGACTTGCATTTCGGCACGGGTCTAGTGGGGCACCTACTACAAGGGCATAACACCAGTAGTGGTTGCTTTCGCTTATCTATGGCTGATGCCGACTTACATCCTTTTCTGAGGCAGTATTGGTTTTCTGTGTCAGGCCATTTCAATGGAACGGGAATTTCACGTCGATCTGTGTAACATTCGCGGCCTAAAATGCTATTTCTCTTATGCGTCTGCCCAGATTTCTAACCAGAAACCAGCAATCCTTGCACTTAGCGAGACTCAGGTAATAATCATCATCAGCATTGGCACTACAACCGGGAGCCGGTCTTGGCCTTATTTAGCAAGTCCTGAGGCTTGTTAAATTTTCCATAATGATTTGTTTTTTCCGGGCAAGGTCATTAGTCTTGCGCCACTCAGGTAATAAGTAATACAGATATTTCCGCTTTTACTATACTCGGTTATAACCTAGTGCCTTTGTTCTTTCCACATCGTGGTATAGCTACATACATACGAAGTGATATTGCTTATCAGCTTCTGCCACAACATGGGCTCTGCTCCAGAATTTAATTTCTCGCGGCTAAAACTTTACGTTCGTAGGCATATCATACATTACTACTTTCTTTACAGAAGCCCAAATTTGGATAGAAATGCATCCTTTAACGAATTTGATGTTCTGTCTGATTCTATCGATAGGATCTTGACCCTATATCCGCAAACTGAAATAGTTATTGCGGGTGATTTTAATGTGCATAACTCCCAGTGGCTTCGTCACTCCGGACACACGACACCTGAAGGTCAATATGTCCAGCTTTTTGCTAATTCAAATAGCCTAACTCAACTTGTCAATGAGCTAACATGGGTACCAGATATATATGGTCATTTCGCCAACACACTGGACCCGTTTCTCACCTCCCACCGAAACAAATACACAATTGAAGTTTCTTCGTTCTTGGGCACTTCGGCCCACTGTGTCGTGTCAGCTAACTTTTCTCTAATCAACAGTAACGTTAATGAGAAAGCTCCCAAAAGAACAGTATGGTTCTACGAGAAAGCCAACTGGATCTGAACGACTTTTTTTGTGAGGTTAAATTGGTAGTTATTTTTCCTCAATAACATTCCCCCAATCCTCTTGAAGAGATGTTCCTCTTCACTCGCCAAACCACTGCGGAAACTCTTCCATTTGTCTTATTCTACTGGCCGTTTCCCAAATAGATGGAAGTCAGCGAACATTCACCCAATTCCCAAAAAGGATGACAAATCATTCCTTTCTTCTTATCGACACATAGCACAGACTTCTATACTCTCCAAGGTAATGGAATCACTTATCAATCGTCAACTTTTGAAATATCTGGAATCAAATGACCTCCTCAATGACCGCAAATATGACTTTCGCAGCAACAGGTCCACAGGAGATCTGATGGCGTACCGTACCGAAAAGTTGAGCCATTCCATCCACTACCTCGGTGAAAGCAAGGTAGTCGCATTGGATATTTCGAAAGCTTTTGACAGAGTTTGGCATCCAGCCCTTTTGTCAAAATTACATTCATATGGAGTGGACAATTCCCTGATCCAATGGATAAGAGACTATCTTTCTGGCCGTTCAATCCAAGTGGTTCTTGATGGTGTCAAGTCTGTCTCCCATCAAATTAGTGCAGGTGTTCCCCAGGGTTCGGTACTCTCACCCACTCTCTTCCTCATCTTTATAAATGATCTCTTGTCAATTACTCACAACCCAATTCACTCGTTTGCTGATGATAGGACGTTGAGTTTCTCATACTCGTACGAACACTCCCGTCCAAACTCTTCGAACGTCACTACCAACCAGCAACTTGCGCTTGATAGATTGAATTCAGACTTCAACAAGGTATATCAGTGGGGATTATCTATCCGAGTAGAATTCAATGCCCTAAAAACTTAGTGCTGCCTCTTGTCAAAGGCGAGCCCCAAAGTAAATAGACTGTCTAGGAACGGCACTTGCATCGACGAAGCCAAGGAACTATCAATCCTTGGCGCTAGAATTAATTCGACTCTTAACTGGAATAACCACATATTTGAAGCTGCGGAAAGTGCAACCAAATGTTTGGGGTTCCTTAAGAGATGCAAAAGATACTTCACTCCATCCAACCTGGCCACTATTTACAAGGCGTATATTCGTCCAAAAATGGAGTTCAACTCCCATATTTGGTCAGGCGCATCCAAAACTGCACTACACGTGCTCGACAGAATGCAAAAACGAGCAATGAAACGTATTGGGGACTAAGCCGTAAGTCGACCAATTCCGTCGTTAGAACACAGGCGCAACGTATTATGCATATCTCTTTTCTATAGGTATTACCACGATCGTTGCTCAACTGAACTTGCTGAATGTGTTCCTCCCCTTCAGACATTTTCCCGCGATACCCGTGAATTTGTGAATGCGCATCAGTTCACCTTGAAATTGGACTTCAAGCACACAAATAAACATGGAGAGTCATTCTTTAGCCGAACCACACGAATGTGGAATGTTCTGCCTGATCATGTGTTTCCTGGCCGTTATGATGTCCAGACATTCAAGACCAATATACATCGACAGCTCCTTTCCTTATCCACTTCCTCTCCATCCGGTCGCACTGTGTTAGTTTAGTTAGTTTAGTGAGGGCAGAACCCCCATTTATTTGGCTTGATGCAAGCTTAAGTTAAATTAACATAAAACCTTACAGACTATCTTAAAATCTAAAGTAGTAGTTATGACGTTATTAAATCGAAAAAAAGGAGAAAAAAAAAACAGGAAGTTGAAGATGACTGGACGATAGGGGAGGTAGGAGGCTACGGAAGAGCGGGTAAATGCGGCATTTGAGAGAGGGGGGGGGGGGGGGGGGTTAGGACGGGTTACTTCTGAGACGTCGTTTGAGAGCGGACGTGGAGAGGTTGAAATCGAAGGAGGTGGGCAAAGAGTTGGCCTGTCGTAGCATACGCGAGATGGGTTCGTTAGCGCCGTAAGAAGTGTGATGAGCGGGCACGTAAAACAGTGGAGGGTTACGTACGTTATGGGGGTTTGTATGAAATGTTAAAGTGGAGAGCATGCTTGGGCAATTGATTGAGCCAGACAGAAGGCGATGGATAAAGATGATGTCGGCATGGATTCTGCGCTCTTCAAGTGTGTTGAGATTGATTAGAGGGAGCCGGCTTGTGTATGGTGCTAAAGTCAGCGGATTTTCCCAGTTTAGTCCACGGAGAGCAAAGCGCAAGAAACGTCGTTGAACGCCCTCAATCCTGCGAATGTGAGACAATTGATACGGGGACCAGACCTTGTGGCGGTTCCGCCAAACCCCACGGATCGCTTTCCTAAAAAACCCCCATAACTTCCATCCAGTCTGTATCAACTTTCTGCTAATGCAATCGCATTAAGCACCTCTAAAAACGTCATCCATTAAAGAGATCAAATCTGTGATCTAAAAAGCCCCTGGAAAAGAAAACTTACCTTTTCATGCATCTCTTCGCATACAATTCTCCGTAAGATTTCTTTCTTAACATTATCAGGCAGAACCCCATTATTACAACCCAACTCCCATTGTTTCCCGCCAATGCAATCGCATTGGCACCTGAAAACATTCCCTTCTCAAGGATAGTTAATGTTTTCAATCCATTACCTGGAAATGCTGCAAAGAATTTTTCCTACATGGGCATTCATACATTATCAATGCATCTCTGCATTAGCGACCCAAAAACCGAATTTCCAATTAGTGTAGATATTCACACTATAGTTCGATCCTGCCGTCGTCAAAGGTGCCATGCATAATTGACACAGATGGTGTATACACAACTGTCATTGTATATCCATCTAAATTACTTTCCGAAGACTTGCAACTATTGATTCAGTTGCAAGCACTTCTCGTGGAAATATTTCTTTGTTTGAATCATCAATCACCGACGTCACGCTTAGCCGTCGGATTGGATTCAATAGCACAAACATATGCAAACAAAAGAATCCGATTCTCCCAGTCGGCAGAGAGACGATATACGATATGTATTGTATAAATTATCGCAATCCCTTTTAGCATATAATGAGTGGCTGCTATTTAGACAGCTGACCCTCATTACTGAAAGATGCCTTAGGTCGTTTCCCCTTTGTTCTTTTTCCCTCGTTGTAAGTTCCGTTTATCCTTGGCTAAACGCATCGATAAACACGGTGATGTATACTAACACGCACATACACCACCGCGTCCCAGAGATCGCCTTCCATTGGTCACTGGTCAAAGGAAATTTCATTTCCTTTTCACCACACCACCAAACTCACCCCAAACGATTGAATATCGTTGAGTCGTATTTCAACTACCAATCCGGGCGGTAGGTTCGTCTTCCGCTCCCCGTTTCGCGCCATGGGGATGTGTAAACCCGAGTCGAGTAATAACCCCCAGTCGTGTTCTGAGCGTTTAGTCTTTTTTTTTGTGTCGCGTGATATAAATACAATTACTCGCATTATCAACTGTGCTATAATTAAAAAATCTCGCGGCAGTGATATAAAATGAATAATAAATGTCTAGACATAATCCGAACAATATTGTGTGTTTTATTTCAACAGTTTTGTTTCTTTGCTGTGTCGCAGTGTCCTGGGTGTTTATCTCTCACCCTTTACCCCTGGTTGTGAACGAACGAGGCGGCGTTCGTTCATTTATTTGTGATTGACTTTTGGCGGGACTTGCATTAAATGAATGATGGGGAAGAAGTGAACGGAGTGTCCGTGTTAGGCACAATACTTCTGTGGTGTTTCTACTAACGCTACTGCTACCTTTTCAACCTACCTCCGAATCTTCCTTCCTAAAGCTCCACTAATTTTTTCATTTTTGCGTATGCAAGCGCAATAACTTCCCCAAGCATTCTCCCACCGATTGCATCACCTTTCGTTTATGCAAATCGCATCCAACATCATACATCTGCCCATCAAGGACATTCCCGCAATTAACGCGTTATATCAATTTTCCCTAGAAGAAATTCGGTACGCCAGTACCGCATACATCAATGCATCTCAGCATTGTTCTAAAAAGAAAACATTTCGGTAGATAACCGAAGTGGATTATGAAAATAGTCTGCCTTGTTACGGACCGGCCTTGAGTCCAGGTCCCCCCAACATCCACTAATCCCCTTTCGTTAGTTTCCCTTCTTTACCTTTAAACGGAGAACAACTCGCCAAGTAGTTAATTTGCATAAACTACTTTATGCAAATTCTACTTGGCAGAGAAAATAATAAAAACCTGCGTTGGCGTCGAATAATAAAATAAAACGTCAACGGCAAAAAACAAAAATAATTGATTCGACGAAAAACTGGGGAACCGAAAGCACATTGGCGACACCAACAACAGCTTCGGAATACAACAAAACTCCAGATATTACCAAGAAAGCCGATCAAGGGAGCAGCACGTTCAACGCCCCCTGCAACGTGATAGCAGCATCGGCAAGCAACCACCGCTCAGAGACCGTCAACGGTCATTCAAGTAAGTCCCGTTCTTACTTAAATACACCTCTGGCAGGTTGGTCAACAACTCCAATGAGATCGTATACCACAATACTGAACTCTCACCTCACCAGTTTAAATATTGTAATATACAACCCTTCTCTAATATCTTGCGTTTCAACGACCAATCGGAAAGTGTTCCCCCAACCCATATCCCCGACTCATAGTACCCACCCTAACCCAAATTCCACCCATCAACCACTATACCTCCCGCCCCACCCTATTCTAACTTATTGTAATAATAATAGATTTAATAATTAGATAAGCTAGGCTAAGCTAAGTTAAGTTAAGTTAAGCAAATTAGTTATAGGTTAAGTAAATAATTATATCCTGGTTTTCTGACCTTTTCCAGGAAGCCCCACCTACTCCTATCTTGTCCACCCATGAAATATATAACTTTATAATAATGTTTGAAAAATGTACTAGCAAGTATGTGTAAACGATTAAAGCTAAGATAATTATAAGTTATCTGTATTACTTATTGTAACAAATCATTTATGGTCAATAAATACAGAAATGTAAAAAAAAAAAAAAACTTACTTAAATATAGTGAATTATAATTACCTTATTATTTAAGTAAAAATGGCGAGCTCTGTCCGAGCCGCCAAACAAATGTTGAATCACATTGTAAAGTTTTTTTTTTTTCTTTCTCGATTTAATAGTGAGCTGTAGCATTTTAGCTTTAAAATTAATTTTTTTAACTGAGTAATCGCAATAGCACTAGCCCTGTGAGTAGGGCGTTAGAATATACTCATAGCTAGGCCGGCTTGTCGTAAGAGGCGACTAAAGGCCGAGTGGTAGCCGGAGTCCCAACGCCCTGTGCGCCCGGTGAAATAGCACCCCATCAAGCTTTAGGCTCCATGAAATGGTCTGCAGAAATCCCTGGCCGTCTTTCGGAGCTTGGCTGATGGACCGGTTTGAGAAAAGGTTGGTTAGGTGGTAGTCGGTGAGATACCACCCCGTCACGCTGTACATTCCGCGATATCGCCGAGAGAAATCTTCGACGGTGTTTCGGATGTGTGGCTAATGGCCCGGACTGACACGGAGATAAGTCATGATGGTACCTTCTGATATAAAGAATTCCGGAGGCAAACTAGTCTCCCATTCGGATCTCCGGGGGAGACTATGTCGGGGGGAACATCATTCAGATATCATGATAAATAGTGGAACTTTAAGAGGTTCGTCATCGCATAACCAGGCTTGCTCTCGAGGCTCTGCCCACGCTCGACTGGTAAAGGCATTTTGTAACATCAGGGGCATCGGTTTCACCAATACGAACGTAAACGCCGTCCACCAATATTTGCAAACGACGAAACCTGATACCCTTGCCCTAACTGAGACCCAGGTCGATTCGTCAACTGATTCGACATATCTTCGTTGCTCAGGATACGACATACACTCGAGATTCCGTTTTAAAGGCGGAGTCTGCCTCTTCGCGCGGTCCGATCTGGCTTGCCGGAGGATGGAGGTGTTGGAGCCCAATAATACGGACATCATATGGTTGAGGGTCGTGCTGAGGAATTCCGTTAAATTTCTTTGTTGTCCTTACCGCTCCCCGAATGACGATCGACCGGCGACATTTTTCGAACATCTTTCACATACTGTCGACTGGATACAGATCTACCACCCAGCTTCTGAAATTGTTGTCCTTGGCGATGTTAATGTACACAATTCCGGCTGGTTGGTACATTCTAACAGAATCGATGAGGCTGGGAGGCTGGTGGAGATGTTTGCTGTAAGCCATAACTTCACTCAACTCGTGGGGGAGGCAACGCGGCTGCGGGATGCCCGAGGCGATTATGCGAACACCCTGGATCTGTTTTTGACATCCGAACCGAGTATTTATACCGTGGAGGTTTCTGCACCACTGTGAAACTCAGATCATTGCTTGGTATCTGTCGCGCAAGCACTTGCATACCGAGCGAATAACCGGCCTATGCAGCTTCGCCATGTAATGGAAGTATGGGGCTGGCAACTGGGACGATTTGCGGGATTTCTTCGCATCCTTTCCATGGTCCGAGGTGTGCTTCGGAAACTCCGATATTGGTGCTTGCGCGGAGTCGGTATCAGAGATTATTCTTTTCGGGATGGAGATGTATATTCCACATTCCATCAAACGAAGTTCGTCTGATAAACCTTGGTTTGATAAAAAATGCGAGCAAATTACAGCGACAAAAATGAGAGCTTTTAAGCAATGGCGCTCAAATCCCATCGATGTTAACAGAACGAATTTTGTTAGAATCAGAAACGCGTGCAACCAGACGATTGATACTGCGAAGAAAGCTCACAAATCAATAAGCTCCTTCGGTGCCCAACTGATTCGCGCTCCTTCTGGTCAATGGCAAAGGCTATCAGCGGTAACTTCGCATCCTCCTCATTCCCCCCGTTGGTGACGGACACCGGGACGTTAGTCACGAATTCAAAGGACAAAGCTAATGTGTTCGCGAAATTATTTTCCGCGAATTCAAACCATGACCCCGGCCTTTTGGAGCCACCTCTGATCTCGCCGGTACGGCCTTCGATGCGGGATGTGAGATTTCGTCCGCGCACTATTCAACGCATTCTACGTGAACTGGATTGTAGGAAGGCAACCGGCTCGGACGGAATACCAGCAATAGTCCTTAAGAACTGTGCTCCAGAACTATCGCCGGTTCTTGGCAGACTCTTCCGCTTATCTTATGCATGGAGGACCTTTCCTGACTGCTGGAAAATCGCTCGAGTTCAGCCAATCCCAAAGACGGGAAAAAAGTTTCTCCCACAAAATTACCGTCCGATAGCATTACTGTCTATTTTATCTAAGGTAATGGAAAAAGTCATCAATACAGAGTTAGTTAAGTATTTGGAGTGCAACGGACTTCTGAATGATCGTCAATACGAAATTCGTGGCAGGTGGTCCATGGGAGACCTTTGGCGTAATAGTTGTTGCCACTTTGATGATGAGTTAGTCTTTCTAATCAAATGCCGATGAAGTACGCAACACGAAAAATACAATGCACTGGGGCGAATACCGTCACTAATAAAACACGGACGTCGCCTTTTAATTTAACTTTATTTTTTTTTGCACAAGTCCTTTATATTGTCTAACAAAATATGACGAATCCTCGATGAGGTGAACGTCACGAAGTATTAATTACAAGTCACTTAGTATAACCTTTAATAGTTTACATAAAACAATGTATGGTTTTAAGGACATACGGTCGATGACAATACAAGCTACAACGTTCCGGTATTTAACGCCGTAAACGCGACTCGCGCTCCTCCTTGAAAGTTCTATATCGAGGTGTACTCTCGATGGCGATCCAACTTAGACTCTTTATCTCAATTCAAAAAATAAACCTGATACAGATCATATCTATATCTGCACAGAGAATTTTCCTATTAGCTCTGCTAACAGAATTTCCGAATCTCTGTTAGCAGCATGTTATTACGCCCCAAGGGTAATTTAGATGCCACCACACATACATCATCATCACCGTCGGTGGTGGTGATAGCATTTCATCCCAACGGTCTTCTGTTTGCGCAGCCCATCTGGCGCGCAGAACGGAGATGATTGTTAGGACGTACAGTCCGTGGGTTTGTTAGCCTTTTGTAAACACACAGAAATCCATTAGATCTTTCTGAGGGTGTGAAATTCAGAAGGGACCGTGGTATCAGAGTCGTTCCTTTGTAGGTTTTACACTCATAACATTTTTGAATTATCTCGTTGAGATAATTACGGTTGCCTGCAATTTGATTGGACGTACAGTCCGTGGTTTTGTTTAACTTCTTTCGGTTAAAACTAACAATCCATTAGACCTTTCTAATGGGTGTGAAATTCGAAAGGGACCGTGGGATCTAATAGATCCTTTGTAGGTTCTTAGCCTCATAAATTTTCCGAATTATATCGTCGAGATAATTACGGTTGCCTGCAATTTGGTAGCGGGTAGGCGATACGCTTTATTGAACGATCTTTAGGAATTTCTCTTGGGAGCCGGATGAATGTATGGTTTTTACCTTTGTTTCAGGTATGCTACAATCGACATGTTGAGCTTGACATTGAAAGCTTTGGGACGTTCAGTTCCTTGCTTTTTAGTGTCGGGCTCAACGTTGGCTAAATGTTTCAGGGCCCTAGCGAACTTAATGGCATGCGTCTGTGGACGCGTGTAACGTTTTCAGGTTAGGTGTGTTCCTTGAAGGGTAGGAACCTTACCTGGGTGGAATTGTGCGTTCCTAGAACGCTACAGACCTTTTGACACTTATAACCGATATATGGACATCTGCAATTGAACGGCATGGTGAATCAAGGGCGGTCGCATTGGATATCTCCAAGGCTTTTGACCGCGTCTGGCACGGGGCATTGCTGAGCAAACTTCATTCATATGGACTTTCCCAACAGCTTTGCGACTGGACGAGGAGCTTCCTCGAGAATCGATCGATCCGGGTTGTTGTGGACGGCGAGTGTTCGGATCTGTATCCTGTTAATTCGGGGGTGCCCCGGGGTTCTATTTTGGCTCCAACCTTGTTCTTGCTTCACATAAATGATTTGTTGGAGAGAACGGATAACAAAGTGTTCAGTTTTGCGGATGATAGTACGCTTGTTTCCTCCTTTTCGAGTGTTCGGCTGGTTGGTGCAACTGCGTCGCATCAGCTAAGATGTAGACAGATTGACTCTCTGAATCAGGATCTAGATAGGGTCCTGCAGTGGGGAAGGGCCAATCTCGTCGACTTCAATGCAGCGAAGACATAATACTGTGACGCATATGACAATCAGTACTGGAATCTTCGAGAAAGTCCGAAACAAGGTACTAGATTATTTTAGGAAGTACTGGAAAACTGGAATAGAACATTCAAGACTATGGAACGGACGGAAACGACACACCAAATCAGAATGAGGAAAAACGGTATAAATACGTCGCACGCAGATCGGGAGTTGAGTTATAAGTAAGACAGTGAACCATGACGATAAGTGCGGAAGTAATAAGTAATGAGTAACAAGTAGAAAGTGTTTAAAAAGAAATCGTTATGTGTACGGTAAAAAGTAACGGTTGTATTACGGACTAATAAAGTGTTGTATTAATCCAAAATCGATTTAACGGCTTTTATTTATTTTAAAATAATTAATCCACCGAACCCTAAGCTCGCTACAATACACATAGAAAAGTGGATCATCGGTTCCACAGCTGATGATGAATGGCCAGGCCCTCGAGGCTGGGGAAAGTTTGAAATTGCTCGGAGTCACGGTCTGTGGGAATGTATCATGGCATAAACACGTGTCGAGTATCGCCAGGTCAGCCTCAGGAAAACTGAGTTATCTTTTTAGAGCCAAGAAATATTTTACTCCGGCCCAACTTCTTCTCCTATATTAATTCCAAATTAGACCCGCGATGGAATATTGCTCTCATGTTTGGAGCTCGGCTCCTAAACATACCCTCGACCTACTTGAGAGCATACAGAGACGAGCGATCTGCCTGATCGGAGAGTCGGCGCTGACGTCTGGACTACAGTCGCTATCCCATTGAAGGCGCATATCCGACCTCTTTCTGTTTTACAGATATTATCACGGGTGCTGTTCTTCGGAGATTCGTGATATTGTTCCACGCATTTCGGCTTATATGCGCTCCACAAGACAATCCGACGGATCGCACCCGTTTGTGGTTCATCTCCCGACGGCGCGAACATCCCTGTATCAGAACTCGTTCCGTTACAGAGCCGGGAAGTTGTGGAACTCCCTTCCCACGCGAGCGTTCCCGGAGCGTTACAACCTGCAACTGTTCAACTGTTCAAAAAGAACTGCAACAGTTATTTGATGGCATCTCGGGGCGCCCACTCGGCGCTATGGGTTCGCCTCTCCCGAGAGAAGTCTATTAAAAAAAAAAAAAAAAAAAAAATCAATTTAACGTTAAACTAAAAAAGAAAAATTAACCGAAAAGTTCCGAAATACAAATTGAACCGAAAATAATGACGTAAACTTTTTTTTTCGTTTTCGAAATATTAAAGACAATATCAAATCATATTTAGAATCAACGATTGACTGTTAAGTGTCCAACATTAACCTTTTACTTAAAAAAATAACGCTTAGACCTTGATCACCTATTTTTTTTTTTTCTAATTCCACAACAACTAAACATATGACATTTCTTTATGATAACATTTTAAGGACCATTTACAAATATATATTTAAAGAAAAACAAAAGAGAGGATACATTAGAAAATTATTTAAAACGAAAGTACTAAACTTTTGTGGCCGAGACGAAACGTTTACTTGATACAAAAACGATAAATAAAGATTTATAATTTCCTAATCGCGAGGCCAGCCATTAAAAGTAATTTTATACAAAGGCGATTAAACTATTAGATAAACGTTATATAAGATATTAATTACTTCATAAATTGTACTCGGAAAAAACCTTGTGTGTTTACACGATAATATTTGTTTTCATAACCGATGGCTTAAAATATTATTTCTTATTAGATATTGTCGGGGTAATTACAGGAATTATCAATCTTTTCTATATGAATTATTAGTCTTTTCATGTTACTTAACCTCCATTAAATTTGATCGATGTACCAGTAACGTGTAATATGACAATTATTATTCAATAGAAGAGGAAGAAAATACCCTACGAATTAACTAAAATAGAAGAAAACAAAATCTACATAATTGTGTCGCTGCTCAGAAAATGACATTTTGAAACGAAAAAGTTTCCGTTAAGTTACAAATTATTTACGATCTTCGTTAATTGTACTTCCGATTTAATATTTCCCTTTTTCGACCAGTTGCTAATTGAGAACAATTCATAAAAATCATCTTCTATTTGACCGCGTTATTATGATTATTTTTACTTGAACGCAACTGCCTACTTTGACTTCATTAGCCTTATTTGGAAGCATTTAATAGTATTCCATGTTCGTTTTTTTTTTTTTATAACTTTATATTTTAAATATAATTTTTGTCATCATTTTATTGTATTCTTAATAACTTTGCAAACAAGTATATGTATAGCGTTTGCGACGATAGTGAAGAGCGAGTGATTCGAACCGACGCTACCACGGTTAGAATCACTAAAAGATAGAACCAAAGCTCTAATTTCTAAACTCAAATACATTCGACTAATGTGGTAATAGTATATTACTGCTATGGTATACGGCTTTAATGGATGTGCTTTTGGTGGTGTTGTTCTTTACTAGTCGTGTGTGTATCTGCTAGAAACGCCACATATGTATCTAATTTCTTCACATGATATTTACATTTACATACATATTCTTCAATTAAGCGAATTTGTATTGTTAATAAAATTGAATTTATTTAAATAAAAGCACCTACCTGTCAAAAAAACGTAAACAAAGGAAACAAGCGAACAGAACCAAACATTATAATATATTGTAGCGAGCTTAGGGTTCGCTGGATTAATTAATTGAATAAATAAGAGCCGTTAAATCGATTTTGAATTAATGTAACACTTTATTAGTCCGTTAATAACAATCGTTACTTTTTACCCCACACTTAACGAATTCTTGCTCATCACTTCCTTACTTATCGCGTCTTTTACTACTTACTTCTTACTTAATTCCTTGCTTCACTTTCTTATTTATTACTCCTTTCCCGATCTGCGTGCGACGTATTTATACCGTTTCCTCATTCTGATTTGGTGTTTCGTTTCCATCTGTTGCATAGTCTCGACTTTTCTATTGCTCATAGTCTCCACTTTTCCAGTACTTTCTAAAATAATCTAGTACTTTGTTTCGGACTTTCTAGAATATTCTAGTACTGATTGTCATATGGGTCACACTACCCTCCGCCTAGATTAGTTCGTCCTGAACTAAGTTCACTGGTCTCCTGGGTTAACAAAAGTCGCCAGTAGGTCGCGATGCACCACTTTCATCTTGGCGTTCGGTGGTGGAAGTTCTTGACCTTCTTCCAAATTTTCTACTGCTCTCCTTTTCGCGTCAGCTCTAGCCTGTCGCCATTCTTTCTTTTCCTGACGACGGAATTCCTCTTGTATTTTAGGGATTTCATGCGAATAGTATAAGAGAAAATGCATGTGCACACCCTTAAGCTTTTCTGGAGTTTGCACATCACGTAAGCGATCTAGATCTCCATCTTTAATTACACTCATATCATCTGGTATTGGAGCATCTGTCGATTTTATAACCGTATCCAACTGGTAGTTCCGCATCTTTTCAAATAACTGGAGCGGTTTTTTCTTTGGAGCTGACAGTAAACACCAGCGTGCGTGGTAGTAATAGACTTTCCATAGATCGTCGCACGTTAATTCTGGTTTCACGCGTTCTTCTCTATAGAACGCAATGAACGGCACCTCTAGCTGTTGATTACGCCTACAATCTAGGGCTTGCTTGATCTTTCCCGCCGTATGTGGTGGCTTACAATAGCGGTCTCGACTTCCAACATCCGTTGATCTCTCTTGTTCGGAAACAGTAGATTTACAAAACGTCGTTTGTAAATCCATTCAGCTTCATCTTGTAGTTCATTGGGTCCCTTTGGAACAGGCGTAACCGGAACTTCGGGCAATTGCATTCGCTCAGGAATATCCGTTTTACAGATTTCATTGTCCAAATCCGTAAAATGACACCTTTCCAATTCACTAGGTTCGTATTCGGGTTCATATCCGTTCTCGTCATAATTAGTGAAATCCTCATAGTCGAAATCTACACCGAAACTGTTCTGACCTTCTTGCAATGACGCGTCAGTGACTAGAAGTCGTCTTTTCTTCTTCTTCTCAGCAATTGGCCTTCCTTCGCCGTCTACAATAAAATCCTCAGCATTAGACTCCGATTCCTCATCAACATTGAAATGTTTTGCCGCCTCAGTTTCCCTGTGACTACGTTCAGAGCGGCGTTCAATATCGTCTTCGTCGTCGAATAGCTGTTCTTCTATAGTGTTACGTGGAGGGAAATACTTTCTCTCTCAGGGAAAATACCCTTAAAAAATTCCCTCGTAGCGAATCAGATCTACACGAGATGATTAGCGCTACAGTCGTCTGTAGCGCTGCAGACACGCGATAATACCCGGAGTCGTGAGAGGTGTTTCGAACTTTTCGGTTTCCAATTGTTTGGCGAGTTTGTGCCGCAGTTCGTGTGTGTAATAGTTTAGAATTTATAAAAATCATTCAATATTAATAATAAGTTATAAGTAAATACCATTGACAATAAAAAATGTTTGTGCATAAATAGCTCCGCCTGAGTGTTTTTGTTTCTGTGTTGTATCCGCTCGGTAGCGAAGGTCAACCATCGTTTTCTTCCCCCTTGCGTTGTGAGCAGTGTCCACGTGAGCAATAGACGACGGGGATGGAAGTGAACCGAGTGTCCGTGTTAGGCACAATACTTCCTCCCCACAACCTGACTAGCATATTCGAGTAGTGGACGGACAAAAGTTGTGTAGAGTGATCGGGTGACATAGGGGTTTAGGAATTCCTTCCACCAGCGTTTGAAAAACTCAAGGCGGCGTTGGCCTTAAGGATTATGTCATCAATATGTGCGGTAAATTTAAGCCCTTTGTCGCATAGGACACCTAGGTCGCGAATCGATTCAACCGATGCTATCGGTTGGTTCAGTAAGAGATAGGAGCGTGGCTTGGTTGGGGAATGCTTCCGAGAGAAGGTGATTGTGTAACATTTGGCGATATTCAGTTCTAGGCAATTATTTTGCGACCAAGTCGAAAAGCTGTGAAGATCCGATTGGAGAAGTGAGGAGTCTAGGGGAGAGCGGATTGTCTTGAAAATTTTGGAATCATCCGCGTAAAGCGAGATGAAGGAGTGATTGATGCAATAGCCTATGTCGTTTATGGTTAGGATAGATAGGAGGGGGCCAAGATGACTGCCCTGGGGGAGACCTGAGGTTGGGAAAAAAGGATCGGAGAGGGTGGATCTAAATCGCATGTAGCAGGTTCGGTAATTGAGATTGGATGAGATCACTTAATCAGCAGGGGTTCAAAACCGAGGGAAGATAACTTGAAGAGAATGAGGTTATGGGAGATTTTGTCGAAGGCATTGCTAAAGTCGGTAGTGACTACATCGACCTCATCGCCGTTTTCTAGGGCAAGGTGTGTGTGAGATGTGAATTCAACAAGGTTGGTAGTAGTGGCCTGCCGGAAAGGAAGCCGTGCTGGTTAGGAGAGATGATGGGTGCTCTGACATTTAAGGGTACTTCAAAATCCCCTATTCTGCGCGCGTTAGTGTAAAAAAAAAAAATATATCGCCGAAATATCACCATCACAATCAATAATCTTTGTCAATTTACCTTTAGAAACAATCGTATTATTTTTCGCTATCAAACCAGAACTTAGCAAATTTGTATACATATTGTGACGCATATGACAATCAGTACTAGAATATTCTAGAGAGTCCGAAACAGAGTACTATAATATTCTATAAAGTAATGGAAAACTGGAGACCGTGAACAGTAGAACATTCAAGACTATGGAACGGACGGAAACGAAACGCCGAATCAGAATAAGGAAACGGTATAAATACGTCGCACACAGAGCATGGATAGGAGTAAGAAGTAGAAAGTGGAGCAAGCGATAAGTGCGGTACTAAGAAGTAATAAGTAGAAAGTGATAAGTAAGACAGTGCGGCAGTAAGAAGTAATAAGTGAGAAGTAAGCAGAGTAAGAAAGAATATAAGTACGGAAGCGATAAGTCAAGAAATCGTTAAGTGTACGGTAAAAGTAACGGTTGTTATTAACGGACTAATAAAGTGCTATATTAATTCAAAATCGATTTAACGGCTCTTATTTATTCAAATAATTAATCCAGCGAACCCTAAGCTCGCTACAATATCTTTAGCGTAAAATACATTATATATATTTATTTCGTTAATTTTACCGAAAGCATTAAAATAACTAACTACATTTCCAATTTTAGTAGCTTTTACGGACTTATTATTTCCCATATATACATCGACAGGGTTTTTAAGAATTTCAAAATATCTGTCGTCGTTTATTAAATTTTCGGTACAGCCCCTATCCAAAAACCAATTTATTTCTATACCATTATTATTATTTACTGCGCAGTTGACTCGCGTTACTCACGCTTTCGTCACATCGCTGTTCCGTCCTTGTTGCGTTGACTGCTGTGCGCTTGCTCCGCGCCAATTTCGGGAGTTGCCACGCCCTCTGTCGTAGTTTCCTTTTCCGGTTTCTTGTCGGCCTCGTGCTGACCGTTAAAAGTATCCGCCATTATTCGACGCTTGGTTGCTTCTTGCCACTTGGCCGCCATATTGGCACTCTTTTTGTGTGTGCCCAATTTTTCCACACTTGAAGCATGTGGGTTGATTTTTGTCCGCAATGAAAGCACTTGTATTTCTTCCATGATTATCGTCCTTTTGATTTGTTAACTAAGTCATTTGAATTTTACTTTCCACATAATCAGGTGTTTGATCTTCTTCTTTTAACGTGTCTATCAAATCACCGATATAACTATACGATTCCGGCAACGTGTTCAATAAATAATTCAATTTTAATTTTTTGTAATTTTAGCATCTCTAATTTTTAACTCATTTACATATTTTTCGAGTCTCTCTCTATACTCACGCATACATAAATAAGAGCGCGCTCATGCGCAACTCATCTATTTATATATCTCATACTACTATACAATATAAGTGTATATTCTCAACAATATTAAGTAGATGTTACTAAGAGAAAGTCGATGTAGCGCTATAGCGAAGTGAACGAAAATTATCGAAAAGATGACCGTGGCGGGCGCGCCAAACACCACGGTCCACTTACCTGAAAAACCCCCAGAACTTCATCCCAATCTGCATAGGTTTTTGCTAATGCAATCGCATCAAGCACCTGTAAATGCTTCACACATCAAACAGATCAAGTTTATTTAGCTGAAGGCCTGTAAGAATTCTTTCCTAACTTATCAGGAATCCCAAAACCAATTCGGCACCTTCGGTGCCAGGCAAAATCCTCTAGGCGAATTCCTGAAAACAAAATTATTTGGTTTACATACAATGTAACCATCATGACAGGGATCATAAACATTGCGTCGCCTATTTCCAGTCCTCACCAAGTGTATAATAAATCACCATACATATACATTGGCTGGCTACCTGCACCCAAGGGAACAAAACAAATATATACATCTCGCGTCTTAAGGCATCAATTAAATCCTACAGCACAAGCAAATGCAAATAGGAGTTGAATACCTACCCTTACCAGCGATGCCATAAACACCATTTCCCGGTAATCAAGCTAAAACCAATTAGCACATTTCCACATTGCATTGCCGCCTATTTATTTAGCCGCAATGCACATCTTAGACAAAGACCTAAGCGTTCCCTTTGTCTTCTCATATTTCGGGATCTGCTTCTCATCAGCAACGGCATGAGCAAACAAAAACCATTAGCATCCAAGGAGATTCGGTTTGTTTGCTTTACCGAATTCACATTTCATGGATACAATCTATGCTCTTTTCGTAGTTTCAGGTTCGTCCTGATGGTTTGTCCCATGAAAGAACCCATGTACACACATACATGTGTACTACCAACGATCGTCATGGTCCATTTGTCCTAGCGCGCTAAATGTAAAAAGTCCTTTCCCGTTCAACTTGCGTGTCCTGCAGTGCAGTGAATTCGCAACCATAATTAAGCTAACAGAGCCATCAAACATAAACAAAAAACCTTTGCTAATCGGGACAATAAATCCAACCAAATAGCATTAAGTTATGTAAAATTGTGCGAACTTGTGTAAAGTTAATAATTCATACAAAGTTATCAATCAACGAACATTAAATAAAGTTTAGACTCCGAAAACCCTGTGTGTTTCATTTCTTATTCCTCCCCTCCTACGTAGTGCAAAGTGGCCAACCAAATGGTGGTGGTCTAATCCCATTTTTCCTGTCGTATAATCCCTACTCGCCAGGGCACCTCGTAGTTTATATAATGCTGTCAGAGGAGTGTTCGACCAAAGTCTTGATTCTACTAACCCCACCGCTGGGGATGGGAACGAACACAGAGGGAAAAATCACTGATTGCTTTCAATCCGGCGAAGGCCAGGACGATCTTTGTCGCTGTCCAATCCAAGTTGACATGCAGTCTCCACGTGACATCCCTGGATAGCTACTTTGGCACCCCCTAAGTAGTGAACCAATGCATGCAGCGACATCCTGAGAAAGGTTGGCGCAAGGCTAATAACCTTGCCCAGAAAAACAAACTATTATGGCAAATTTAAAAAGCCTCGGATATGGACCGGATACACCACGACGACCACGGAAACGAAAATGGCTAAACGATTTAAGAATTTTCCCATGGGACGTCCGCTCACGCTGCACAGCAGCTAATCGATGCAATGTCCGAATATAAGGCTGACATAACAGCATTACAAGAAATAAGGTGGACGGGGAGTGGTGTTATTCAAAGAGACGAGTATGACATTCGATATAGCTGTCATGCAAAACACCATGTGTTCGGGGTAGGCTTTCTAGTCAGCTAAAAACTGAAGCCTGCAATTATCGGCTTTAATGCAATAAACGAAAGGCTATGCACTCTTCGCGTGCGAGGCGAGCTTAAGAACATAAGCCCCATAAACGTTCACGGACCTACAGTGGAGTCCCCTGACGACGAAAAGAAAGAATTCTACTAGAACGTCGAACGGTCCCCAATGCCTGCATGGGTCATCTTGGGAGTGGCCAGGCGTTTTATCTCTACATGGTTCCGTATGATGTCTTCCCATTCGCTCTGGAGCTGGTGCTGGTGTAGTTCCACCGCGACCAACGTTGGGGGACCTCTTTTTTTTAGATTGAGATAAGCACAAAACATCCGATTCTGGGAAGCGAACTGGATCGCCATGAGGTTTTCCGCCAATGTAGCTGTCATGTTCTGTTTTTTGGGCGTTGACATTGCCGACATTTCCTTGCGATTTAGATACCACGAACTTGGCGACGGTTGGTCGTGCGTAACTGCTACGGGCAGCGTCTGTTCGCGCCACAAATTTGGCAGAGGTAATTTGTTGGTAATTGAAAATTCTTTTACCTGAGACGTTTGGAAGTAGATGTGTGGCGGTTCCGCCAAATCCCACGATTGACCTGCCTGAAAAACCCCCATAATCATCACCCAAGACGCTCAAGTCCTCGCCAATGCATTCGCATTCGACACCTAAAAATGCTGCACGCATTTAAGAGATCAAATCTATGATCTTTAAGTCCCTGTAAAGAAAACTTACCTTCATGCATTCTCTTCGCATACCACTGCTCCTTAAGATTTCTTTATTAGCTTACCAGGAATTTCCAATCAATTTCGGCATCTACGTCGCCAGTCAAATTTCCTTAGATGGATTCCGGTAAACAAAATAATTAGATTTACATACATTGTAACCTTCATGACAGGGATTATAAATACTGCGCCGTCTATTTTTCCCAGCCGCGCCATGTGTACAACAATGTTCCCTACATACACATTGGCTGGCGACTTACACCCTAGGGACCAAAGCAAATACGCATTCCGCGTCTCTTGCATCAATTAAATCCTACAGCATATTCAAATGCAAATAGGAACTCAATACCTATCCTTACTAGCGATGCCATTAACACATTTCCCATTGTGTAAATGGAAAAACCATTAGCGCTTCTTCCTAATGGCGATACATTTACCTACGCATCCACACCACAGCATAGACACAGGTCATAAATCTCTTTTATCCTACATAGTTCTGGACCCGTTTTCCAGTAACCTTCTCACATAAACAAACATCTCTACGATTCTTTCCCCTTCTTTGTGTTTCAGGTTATTCACCATATCGTTGAGCCATGAAAAGAGCCGACGTACACACACACTTGTGTATCGTGAATATCTCCTCTATGAGATCGGTTTGGTTACTCAAAAGAGAGACTTTACGTCTCTCTTGGAACAGGAAATGCACCCTTAATTTAAGAGAACCAATTTCCCAGCTGAATTTCTTTTAACAACGATTGAATATCGTTGAGTCCTTTACCATCCTTCGAGCCGAGCAGGTCGAGGCTCCATCGCTACCCTGGTGCGCACAGGGAAGCGATAATGAAATATAATCGTTTGTGTCGTTGTCTCCGCGAGTCAGTACGAATTTTCTCCTTAATTAAATACACAGGTTTCAACTATTTTACCGTTTGTACTTTGCAACCATTAAAACATCCGTTCAACACAATCTATTCATTTAATTGTGACCCCGTGAACCAGCGTGTAAACTAAAATTAAAAAATTAAAAGTGAACTAACTAAACTAACCTAAATCCTGTGTTTAATTCTACCGCGTTGTCTTGGCGAACAGGTTATTCCTCCTGTTGTTGCTCTTCTCTCAGTTTAGTTTACGGCGGCGCAATGGACGACAGTAATCGGAAGTGATGGGGAAGAAGTGAACCGTGTGCCCGTGTCTGGCACTATACTTCTCCTCCCCACAGATGCACTGGCCAGATCGTTGATGCGCCACTAAGCTGGCGGCTGCAGGTCCTTAGGCTGGGCAATGGCTGCTGGTCTGAGCAGCGGTAGCTGTAGCTGTCGTTGGGGCAGCTGGTTCATGCGCCACTAATCTGGCGGCTTCAGGATTCACAAATAAAGTCTTCTTATTGCGGTTTTGTTCTGAACCACTCGTCCAGGTGGATACTAAGACATTAATTAATCGCGGTCATCAGTTACTATTTCGTTGCACTTTCGCGAATAGACACCAATCTCCAACTTGACTGTGCAGCAGCAAATTAATTAGTACTCGTGATTCAAAATGAATGTTGACAGAAACTTATTTAAATAATGTTGACGGAAAGTTATTAAAACAATGTTGACGGAACGTTATTAAATAGCAATGTGAACGTTGGTGAGATGATCTTTATTGTTCGGTGCGATATTCCTTGCCATTGGTTGGAAGCTGACCATGTGCTTCTTTGCGTATGCTGCGAGCTGGCAGCAGTGAATTGGATCCACAGACTGGATCCGGCTCGAAGGACCAAAATGTGTATCCAACAAGCGTTGAATACGTGCAGTCAGGAATACGATGGTGTCTCTTGGCCAGAAAAAAGATATGTGTGTCAGACAAGCGCTGAACACACGCGTTTTGAACACGGTGGGGCTCCTGGCGTGGTTGCGTTGAGAACACGAACACGATGCTCCTTTGATTTGCCGCAACGTTGCTTCCGTGGCTGGAAACAAATACTAATACGTTGACGCCTATGGACAAAAGATTACCTTTGCGCAGAAATAATCCTATTCCATAATAATAGATTACTCGCCGTTGCTTTCTTCTAGTAATACTGATATTTATTTTACACGATTGATGGAAATTTTACAGATTTAAACAAGAACTCAAATGGTCTGGTCGACGGTTACAAAAAAAAGAGAAAATTAACATAAAAGGAAAAATGGTTGTCATTTGACAACCAACAGAATTAATTCTAAAATGTCAGCTAATTGCTGACATTGTTTAGGGTGATGCCTAATATAGCATTTAGGGTGGCGCCACAGGTAGCATTTAATTGCGAATTCGCCGGATGTCAATGGCGAATCCGCAACAATCATCATCGTTGATTCATCATAATCGGCACTACAACCGGGGGCCGGTCTTGGCCCTATTTAGCAAGTCCTGAGGCTTGTTAAATTTTCCATAATGATTTGTTTTTCCGGGCAAGGTCATTAGTCTTGCGCCAGAGGCTCCCCGACGGGGAATCGAACCCCGGTCTCCCGCGTGACAGGCGGGTATACTAACCACTATACTATCGAGGAGCATCATCGTTGATTGGGTCACACAATAACGGTTAAGGGATATGACCCAGTTATCTTGTTGAGATAACGGTGGATAAAAATGCCTGTGGTATCGCAGCATGGTAACGATGAACAGTTCAGTGTTTAATTACGTGCATTATCGTGCTTACGGGTGCGATATACATCAGGGGGCGAGTGTGCACTAACCCCAGAAAGTAGAAAGCGGCAGTCAAAAAAAAACCCCCAACCCCCAAAGCAGGAGGCACCAGGGAGTCACGACTCAACTAGGGTTCCAACTAAAAGCAATCATCGGCACCCCCGCCGAGCCAAACCGTGAGTACATTCAATATTTTATTTATTTTTTCTTGCACCCAAAAAAAAAGTGCAACAAGGTTACGAAGAGCCAACAAGATTTAGCAAAACCACTACGACCGAACAAATACACCAATTAACAATACTTGTACGGTTTTTTGTGTTATTAAACAAGTTAACATTTATTTGTCTTAGACATTTAGTAATTTATCAGTAAGTTATACTTTATCGTGCCACACAGTTATCTCCACTTAATGGAGAACAGAATATTTTCATGGCCCCAAAATTAACGAATTCTAGTCACAGCTAATCCAATAAAAAAATTCCTTTTGAAACTTCTGTATAAAAACTACTTATAGAATGAGTTGTTTCCATGTTTGGCTTGAGCTCTTCCAGAGGGATCCTCTGGACAACCCCAGTCCTGCCTAGGTGCCCATCGATGAACAGTATTGGCTGCGCTGTCTCCTGGGAACATCTCTTCAAACAATTCTCTGTAGTAATATGCCTCCTTGGTCGTTGGAGGATTTATTGGGAAACGGGCAGACACATTTTTCATTTCATCGTCATTAATTTGGGATGAGGTGAATGATCGGAGGGTATCAATCCAATCGTATCCAACACCATCGGAGAGCTGTTCCTTTTGACGCCAGAGTACTTCATCAGGAAGAAAATCTCCTGCGAATGCTTTCCTGAGAATGTATTTCTCCATTCGGTCCTGTTGAACGTCATCGAAAGTGTTGAGTTTACCTGGAATTTTGTCACCAGGTCGAAGGGACATTACAAAATTAACGAATGCAGTATCCAAGAAGGGCACACGTAGTTCAATGCCTTTTGCCGAAGCAACTTTGTTAGCTCTTAGACAATCGGAGAGATGTAGGTTTTGTACACGGGTAACTAGCTCGTTATGGAATGCAGATGCATCTGGCGCATTGAAGAAGTACAAGTATCCACCAAATATCTCATCCGCTCCTTCTCCAGAAAGTATCATCTTAATACCGGTACTCTTAATATACCTCGTCAGGAGAAGCATGGGGAGACTGCATCGAACAGTGGCCACGTCGTATGTGTCTAAGTGGTAAATTATGTCGCGTATGCAATCTAAGCCCTCTTCCACTGTGAATATGACTTCTGTGTGTTCGCTGCCAATATAGTCGGCAACCATTCGACTGTACTTGAAATCTGGTGCATTTTTGAGGCCAACGGAGAACGTCTGCAACTTGAATCCTGGATCACGTTCGCGCATTACTTTTGCCGCTATCGACGCTACTAAACTGGAATCTACACCTCCCGATAAGAGAGCTCCAAATCGTACGTCACAACGTAAATGCCTTCGAACAGCTGATATCAATAAATCTCGTAACATTGAGAGAACAGTTGGTGTCCTTGGTATTTCCACCTGCCATGCCTGTTGAAAATATTTCTTCTCTTGTAGGTTTCCTGGTAGACCTATTCGCATGTGACCCGGTGGAAAGAATTCAACCTTCTCACACATATGGACTAGGCATTTCAACTCACTCGACACCCAAATGTTGCCCTGAGAATCTTCTCCGCAGTACATTGGAATAATCCCAATCGGATCTCTGGCGATTAGGACAGTTTTTGTCTTCTTGTCGTACAATGTAAAAGCGAACATACCAGTGATATGGTTCAGGAGTTTTTCACCGTACTTCTGGTAGAGAGCAATGATGACGTCGCAATCACTTCGAGGTTTATAAGTACCTCGTTCCTTGGCTATTTCAGTTGCGAGCTCCACGTAGTTGTAGATCTCTCCATTGGCCACTAAGTAAATGTTTCCATCTTCTGAAATAAACGGCTGATGTCCTGTCTGTACGCCAATAATGCAAAGACGTTCGTGTACCATTATAACTCCGTCATCTTCAATAAGTTGAACACCGGTATAATCAGGTCCGCGGTGTCTTTGCTTACTGCTCTGTCTAGTGGCAATTTGTCGGGGGGTTTCAGGTCTTTTCCCGAGTTGCCTTAAACAAACAGGACGTCCGTCCTTCGAGAAAATTGCAAATATTCCACACATTCCAAGCGATCTAACACACCTTCTAGAGATGAATCAAGCAAAAGCCCTAGCACTTGAACAACGTCTTTTATATACGGCTGGCTAAACGCAAGTTTACATCATCACCTTGAGCCGGTTTGGTCAACTTGCCACCGTGCGTTTTATTTACATTTTATGTTCTGTTTATCTTTGCCTCTCAGCCGACGTTGTGCGTAACAACATTTGTACACGCGACGTGGAAACCCCCACACGAAGGAAGAGCAGCAGACTAAAGATTAGTAAATATGTGACGCAGAGAAGATTGTTTAGAATTCTCGTTACGTCGGCTTCAGTTTAGAATTAATTGGAAAGACCGATTGGTTTGGGCACAGCATAACGCATTGTCGGGTTTACAATGCTGTTGAAGTTCACAGTGAAGTAGCAAAAGCGTTACAGATGAAAAAAAAAAAAAAACATGAAAAAATAATTGTAGCTACTGCTAAAGTGTTGTATCATTTATATAAATTTAAAGTGCTTTTAATTTGTTAGCTACTAAATTAAGATATTGGTCTATGCTTAAAACTCAAATAACACCAGATTTATTTAAAAATTCAATTACATATTTTACTTAAGACTAAATGTTAAATTCTATTTTACAAATATCATTCTTACATAACTTACTGTCTCTTCGCAAGCACTCTAAGTTATGCATTATCATTTTTCTTAGAGTACCTGACTGACTTTCAAACCCACAACTTGTCTCTCCGTTTTGCTCGTGCTATTTTTCTTAATTACATCAACCGTTATATTCACAATAATTTTCTGTTGCAATTTTAATTTTCCGGTGGTTTGGGCTTGTTGATTTTCCATAAACAAAAGTCCAGAGTTAGCAGTGATTGGATTTATTGACTTACTATCAAAAGTACAAATTCTTTTGTACATTCGAATAACACTTGTTCTGATAAACAAATTTGTCGCTAAACAATTTACGGATTGATGCGCGGCACTTTATAAAAATTGAGATAACAGTTTGGAGCACGTTTTCCTTTCGCCATTCAATTTTCCGGTCTTTTTGACTTCGACTCTGAGAACAGCAAAGGAAAGTGTGAACTTGGGACAGGTTCAAGGTTGTATTGGGTAAGATCAGCTGTCGATTGATCAATTCTCAACACTCCTCCTTGATCAATTTACGGCGGAGGATCTCAAAGACTCTCCTGTTGAGTGGCTTGGTCACAATGTCTGCAATCTGCCTGCCGCTCTCAACGTGTTGCAGTGTCACCGTCTTGTCGACGTGTTGCTTGATGTACTTTCGTGGTATCTCAATGTGCTTCTTTCCTTTACTCGTCTTTCCCTTGTGTGCATTCTGTAACATGTGTATGGCTGACATATTGTCGACATACAAGGTGATTGGCTGGTCGGCTTTCAGGATACCCAGTTCCAGCGCGATTCGTTTGATCCAGCACACATCGTTAATCACTGACACCGCCGCTCGGTACTCGGCTTCTGCAGTTGAAGTCGCCACCAGACGCTGCTTTTGTGAGTACCAGATCACTGGCCCTCCCCTCATCACCAACACTCCACTCGTCGACAGTCCTGTCTCCGAGTCTCCTCCATAGTCTGAATCGGTGTAAGCCATGAGTGTCTGGTCTCCTCCAAAGTGAATTCCGGCTGTCGTTGTCTCTCTCAGGTACTGGAATACACGTTTCATCATCGCCTGATGGCCCTTCATTGGCTTGTTGCAAAATCGACTGAGGTAGTTCACGGCGAAGCTGATGTCTGGCCCGGTAATTGTAGCTAAGTACAATAGACTTCCTATCGCCCCTCGATAGTTGTTGTTCGCCGGAAGTGGCCCATCGTTCCTGAAGTCTGTCTTCTTGGTAATCATCTCTTGCTCAATTGGTGTGGACGCTGGATTGCATTGTTCGAGTTTCATCTTCTTCAGTATTTTCTCCGTGTAGCTAGGCTGGTTTATGAAAATACCTTCTTGGTCAGTCTTGATCTCCATGCCCAAATATGTCAACTTGTCCTGTACTTTCTTGCTATATGTGATCTCAAATTCCTTGCTTATCTCATCCAAAAGATTGTATATTTGGTCTTCATCTTTTCCAGCTACCAATCCATCATCCACGAAGAGTGAGAGCATAATGCTCTTGTCCTTGTTGTAGTAGATACACGGGTCGTCGTCTGTGCTGATCAGGTCTGTCTTCTTTTCAAGGTGTGTGGTGACCCTCTCGTTCCACATCCTTGGAGCTTGTTTGAGCCCGTACAGACTCTTGTCCAACCTGCATGCTTTCCTTGATCCGTCGTCGAACCCTTCAGGCTGGTTCATGTAAACATTCCGTTCCAAATTCCCGTATAAGAATGCCGTTTTGACATTGACAACTTCATTTTATTTGACGCAGCGTGGCTTAGAAGTAGGCGAATGGATGCATGGCGGGCTACTGGGCTAAAAGTTTCTCGATAATCCACTCCCCCTTTCTGTTCAAACCCTCTCGCCACGAGTCTGGCCTTGAGTCTCCCGTCTGCCTTCTCTCGAAGTACCCAACGACAAGTGATCGGCTTCACTCCTCCTGGACAGTCCACTAGCTTCCAAGTTTTCATTTCTATGAGAGAATCGTATTCCTCCCGCATCACTCGTCCCCACTTCTCATCCTTGAGTGCTTCGCTCACTGGGGTATCTTCTGTTTCACCAATCATGGCTGCTCTGTTGCTGTTACCTCGGTTGGACATGTTTGCAACGTAGTCCCTGTACCTTGGTGGTGGTTGCAGGTTCCGACGATCTCGCAAGGTTCTTCCTTCTGGTTGCTCTGCTGGTGGCGTTGTCTCTTGTTCGTTGTCGCTTGGCTCTTCGGTACTTCCATCGGCCCCTTCTGCATCTTTATAGTCTATCTCGCTGCTACTTTCATCTTTCTTCTCAATTTTGTCCTCGGGTGCTCGTGCCTCAGGTTCAGTGCCTTGTCTCAGTATCATTTTCTCCTCGTCTAAGATTACGTTGTCGGAGCTGATGATGTCTTTCGTATCTTTCAGATAAACCCTGTAGCAAGGTGAATCAATATCATAGCCATCCTTCTTCCGACTTTTTATCAATTTTGCTTCTCTTCTGTCCTTGTATCAGCACGTAACATTCACATCCAAAGGGTCGCAGCTTTTCAATCTTTATCTTTCTTCCGAACCAGAGTTCCGCTGGGCCTTTCCCTGGCACATTGCTGGTTCCAGTCTGGTTGATCGTGAAGATCACATGGTTCATTGCCTCTGCCCACAGTCTTTCGTCCAAGTTCTCGGTGTGTATCGCTGTCCTGACTGTCTCGACAATTGTCCACATTTCTCTTTCAACCCTTCCGTTTTGTTCTGGCGTGTGCACATTCGTAAATGTGTGAAGTATTCCCAGCTTGTCCAACATCTGTTTGGTTTTTGGCATTTTTCAGTTCCGTGCCGTTGTCAGATCTCAAACACTTGACTTTCCTCCCAAGCTGATTTTCCACGAGTCTCAAGTAGCTTTCTATCTTCTCAGGTGCCTCTCCTTTCGTCTTCATGAAATAACAGTTTCGGTAGTGGGTGAAGTCGTCCTTGAACATAAGCCAGTACTTTGCTCCTCCTAACGACGGAATATTCATTGCTTCAGTGTCGACGTGTACAATATCTAGCGGTTGCTGGGCTGTCTTTGGGTTGATTCCGTGTGGGGCTCGATGATTCTTGCCGTGTGCGCTTCCCTTGCACACATAATTGTTCCAGTCATCAATGTGTTTGATCCCCTTGCGTTTCAGTATGTCGCTCACATACTTCACATTTTGATGGGCGAGGCTCTCGTGCCAAGTTTTGATTGACATTGTCATCAAACTTGTCTCTTCTTCTGTCCTGAGCATCATTTTGTAGAGATTTCCTTTGCGCTTTGCAATTGCCACAACTTCCCTGCCATCCTGACTGTAAAAGGTTGACTGCTTTCCATTTGCCTTCTGAAGGTGTCCCTTGTCCAGCATCTGACTTACTGAGAAAAGATTAAAGTACCACTGGATGCCATTCCTGACCATCAAAAGCCTTGTGGCGACTCTAACAGATGCACACACAATTCACAAGCAAAACAGTGAAGAGCACCGAACGAAAAATCGAATAAGAAAATACATCAGAGCCGTATACCAAGCGATAACATAACAATTTACATCAGTGGAGTATAATCGAGTTTTAAAATCGAATTCTAAAATCGGCCAGTAGTCTGATGGGTAACGCTTAGGTTCAATTTTTGGTGATTCAAACTGTCATAGCGTCAGTTCGAATCACACGTTCTTCTTCACTATTATTTCAAACGCTATAGCCTCCATCTCGATGTTCTCGACTGGAACGCCATCTAGCCTGGTTGAGTCTCCAATCACTATTGAGATTGGTTGGTCCAGCTCGACCAACTGTGCAAACCACTCTCGATGAGATGTCATGTGTTGACTAGCTCCGCAGTCTTGATACCATGAAGTTGCCCAGTCCTTCTAGATGTCACTGCCAACTGTTGGAAAAGCTGTGGTCAGGAACGCCCTTGGTGGCTTTCCACTTGTAAACTTGCTTGACTCTTCCTTGGAAGTACATTCTTTGGCGAAATGTCCTTTCTGCTCACATATGTTACATGAGTATTTTTTTTACAGTAGGCAATGTACTTTTCGAACGGTTTGCCTGTGCACTGCTTGATCATGTGACCTTTTCCTCCACACTTGTAGCATATGAGCGTTAACTTGTCCTGCTTGCCCTTTGACGACTGCCTTTGCTTCTCACGTCTTGCCAGGAGAGCGTTGTTGGTGCTGACCTCTGAGTTTGTCGTCTCCTTCAGTCGCTCGTTCTCAAGTCTCAGATGTTCGATGAGAGTTTCCACGTTCTTTGTTGCCTCGGTCACATTATCCCAAGAAGTTCTGAAGTGCGCTAATGCACGGTAGCACACTCATGGTCCTTGTCATGATCCAACTTTCTTTCATAGGATCATTTTCGGTTGACACTTCTTCAGCCAAATCCAAGATCTCCAAACAATTTTCTACTGCTGACTTGCTATCATCGTATTCAAAGGCAAAGAATTTGATTCGGGACATTTCTAAAGTTACATCAGTCTTTGTGCCATATAAACTAGTTAATTTATCTATCATGTCTTTGGCAGTTTTGCAATTTACAATTTTGTTCGCAATCTTACTGTTTACATTTAAACCTATCAACGTTCGAGCTTCGACATCTTTCTTCATCCAAGCTGAAATGGTTTCAAGTGACTCAGCACCCGCTGGTTTTGCTCCTGTTACAATTTCGTGCAAGTCCTTATTCTTAAGTGCTAGGTTTAATTTAAATCGCCATGAAATGAAATTGTCATTTCCCTGACTGTCTTTCAATTAACGTTTCCAACTGAGATTGAACGGAATCCGTTTTGTTCAAAATCTTACAATTCGACTGACTTCTGACAATTTTTTTAAATAAACAAAATGAGTTTACAATCTTTCGTGGCGTTTTTCTGACTGAAAACGACTTGCGTATACGTTGCTCAACGTTGACTTGCTGTGCGTTGGTTGCTCCAATGTTGACGATTTGTAGGTTATGTCATCCTTGCCGGTTCTCCTGGTCTGGGCTGCTTTTCTCGATTTTCCTTGCTTGATAATCAACAAAACCCTTTTACGGCTGTTCTGGGCCCATAACCTGTTAGTGTACGATTATAGGATGGTTTGGGCTTGTTGATTTTCCATGAACAAAACTCCAGAGTTGGCAGTGATTGAATTTATTGACTTACTATCAAAAGTACAAATTCTTTTGTACATTCGAATAACACTTGTTCTGATAAACAAATTTGTCGCTAAACAATTTACGGATTGATGCGCGATACTTTACAAAAATTGAAATTACAGTTTGAAGCACGTTTTCCTTTGGCCATTCAATTTCCTTGTTTTTTCGTGTCTGTCAGCAATTTCGAATACTTCGATCAGTGCCAACTTCGGCTCTAAGAACAGAAAGGAAGGTGTGAAGTTGGGACGGTTTCCAGATTGTGTTGGGTAAGATCAGCTGTCAATTGATCAATTCTCAACATGAATTGATTATTAAACTGATTCCCTTATCAGCTCCGCTTTCTTTGACAACAAGAGCTAGTCTAGTTAAACCTGGATGCCGTTGGCATTTATCCTTTGAATTCTGATATTCTGTCTATACATGGGTGGTCTGAAAAGTTTCTCACTCTCAGTCTGACTCACTCAAACGACTGTCATATAAAAACTACCCATCCAAAATGGCTGAAATTTTGATACCCTTCATCATAGGCGGCGATTTTAACTCCAGACATCCCCACTGGAACAACTCTGTCTCTTGCCCAAATGGCACAAAACTGTACCAATGGTACACCGCAATGGATTATAGGCGGACAAATTGGGACAACTTCAATATTACATTGAACGATAAACTCCACCAATTCTCTCTTCCCACTGACAGGAACCTAACGACGGTTGAGATAAACAACACTGCAAAACGACTTCACGAGATTCTAGTTGAAACTTCGGAGACTCATGTCCCGAAGTACAAACTTGAAAAGACCTTGTAGCGTTCTACGAACGCACAATTCCGCGCAGGTAAGGTTCCCACCTTCAAAGAACTTACTTACCTGAGAGCGTTGCACGCGCCCACAGACGCGTGTCCCAAAGTCCCACCATAGGGCCTGCAACTCGCAGCCAACGTTGAGACCGACACCAAAAAGCAAGGAACTGAACGTCCCCAAAGCTTTTAATGCCAAGCTCAACATTCGTAAGTTATCATACCTGAAACAAAAAAGAAACATTCAATCCGCCTGCGCCCATGAACATTCCATTGAATCGGCAATTTCAAACGTCTATGCAATGCAAAGTAGCCGACCAACGATGCACGTGCGGGTAGCTGCCATAAAGACCACCAAGTCTATCGGCAAACATAAAGAAACGGCAACCGTAATTATCTCAACGAGATAATTCAAATTGTATGAGGTTGAAAACCTACAAGAAAACTACTCCGATCCCACGGTGTCTGTTTGTATTTCACACCCATTAGAAAGATCTAATGGATTTCGGGTGTATTGACAAAAGTCAAACAAAACCCATGAACCATGCATCCATGCAAATTGCAGGATATCTTTCGGCCTTAGCGCCAGATGTGTTATATAAATAAGGCGGCATACAATCGACAACCGTCGAACTTAATTTCGACCACCACCACTGATGGTGATAATGATGTTCGATGATGAGCGAGTTTCTTCTTTGAGGAATGAAAAATCACCCCTGGGACGTGATAACATGCTGCTAACAGAAATTCGGAAGTTCTGTTAGCAGAGCAATTAGGGAAATTTTTCCGTGTAGATACAGATACCAGTTTGGAATCTGGATATCTGTGTGGGCAGACAGACAGTCTAATTCTGATCGTCAACGGGACGACAAGCATAGAACGAGGAGGAACGCCATCGTGGAGGTGTTACTATATATACAGAATAAATCCGAGTAGCGCGAGTTGTGAGTCGTGTGAGTTCGCGTCTTAGAAACAAACTAGTTGTGTCGATTAAGAAAATCGCCGTGTGCTCAATCGTAACCTTTCGTATAGTGATTCCGTGGTGATCAAGACGGTCGTACCTGCACTAACTTTGTCAAGCTGTAACAGTAAACTTGCAATATCTATGACACTAACTTTATTCCAATGTAAATAGTGAACTTGTAATATCTGCTTGTAAGCAAGTACAATAAAAGTAGATTTATACACCAAAACCTTCTGAGTTTTTTTATTTGTGCCGTTTCCGCTCAGTGTGTTCTTCCTCGTGTGCGGACAGTGTTCGGCGGAACACTTACGACTGAATCGATTATAACCGCCAAAACCTATCAGATCGCCCAGGACGACCTCACTCTTCGTCTCATCCGGGAGCGTAAAAAGCTCTGCAGAATGAGATATCGTCACCGCTTTACGCAAAGGGAGCCATTATTGCGATCCATTATTCACAATATTGGTACACTGATAAAACAGAGAATCCAAAACAATCGCACCCGACAATTGGAAGACAAGCTGAAGGGTATTCAGATGGACCAGAACGCTTATAAAAATGTTAAAAAGATATGTGGCTCTTCCCGCATCACTGGGCCAATTATGCACAATGGTGTTGTTGTCAATAACGACACCAATAAAGCAAATATCATCGGAGAGACCTTCGAAAACAATCACAAACTCACTCTCCAAGATGGCGACCCGGAAACTAATGCAATCGTTAGTTCAGAGGTCCACAGTAAGTTGGACGACTTCAACGAGCCAATTGTTGTCTTTAACCCAACTAACAGTGCATACTTCGATGACACACGTGATAATGGTAACGGTTTCATCACACCAAATACCCTACAGAGTCTGGTTAAATCTCGACACCCTAAGAAGTCACCTGGTATCGACAACATATCATACCACTCGTTGCGAAGGCTTTCTGCCTTATTCTGTATAAAGCTCTCCATTCTGTTCAACCATGCTTACAACATGGGGTACTTTCCCCAAGCTTGGAGGCACGCTATTATTTGTCCAATAGCAAAAGTTGGGAAAACAACGTATCACCCCTCAAGCTTTCGCCCTATCTCGCTTCTGACTTGTATCAGCAAAATATATGAAAAATTCATATACGAGAAGCTAAATAACTTTGTCAGTGCCAGACACCTAATACCTGATTTCCAATTCGGATTTCGAAGAGCGCACAGCACCACTATGGCTCTCAATTTATTTCAAAACCACGTCTGCGTGCGGCTCTTTAATAAGGAACCCACCGTTGCGGTAAGCCTAGACACTGAAAAAGCTTTTGATACGACTTGGATCGAAGGTCTCGCTTTTAAACTACGGAATACTGGCCTCAGTAGAACGCTATGTAGCATCATCTACCAGTTCGTTCGAAACAGAACCTTCCAAGTTAGAATGAATGGAAAGCTTTCCCGAACTTTTCACGCCGCTGCAGGCGTACCACAGGGCTCCATTCTAGGCCCCATCTTATTCAATATTTACACCTCCGACATTCCCCGCCCTGTGGACGGGAGAGTAAACCAAATATGCTATACGGATGACGTCCTGGTGTACACGTCAACCAAAGGCCCTAACCTCGCAACAAATCGACTCAACCGTCACTTGGACGAACTGTATCAGTATTCCAGTCGATGGAAAATACGACTTAATCCATCCAAAGCAGTAGCCATAATTCTGAGTAGTAAACACTCCGAACCTACTTCTCGATATTCACAGAATATTCGAATAAAAATGGGAGATACTACGATTAGACCACAGGACAAGATGAAATATCTCGGGGTCACTTATACCCCAAAAATGAATTTCATCAAACATGTGACCCACATTCTCCAAAGGGGCCTCGGTCGGTCTAATCGACTGCACAACATCTTGAAGTGGAACAACAAAGTTGACACCAAAGTTAAGCTTCTCTGCTATAAGCAGCTAATCCGATCTGGAATATCGTACGCCTTTCCCATATGGTCCTGCATATCTTCGGCTCAAATGGAAAGACTTCGGGTTTTCGAAAAGAAACTCCTCGGAAGATGCACCAATCATTGTAGAAGGCCTGACGGTCGTCATTACCCCAACTCTCGCCTATACGAAGGCGCCTCCATTACCCCTATCGACGAGTACTTGCTTCAATTAGCATATAAGTACCTCGAAAACATTCAGAACAGCGAGAACCTACTTGTACGGGACTCTTGCGTTCTTGACCCTTCTCTCTCTCGATCTCTTCGGATCAAACCGCCACAATTTCTTCTTCAGTACAAAACTGAAGAAAGCACCCTTCCCAACAACATTCCCCTCTATAATAGAGGATTCCTGGACCCATCCCATAGGGTCTACTATTAACAAACCAAACACACGAACGCACAGTACAAGACGGCACAAACACAAACATACACACCGACCAAAGCGCAGATTATCAGACCCCAAAGACGTGATCTGCGTTTACTACCGCACCCAAGACCCACCGGTCTTGTATGATTTCTTTCCCACCATCCCTCTATAAAAGTAGCTAGAGAACACCTGGACTAACACTGTCCACACTATCCTTGGATACCCCCCTCCTTTTTTCTTTTCTTTACAGATGCCGCGAGACCGAGCCCAACATCCTCACGGATGTGGGTGATTCTGGTTATCGCAAGATGACCAGAACTCAGAGACAAGATGAAGGACACATATGTCTTGTCTCGCTAAATTCGGCCTTCTCGCCACAATTTTTTTTTTTTTTTTGGCTGAAATTTTGGTGGGTAACTGTCAAAAGACGCACAACTACATTTACTAGCTTTTATTGACGAGTGCCGCTATCTCTGGGTTGAGGTAGAACACTTTTCAGGCCACCCTCGTATGTCTTTTTATTTAAAGTACAACACTGAAAATAATAAACATAGTTGCATATGAAAGTTAATACAACAATTAGTGAACTTTTTTGACTATAACATGGCAAATATAAACAGACGAGAAAATGCTCGGAATCTCTCATTTTTATTGAGAAATAACAAATGTTTATCCTGCGTCTCTGCAGATGCATATCGCCAGAGGGTAAATGAATAAAACCAAAAATGTCTGTGTAAATCCCTTTTACATAATTTCTGGTTAGTATCGTCACCGTAAGGACACGTTCCTCCCGCTATATGAAACAACTTGGAAAACGCCATATTTTATCTGAACAAAAATAACAAAATAAGATACGAGTAGTTCCATTATAGTCTGACCGCTTGTGGCACAACACCCCAATTTGGGTACTGTCCATTCCAGGACATCCAGAAACAATTGAAAGTCAATTGAGGATAAAACTAAACTTGTTCTCTTTTGACCGCATCTTATCTTTATGGGATCCACATTCAAATGACCACCACACTTAGAAGCTCATTCATTTTGATCCACACAAGGCCAACAGGGAGACCAGTTGCGATTATAGAAAAATTATGCGTGAATATCCTGTCTTATTAAATCCTTAAGAGCAATTCGAAGTTGAACTGTAGGTTATGTTAAAGTTGCTCGTAAATGCAAATGGGAATAGATTCTTGTTTTCTATGAATACTAGGGTGGCATAAGATGGGTCGAGGAGATTGGAGGTGGTTTGTTGGCGAAGGTATACAGTGGTATAAAACGGATTTTGGTGAAAAGGGTGCCGATGGAGTGGTACTTCAAATTTGTTCCGGTTGAAATTCGATCAGGACTATTTGATTTTATGACTGGGCTTTATTATCGACTGTTTGGAGGGTGGTTATTCGAGAACTCAGCAGAAGTAAGGGATTTCTTAAGTATCTATTATGGCCGGGAATAAGGCAAATACAAATTCTTATCATAATTAATGCAAATTGATGTCGCATTTGGAAGGTAGTCAAGCTAGGTTTCATGATTTTCGATTGAACTATTATTTCGAGAGGAAATGAGATCCGGAATTTTGCTATGGTTCCCAAGGGACTAAATGCACAGAGGAAAATTCGTTGAAATTACCTTTGACACAGAGTATAATCGCTACCAAATGCAGTATTACTATTCTATATTAATAAGAATGTTAATGAGAGTTTTTTTATTCCGCTTCGTTTTGTTTCAACTTCATTTTCTTAAATAGTTGAAAATTCATATCGTTAAATGATAATCATTATCCATAAGATATGATGTCATCTCACGTCGACAATAAATAGGAATCGGATAAGAATTAATAGCAAAGTCCGTCATTAAACATATACAAAAACATTAATATTTTGTAATATAATATAAGGAAAACCTCGTTAGATATCTTCCTTTGAAGTTACTTAAAGTCAAAAATGTTATGCGGGTAAGCATAGCACCATTTAAGAGCTCAATGTGTCTATATTGTATGCACCAATACCGGCATTGGAGATGTTGGTACTGATAGTGGCTGACCCACTATGTGTACGAAATATTGGTGTCGTGTCCAAACGAGGTCTATAAAGGCGAGGAGTTTTCAACGGAACTTGAGTATTGAACACCGACCAAAGCGCAGATAGATACGCCAAGGAGATAATTTGCGTTTGCTATCACATCCAGCACCGACTTGCCCTATATGTGTTATTGTTATTTCTTATATTAGGTCTATTTACGTTCGCTGTTGGTGCAAGAGTGTGATCCGGTTGACTCTGGTGCTGGTGGAAAATCCAATTGTACGTCACGACCTCCACAAAAATGATACTCAATATTATTTAGAAGATTTAGTTTATTTAAAAGTATCTTATTAAAGTTTCTTACAGAATTTAATTTGCTTTTAAAGAAGTTGCAATGGACCACAAACACAAAATATTATGTTTCATATCGCTGATTATCCTGAAATAGTTTTTGAAAACAAAAAAGACAGGCGGGGGCGGTGTAAACGAGATAAGGACAATTGTGTCCTTCATCTGGTCACTTTGAGACAACCAGAATCACCCACATCCGTGAGAATGTTGGGCTCGGTCTTGACATATCTGAAAAAGAAAAAAAAAAAGGGAGAGGAGGTATCTAAGGATAATGTTTCTAAAGTTGGTTCGAATGGTCTCTAACTACTTGGATGGAGGGGTGGTGGGAATGAAATTTTCGGTAGGTCTTGGTAGTAAAAGTGAATTACGTCTTTGGCCTCTGATAATCTGCGTTTCGCTCGGTTAATGCATGTTTGTGCCGTCTTGTACTGTGCGCCTGTGTGGGTGTGTCAGTAGTAGACCCTATGGGATGGATCCAGGAATCCTCTATTATAGAGGGGTATGTTGTTGGGAGGGCTCCTCGATAGTATAGTGGTTAGTATTCCCACCTGTCACGTGGGAGACCGGGGTTCGAAGTCTTTCTATTTGGGCCGAAGATATGGGGAGTTCTTTAAGGGTCGTCCGGAGAACCACCCATTTCCCTTAATTCAACTCCCCATTCCCAACCTGCAATAAAGACATTTCACCCACCTGAAATATAACCCACGATAAGATCATCATCTTGCCATCGCATCAAGCAACATTGAGTTTATTCAACACCATTTCGGTTCATCCTTCACGAACCATTTGGCAATCTAATCGGTTCCTTGTGCCGGCAACCATGACCATTATGCAGACAGTAATGTCCCTGTGTATACTTTTCCCAAGCAACCATTGGTGCTAAGACCAAGCCCTGGCAAGTTGCCTGCTTGCACAGCTGCAAGCCAAATTACCCATGATCGGTCGCCTAACAGATAAACGATCATCGAATTGGACACAACACATAATTTGCTTATCTAAACAACCATAGCAATGGTCCCGTCCTATGTTTGTTTTCTAAATCAACAAGCGCCCCTCATCCTAGCGGTTGCCATCGAAAACGAATTTACTGTTGACATAACACCAACAGAAAAATCTATTTCGGCCCCCGGCAATATTCCCTATTGTTTGAACAGCTGCCTGGTTGGGTTCTCTTCTTCGCATCCAATCTCCGATGCATTTTCGCTTGTGCTTCCTTCCAGTGAATGGACATTCAACCTGATGATTCATGTTAAATACTAAATATAAGACCAAATCACCTTGTGCAAGTTAAAGATAAAAATAAAGCAATTCCTCCCGCAAATCATTGCGTTTCATTTCTTTACCTTCGTACCTTCTTGGGTATTTTTGTTATTATTTTCTTTCGGTGGAACATTTAGATTGAGTGCGAGTTTAGTGAACCAGTGCCGTACGCCAACACCCTACTACGACCCCCCACAGATATACAATACCATATGGAAAAGGTGTACGATATTCCGAATCGGATTAGCTGCTTATAGCAGAGAAGTTTAACGTTGTTGCTGCACTTCAAAATGTTGTGCGGTTGCTTAGACCGACCGTAGGCTCTTTGAAGGACGCGTGTAAAGATTTCTGCTGTTTTTACAGGTGTTGCAGCTAGGTATGATTAGGGTTCGTCATATAATAACATGTTTGAATAACCCTCCACCTTCTTGACTAGAGTTGTTAGATTGTGTCACAACCGATTAGCTTAAAATCGTCAACGAGACAGCACGCGCGCTTCTGCCTCGTGATCCGTACCATCGGATCAATTGTGGCAATCCGTTTTGGGAATCTTAAATACACATAAGATACCCAATTGCACTATAGGTTCGCGCGAGAACTCTTACTGTGGGATCCTAAACAAACAAACAGATCTTCACACATGCGTCCGAGTGCAGTGCAAAGTTTTCTGTGCGATACTATGCAAATAAACGGATCTCCACACAGGCCGCTTAGTGCTGTGAAAAGTGCGAGAATATACACGTGAGTGATGTGCAGTGCGGGAAAACCCTCTACTCATTCCATCCCTTGTATCTGTGTTGCAGTTCCACAACAATTCAAATTATACCATTACGGCAAAACATGCTGGCACTGAACGCCATCAGTTGCTGAATAGACGAGCAATAACTGTCTATTCAATAACCGTTCACCTCGTTCCTGTTTTGACACAGTTTTTATTTTTTGTTGTACTGTTTTTCTGACAGTATATTTTAACGTTGTAAGTGGAAGGAATATACGGTGCCTTCAGCACCAGTTGAAACGTGTGAACTTAATGTTAAATAAAGTTATTTTGTATGTTCCAACATTTTTAATTTCGTGTGATTTTTATTTTCCACGTGTTGTTCAACATACAATGTGTGCCCAATGAGGCAATTCAACTATTTGCTGTTATGCTCGACGCAGAAACACCCTTTTGCTGTTTCCCAGTTGGCGAACCATCGGCAACATCGGAGTTGCGGTTCCCAGCCGGCGAATCATTATGGTCCTTCGAGCCGGATCGCTTGAAGTGTGCAGTGTGCCGGATTTTACATCCGCCAACGTCCTCCGCTAGGAACAATGGGATTACGTCCACGGAGAATTCTCATCACTGGATCATCGATCAAGGAGGATTCCAGCAGCCATTGAAGACATCAACGCCGAAACCAAGGTAGGTGGCAAGCATTATAATGTTATATTAATAACTTAAAGATTAAAATCATATAATAAAAAGTGTTGTGTGGTGTGCAAAGAGTGTACTTTTCGTCGTAATTAACATTAATAATATTGGAGTGATATTTGTTCGGGACTGTTCTAGTTTCTAATTGAACTGAGTGAAGACATTGATTTGGAATCAATAACGGCAATTACAAACAAGGCCGCAAAGTTAGATCTATTCGAAGTGCCAATCAATGTTTATCGAACGCAATCAGCAATCCCTTGAAACAGCCGAACAGATTACGAATAAAGACAACCGCCTGATGAAGGAACGCAAGTATCAAGAAGTGGTACTTCAATCAACCGGGCCATCAGTTTCGATCCGAAAAACCCAATATTCTACTGTAATCGAGCTGCAGCATATATCCGTTAACAGAAAATGATCGTGCGATTAAAGACTGCAACTCTGCGTTGTTCGACAATCCAAATTACAGCAAAGCATATGGCCGAATGGGAGATGTATATCTCAATACAGGAAAGTACGATGAATCCATAGACGCCTATACAAAAGCCATTCAATTAGAACCTGATACCAACGATTAAAAATGAATCTGAACAAACGGACGGAATTGATACGGGACACAATAGCTGTTGTTCCTGAGCAGCGAAAGCAAGCCGAAGAACAACTATCGCAGATCACTAAATTATGTGATTTGTTCAAACAATTTTACAAATCGTTATGAAGAACGATGTTGAATTTATCTACATCAAGAGTTTCATTTCTTCCCACTGGTCCGACAAGAAGACAAAACCTAAGGAAACAGGTATTTTATCAGTCCATGATCAGGACTGTGCAGTGATTCGGGGCAATATTGTGGAGGCAGTTGTGCATGCTCCCGACATAATCGTCCGCGTATTTGAAAGATATAGAAGTCCCGAAATCGTTAATGAGAGGTACCTGAACTTACAGAATGGTACTTTCTGACGTTTACGTCGGGTGTTTTGGATATTTCACTAAAGGATTTTGACCAATATCGTAACCGCGTTTATGTGTCACCGCGAGTCTTAGAACATATGCTAATGTACCTAAAAATGCTGATTCATGTGTATTCTTGGATGGAGTTAATTGAACTTCACATGGGTACAATTATTCAGGATGCTATATTTTCAGTAATGCCCTTCACGGATTCTGACCAAGACCTCTGGGAAAGCGACCCACATGAATTTATTCCATTAAATTTCAACATTCAACATTTTTGAAGATTTTGTTTGTCTGGTTCCTGCAGCACGAATATTTCAATATTTGGCATATTTAAAGATCTTATCTGTCCAGTTTCTGCAACACAAATATTTCAACATCAGTTAGAACGCAGAAAGGAATTCTACCGAAAACAATGAGAAGCATGAAGCAGGTTATTACATCACCAAGAGCTGATGATAATCAAAGGGATGGAGCACTTCATATAATTGGAACTCTGGCAGATGTGCTTCTGAAAAACGAAGACGCCGTGGTCAAGTGGAATATGCTTACCACATATCTATTTCCAATGTTTCAAATCGGGCGGACATATGCGAACCGTACTGGTTAGGTGGTTCATTACTCTTGTGAAATGAAATTGACTTCGCCTTTTTATTTGAATAACCGTTTTGTTTGTAATCAGCGGAAAATAAATAAAATAATGAATACTTTTATTTGTCCCATTTTACAAACTCCAAGATACACCAATTTACATTTCAACTTTAACACAAGTCAACATTAAAGCTAGTAAACCTATCAAATACAATTTACAGTCCACAAATTACTATTATTAATCAAATACAATTTACAGTCCACAAATTACTATTATTAATCAAATACAATTTACAGTCCACAAATTACTATTATTAATCAAATACAAAGTGCAGTCCACTGTTCGACATCCGAGGTTGTTTCATTTGGCTTAATTCTACAGAAGTCACCGCGGGTAAGTGAAGAAGTTGTCTATCGGTCTCAGTATTTCGTTTGGGGACATCATTCGGGTCCTCTTTTAATGAACTTGCAGACACGTTGCACGACCTACGCTGCAGAACTTAGATACGCCCTGCGTACATTGAAAGAACCTCAAGAAGAGGACGATGACCCATCGGGCAATAGTCGAGAGGACAAATCCTTTGAATCCAACGGGTGAAATCAGGTTCAACGACAGAGCTGAAGCTCTCACAATAAAACAAGCGGTCAATACCAAAGAAAAGATTTGTCGCTTCTCGCCACCCAGGCACGCTGTCAAGTGTCTGGGGTTCTTCGCTTTCGCCGCCCGGACGAAATGCTCTGGGGGCACCCTCTTAACACCGCCCATTGCACGTAGCTGCCACGGGGGCACCACTCGAACGGAGTCGGTGTCTAAGATAAGCTTTCGGTTGTAAGATTAAGGGACAAGGAAAACGAGGAACAAGGAATGATGCCGGCACCCGTCGGAAAATCACACCACGGAAAACTGTCACCGTTTAGAGTGCACCGCTTCTCGTCACCTGGACTCATCGTTCGAGCATCCTGAATTTGCCGCTCTCGCCACCCAGGCACATCGCTGTTAAGTGGCTGGGGTTCTTCTCTTTCGCCGCATGGACGAAATACTCTGGGGGCACCCTCTTAACACCGACCATTGCACGTAGCTGCCACGGGGGCACCACTCGAACGGAGTCGGTGTCTAAGACAAGCTTTCGGTTGTAAGATTAATGGACAAGGAAAACGTGGAACAAGGAATGATGCCGGCACCCGTCGGAAAATCACACCACGGAAAACTGTCACCGTTTAGAGTGCACCGCTTCTCGTCACCTGGACTCATCGTTCGAGCATCCTGAATTTGCCGCTCTCGCCACGCAGGCACATCGCTGTTAAGTGTCTGGGGTTCTTCTCTTTCGCCGCCTGAACGAAATGCTCTGGGGCCCACCCTCTTAATACCGCCCATTGCACATAGCTGCCACGGGGGCACCACTCTAACGGAGTCGGTGTCTAAGATAAGCTTTCGGAAATAAGATGAAGGGACAAAGAACACGAGGAACAGGAAAGATGCCGGCACTCTTCGGGAAATCATATCAACGGAGAGCGAATAGTGAACACACAGTCCAGCCACCAATCGAAGAAGAAAGGTACCTGGCTTTGGGACTATTGTGTCTTGCGACACATTTGAAGGAAGGTTTCTATTGATCAACTGAGTAATCTTCTTAATAGCAACCCTCTGGCTCAATCAAGTGCCAGTTCTAATTCAAAAGGATATGCCACAAGGTGTTCAACCACAACACCATCAAAACCTGAACAACTATGCTGTTCCAAAAGGGAATCATATGCAGCCACAGCACCCACAACAACGATCGCAGCAGCAGCATAGACATTATGATGACAATTATTATGAAGATGATGGTGGTTCACAGACAATGACTGCACCTTATGACCGCACTCCAGATTCAGCAAATAAGAGTTACGCTCAGCGACTTCAACGTCGGATATGTGAATCGGCTGATGGTAACTACAGTTCAAATGTCAGAGCATCCACAATATCGGAGAATCAATTCCCACGAATTACCATCAAGGGAACAATACAATCCCTTCTGATCTGATGGGAGGTTCAGCGAAGTCTGGCAAATCAAACAGTATATCGACTTCTTCTGGTTCTCGAGGCCAACAAGATTATTTCTATGGTGGCCATTATACCAATTACCGAAGTCACCATCATCAAAACAATCGCTCAACGAGTGGTTCAAATACTCCGCCAGGGAATGTGGCCAACGACAATCTTAGCTCCCATCAAGAAATTCGCCCAACGCCGAGCATTGGTTTAGCGGCGTAGATGGGACACATCCCCAACTGCAACAGCATCAGCCACAACAATCACCTTGGATTCGAGACGCAGATTATCCTATGCAGTTGGCGACAACTCTAATACTTCTAATGTCGGCACAGGCTGGCCATATTCAGAAGATGATAGAAAAACAACATTGCACGGCCGACATTAACCCAACAAAGCGGTCTTTGGACTGAATCGACAGCTCCATCTAGTGCACCCAGATTTGAATTATTTCCAAATGGCCACATTTCCAATCAAAGACAACCACAAACACCTTAACATATTGGTGACCACATCGCTCAATTACCACTTACGGATCGACGATCCAACATAGGACTACGTCCAAAATATTTATATTATATTTACGGATTTACGATCCAATATTAGACAACGTCAAGATATTCTTACACTATTTAAGGATTTAAGATCCAACATGAGACTACGTACAAGATATCAATTACTACTCACGGATTTACGATCCAACATGGGACTACGTCCAACATACTGATACTTTACATATGGATTTACGATTCAAAGAGAGGACTACGTCCAAGAAGGTCATCGATGACACCAGGGATTTACGATCCAACCAACATTTAACATTAAACACACGTGCGCACACACACTAACACAGATAACTGAGTACGAATTATTTAAAAACAATAACGCATTATCTTTTATAACTTAATCAATTAATAGAATCACTATATAGTATAACAATGTAATTAATTTTGCCACCCTACCGTTTTACCGTACCGGTTTATGAGCAACACGAGCATTAAGGCCTCTGAGCTCAACCACAAGCACCAACCGCGACTTCCCACGGCGCTGACACGATAATGTTGGTGACGCCAACTAAGGAGAACTACTGGGTACATTGTCGGCGACCCGGGAAGATGTTGCAGTTCCGCAACAATTCAAATTACACCATTACGGCAAAACATGCTGGCACTGAACGCCATCAGTTGCTGAATAGACGAGCAATAATTGTCTATTCATTAACCGTTCACCTCGTTTCTGTTTCGACAGTTTTTATTTTTTGTTGTACTGTTTTTCTGACAGTATATTTTAACGTTGTAAATGGAAGGAATATACGGTGCCTTCAGCACCAGCTGAAACGTGTGAACTTAATGTTAAATAAAGTTATTTTGTATGTTCCAACATTTTTAATTTCGAGTGATTTTTATTTTCCACGTGTTGTTCAACATACAATGTGTGCCCAATGAGGCAATTCAACTATTTGCTGCTATGCTCGACGCAGAAACACCCTTTTGCTGTTTCCCAGTTGGCGAACCATCGGCAACATCGGAGTTGCGGTTCCCAGCTGGCGAATCAGTCTGTTTTCCTTTTTTTCGCACTTCTGTTTGCGTCCCTCAGGCATCGATACTCTCGATTTATTAATAATATTTGGAGAGGTTTTGGTGTCTGAGTGACATAATGTTCGTCATGGAAGGGATTGGACCTGGATTTCGGCATGGACCTAGTGGGGCACCTACTACAACGGCATAACACCTGTAGTGGCTGCTTTCGCTTATCTATTGCTGGTCCCAACTTGCATCCTTTCCCGAGACGGTATTGGTTTTTCGTGTAGGGCCATTTCAATGGAGCGGGAATTTCGCATTGATTTGTGTAACATTCGCGGCTTGAGATACAATTTCTCTTCTGTGTCTACCCAGAAACCAATTATCCTTGCACTTAGTAAAACCCAGGTAAATACTAATACAGATATTTCCGGTTTTAATCTACCTGGATATAACTTAGTGCCACTGTTCTTTCCACATCGTGGTATAGCCACATACATACGAAATGATATTGCTTATCAGCTTCTGCCACAATATGGGCTTTGTTCCAACCCAGAATTTAAAATCTCTTGGCTAAAACTTTACGTTCGTAGGCATATCATAGATTACTGTTTTCTTTACAGAAGCCCAAACTTGGATAGAAACGCATCCTTTAACGAATATGATGCTCTATCTGATTCTCTCGATAGGATCTTGACCCTAAATCCGCACACTGAAATCGTTGTTGCGGGTGATTTTAATGTGCATAACTCTCGGGGGCTTCGCCACTACGGGCACACAACACCTGAAGGTCAATATATCCAGCTTTTTGCTGATTCAAATAGTTTAACTCAACTTGTCAATGAGCCAACACGATTACCAGACATATAGTCATTTCGCTAACACACTGGACCTGTTTCTCACCTCCCATCCAAAAAAAATACACAATTGAAGTTTCTTCGCTCTTGGGCACTACGGACCACTGGTCGTGTCAGCTAAATTTGTTCTAACCAACAGTAACGTTAATGAGAAAGCTCCCAAAAGAACAGTATGGTTTTATGAGAAAGCTAACTGGGTTTGAACGACATTTTTGGGAGGTAAAATTGGTTGTTAATTTTCCTCAATAACGATGTTGACTCTATAGCGGACACATTGACAGACATGATTCTACTTGGCATCTGGATCTTTATTCCACACAGAGTAAAGAGTATCAAACCCAAGAGAAATATGTGGTTCGATTCAGGGTGCAGAGAAGCCGTTAAGGGTAAAGAGCTGGGCTTCCGGTTGTATAAATCAAACAATACTGAGGAAAACTGGAAAGATTTAAGAGAGCTAGAAATTACTGCAATGCGTATATTCAACGCGGAAAGTTCTTGCATGACCAGAAAGTGAGACAAAAAATACCCCACTCTCCCACAGGTAGTAGAAACTTCTGGGCATTCGTGAAAAGGATTCAACTGAACGCTGCCTGATACCACATCAGCTCCACTTCAACTTGAGCATAAGCAGCACACCATGAGCCAGATTCGTTTCCGAACGCGTACTATTGCCCGCGCACTCAAAGAGCTAAACGCACACAAATCCGCTGGTCCGGATGGCATTCCCCCAATCCTTTTGAAGAGATGTTCCTCTTCACTCGCCAAACCACTGCGGAAACTCTTCCATTTGTCTTATTCTACTGGCCGTTTCCCAATTAGATGTAGGACAGCGAACATTCAGCCAATTCCCAAAAAGGGCTACAAATCATCCCTTTCTTCTTATCTACCCATAGCACTAACTTCTATTCTCTCCAAGGTAATGGAATCACTCATCAACCGTCAACTTTCGAAATATCTGGAATCAAATAACCTCCTCAATGAGCAATATGACTTTCGTAGCCAGAGGTCCACAGGAGATCTGATGGCGTACCTTACCGAAAAGTGGAGCCATTCCATCCACCACATCGGTGAAAGCAAGGTAGTCGCATTGGATATTTCAAAAGCCTTCAACAGAGTTTGGCATCCAGCCCTTTTGTCACAATTACATTCATATGGAGTGGACAATTCCCTGATCCAATGGATAAGGGATTATCTTTCTGGCCGTTCATTCCAAGTGGTTCTTGATGGTGTCAAATCTGTCTCCCATCAAATTAGTGCAGGTGTTCCCCAGGGTTCGGTACTTTCACCCACTCTCTTCCTGATCTTTATAAATTACCTCTTGTCAATTACTTACAACCCAATTCACTCGTTGGTTAATGATAGCACGTTGAGTTTCTCATACTCATATGAACACTCAGGTCCAAACTCTTCGTCACTACCAACCAGCAACTTATGCTTGATGCATTGACTTCAGACCTCAACAAGATATATCAATGGGGATTATCTAACCGAGTAGAATTCAATGGCCAAAAAACTCAGTGCTACCTCTTGCCGTCAAAGGGGAGCTACAAAGTAACAATACTGTCTATGAACGGCACTTGCATCGACGAAGCCAAGGAACTATCAATTCTCGGCACTCGAATTAATTCGACTCTTAACTGGAATGACCACATATTTGAAACTGCGAAAAGTGCAACCAAATGCATGGGGGTCCTTAAGAGTTGCAAAAGATACTTCACTCCATCCAACCTGGCCACTATTTACAGGGCGTATATTCGTCCAAAAATGGAGTTCAACTCCCATATTTGGTCAGGCGCACCCAAAACTGCACTACAAGTGCTCGACAGGATGCTAAAACGAGCAGTGAAACTTATTGTGGACTCAGGCGTAAGTCGATTAATTCCGTCGTTAGAACACAGGCGCAACGTATCATGCCTATCTCTTTTCTATAGGTATTACCACGGTCGTTGCTCAACTGAACTTGCTGAATGTGTTCCGCCCCTTCAGAAATTTTCCCGCGATACCTGTCAATCTGTGAATACGCATCAGTTCACATTGAAATTGGACTTCAGGCGCACAAATAAACATGGAGAGTCGTTCTTTAGCCGAACCACACGAATGTGGAATGTTCTGCCTGATCATGTTTCCTGGTCGTTGTGATGTCCAGACATTCTAGACCAATATACATCGACACCTCCTTTCCTTATCCACTTCCTCTCCAGCCGCTCGCTCAGTTCTCTAAGATTTAATGGGTACTTCAAAATCCTCCCTGTGCGCACGTTAGTGTAAAAAAAAGGTCAGTTTTGATTACATCGAACTGTGACAAAAGAACTAATGGGGCGAATTCAAGAGAACAGTGCAATAGTACTGCTCTTGATCGAAGAACACCACAGGGCTGGAGAGAAGAGGAGTGCCGATAACGTTGTGGCAGAAAACAAAGAACAAAGGGGGTAAGCGGCGAGTGAAGACAATAGTCCGATGACAGAACGAGAACAAAAGAGCAAAGAAAATCAAAACAAGTCGATCGGAAAAAGGTATTAACCACCTTTTTTTGCCGGTTTTTTCGGGTGTAATAAGCACACATTTAATTAAGAGCGGTTGTTCAACACGTCAAAGTTAACTAATCAGTGTTGAATCGGTTAGTCGTGGCCAACGAAGGAAAAAATAGAAATATCCCAAGTTTTTTGGTGCCGTGAGTGCTCGCTTTCGCACCATTACCGCCGCAGATATACTCATCCAGAGGAGCCGGACACTGGATTATTTACGGAAAACTTACGCATTGAACCACGATAGGACTTATCGATTCAAGTGGTGATTATCGATTCTACCTTATGAAGTTGGATTGTTAACCAAGTCAGCCGCCACTTGCTTCAGCCACGGGACGACAACGTTTATTTGTGGATTTCAACGCGACCAACAGACAAATAACCACTACATTTGCGGAACAACGTTCAAGAAGGTCACCACCGCGAACAATAGGCCTCACGGAACCTGACATCGTCATCGTTCAACAACCGGCATTTGCGTCGAACAATCGAACACCGTCATTGCAAAGGACAACTAACGATAGTGACATATATTCAGAAGTACCTTCAACTTCAGATTAACGAGGTAAGGCCAACATAGATAAGTAGTGAATTATCGTTAATAAGTAATAACATTTATAGCTTCAGATTCAGATATCATAACGAGTGAACTGCAGGCCATTAGACCTTTCTACTAAGGTCCGACATTGAAAATACAGTCCACTAACGACACACCACAACACAGAACTAACAACAGGTGTCCAAAAATTGAGAAACTTGAAAAGATAGTTTTAATAACTCAATTCGTTCAACAAATTGATGAGTGGTAATCCCTTTTGTTAAGAACAAATCTACAAATAGATAACCAATGAGCATGCTTCCGATGACACAATTCCATAAACAAACGTTTTAATTTTTAGAGTGACAGCTACGTGATGCTTGCACACCGGCCAATTTTTTGACTATTACAATGTAAACTGTTATTAATTCTCTTTCTTCTATTACAATTGTTTCGAAACTTTTAATTTTAAGTGAGGATGTGCCCAAGTTTAGCAGTTTTCAAGCCTAACAATTACGTTTTCAGAGAGTTTATAATGAAATAACTCTGAAATTACGATCTTAATAAGCTACCCCAGACGTTTGGTCTTTTCACTATATGACATTTTCCATGGGTTCCTGTTGTAAATGTCTTTAAAAAAAATACTGTAGCGAGCTGGATTAATTATTTTTAATAAATAAGAGCCGTTAAATCGATTTTGAATTAATATAACACTTTATTAGTCCGTAATAACAGCCGTTACTTATACCGTACACTTAACGATTTCTTCACTTATCGCTTCCGTACTTATCGCGCCTTTTACTGCTTACTACTCACTCGAGACTTATCGCTTGCTTCACTTTTTTTCTTCTCGATCTGCGTGCGACGTATTTATACTGTTTCCTCATTCTGATTTGGCGTTTCGCTTCCGTCCGTTCCATAATCTCGACTTTTCTATCCCAGTTTTCCAGTACTTCCTAAAATAATTTAGTACTTTGTTTCGTACTTTCTCGAAGATTCCAGTACTGATTGTCATATGCGTCACACTACCCTCCGCCTAGATTAGTTCGTCCCGAACTAAGTTCACTGATCTCCTGGGTTAACAAAAGTCGCCAGTCGGTCACGATGTACCACTTTCATCTTGGCGTTCGGTCTTCGCTGAATCCTATAGACAACGTCGTTAATTCTTGTGAGAATCTTATACGGTCCTTCCCAATGTTTCTGCAACTTCGGAGACCTTCCTTTTTGCCGACGAGGGTTATAAAGCCATACGTTATCGCCTGCATTAAATCCGGATGCGTTGGCTCGACCGTCGTACCTTGTTTTCATCCTGTCACTTGATACCTTGATTTGCTTTCGAACCAAATGATGAATCTCGTCGAGGCGATTTCTCTATTCGGCTACGTAGTCTTCGGTCTTATCAATGGCGTCTGGGAGTATTCCGAATCGCAGATCGGCTGGTAATCGTATCTCTCGTCCAAATATAATTCTTGCTGGAGAATGGCCCGTCATATCGTGATTAGCCGATTTATAGCTCAGGAGAAAGGTTTGTACATATTTGTCCCAATCTCGTTGGTGATCACTAACGACCTTCGATAAGTGCTCTTTCATTGTTCGGTTGAACCTTTCGACCATTCCGTCTGACTGTGGATGTAAGGGTGTGGTCGTGATTTTCCTTACGCCCAGTGCCGCACAGATGCCTTGAAATATCTGTGATTCGAAATTTCGGCCTTGATCGGAATGCAGCTCACAGGGAACTCCATATCTGCTGATCCAATTATTGATAAGCTGCTCAATGACGGTTGTTGCTTCTTGGTTTGGAATTGGAAGGACTTCTGTGGGGGTGGAAGTATGAGTGCGCCGGCGTACGACGCTGTTTCACTTCCTTGCCCCATCACTAATACCGCTGAATACGAAAACACGGTCACCAAGAACAATGAGGAAAACACATCCAAGAATTGCAGCACGGAAAATTAAACACTTGTTTGGCCTATTGTAGTGGGTGATCTTTAATTTATTTAAACTATTTAAAATTCGGGAAGGTTCACAATTATTTTACTCGTAAGGTTATAATGACACGACTCGACTGTTATTAACCCGCGTAGTGTATAAACTTGCCGTACCGTACTGTGTGCACGGCACGGCGAAGGGGAGAAGACCCGACCGCGCTGAAGATTGAATTACGACTCAACGATATCTTGCTCGTTCAGAGCTCACTCGCTCATCGTGATCATGGTGGTGGTGTGTGTGCCTAGAACAAAGAAAGACATAAAGTGCATTCCTAGGATACGATTTCGGTAAAGCAAATAAAACCGAAATCGTCGGATGCCATTGGCATCTTTGTTGGAACATGTGCCGCTAAACAAAGAGACGATGATCCGATGTGAAAATGTGCTAATTGGTTTTAGCTAGGTTACTGGGTTGGTGTTGTAGCTGTAGTTGGTGTTTATGGCATCGCTGGTAAGGGTACGTATTGAATACCTATTGTTTATGCTTGGATTTCAATTGATGCCAGGGGACGCGGAATGCGTATTTGCTTTGGGTTGCACATTGTGCGAGTCCGGGAATTTTATTGCTGGGAGAAAAACGTCGCCAACCAATGTATACATAAAGAAATTTATCGTATACATGAATGAAGGTGGGAATAGGCGACGCCATGATAATTATCTCTGGCTGGAATGGTTACATGATATGTGAACCGGGGTTTTTCTTTTCGGGATAATTTATGATAAGAAAAGTAAGAGCTCTTACAGGGGATTTGTAAGCGAAGGAATGCTTGAAAAGGTAAGAATTCTTTTGCAGGTACTTTTGGGTTATAATAATTGGATCTATTTGATGCGTGAAGCATTTAAGATGCTAATGCGAATTGCATTAGCAAAAGCTTATGCAGACTGGGTTGTGGTTATGGGGTTTTTTTCAGGAAGGCGAGCCATGGGATCTGGCGGAACCGCCACACTTCCACCCACTTGCTGAAGTAATCCATGATGACCAACATGTATTTGTTGTTGTCGTTGGTTTTTGGAAACGGTCCTGAGATATCAACTGCAATTCGCTCGAAAGGGGCACCCACGTTGTACTGCTTCATAGCGCTCCTTGGTTTTGCTGTTGGTCCTTTGGTCGCAGTGCAAGTTGTGCACTTCCTACACCAAGACTTGACGTCATCTCTCATGTGAAGCCAGTAAAATCGAGATCGTAATTTTGCATGTGTCTTATTATCTCCCAGATGTCCACCGGAGGCCCCGTCGTGCATTTCTGTTCGAACATCTTTCACTTTTGATGTTGGGACTAGAATCTGCATTCGATGGGATTTTCCGTCCGCGGCTTTCCATTTACGCTTTAGAATTCCATCTTCCACCAGCAAGGAATTCCATTGTGCCCAATATGCCTTAAATGCTCCACTCTTGTCGGAAATATTGTTCCAAGTTGGCCGCTCGTTCTTTTCTTTGTGTTCCAGAATTAGCGACATATCTTCATCCTGAAGTTGAGCTGCGCGTATAGCATCACTCGTCCACCCATCTAGTACTTCTACTTGTACATTTCGCGGGTCGTACGCCTCTTCTTTCTCTTCCGCTCTAGGACAATGTTTACAATCTGGCTTACATGGTCTTCTTGATAGAGCATCAGCGTTATTATGCATCTTCCCTTGACGGTGGGAAATTTGGAAATCGTACGTTTGAAGTCGTTCGATCCATCGAGCTATTTGTCCTTCTGGATTCTTAAAATTTAGCAACCATTTCAGGGCCGCATGATCCGTCCGAAGGTGGAATCGACGTCCGTAGAGGTATTTATGGAAATTCTTAACGGCTTCTACGACAGCCAGCAGTTCCTTTCTTGTTGCGCAGTAATTTCTCTCTGGCTTAGATAGAACTCGACTATAATATGCGACAACTCTTTCTTCACCATCGACTTCCTGTGACAACACTGCTCCAATTCCTGTGTTACTTCCATCAGTATCCAATATAAACGGGCGATCCGATCTTGGGAATGCCAATGTTGGAGTGTTACATAACTCGGCCTTCAATGTGTTGAATGCTGCCTCACATTTGTCTGTCCAATTGAATTTCTTGTCTTTACCCGTTAGTTCGTGTAGGGTTTTAGCCACGTTGGCGAAACCTTTAACAAACCGTCGGTAATATGTGGCTAGTCCCATAAAGCTTCTTAACTGTTGCTTATCAGTAGTATGTTTATACCGGTTCTGGCTCAGTGACGTCATCACATCAGAAAGCTCTGAAAGCTCTACGTCAAGGTTGAGATATGTTTGGTGGGTGGTGAGTGGTGTTTGTGTGTGTGATTCATGGTTGGCGGGGTGTTGTAGGGTTCTTATCGGATGTGGTAATTGTAGTATTTTGTTGTGTTCTTATCAGTAGTAGTAGTAATTGCGATATTTTGTGGGTGTGATTCATGGTTGGCGGGGTGTTGTGGGGTTCTTATCTTGTGTTGTTCTTATCAGTAGTAGTAGTAATTGCGGTAGTTTGTAGTATTCTTATCGCTGTAGTTGTTTGTTTTGGGTAGTGATTCGTCATCATCGGCGTGGTTGTTGGTTGATGTCGTAATCGAATGGGGATGTAGTTGTTGGATTTGTGTTTTTGATGTTATTGTTTTTGCAGGTGGTGGTGGGTGTTTTTGCTATGGGGTTTGTGTTTTTGATGTTATTGTTTTTGCAGGTGGTGGATGTTTTTGCTGAGTATCGGGGCTTTTTGTTAATCATCGTCATGGGAATTCGTTTTTTGATGGTTCTATTTTTTTTGCAGGTGGTGGTGGGTGTTTTTGCTAGCTATTGGGCTTTTTGCTATGGGGATTTGTGTTTTTGATGTTATTTTTGCAGGTGGTGGTGGATATTTTTGCTGAGTATCGGGGCTTTTTGCTAATGGATTTGTGCTTAGGTGGTGGTATCGGGGCTTTTTACTATGGGGTTTGTGTTTTTGATGTTATTGTTTTTGCAGGTGGTGGTGGATGTTTTTGCTGAGTATCGGGGGCGGGGGGCTCAAGGCTCAGACCTGGCGGGGGCTCTTACTTCCTAAAATGATCTAGTACTTTGTTTCGGACTTTCTCGAAGATTCCAGTACTGATTGTCATATGCGTCACAACACGATAATTTCATGCAACTGATTTTCGATGTTTGTTTTTGTTTATCTTCAATTGGGTAATTTTTCATTTTGCTTTTACGCTTGATTTAGAGCTCATTTTAATCCGACCCCATAGTCAGCAGATGTAAATTGATGTACCATGAAGTTGGTCGCAAAGGTTGCGGAAGCTGTTAATAATGCCGAGAAGTCAGATGTTCGCGCATATCGAGCATCGATGAACTTCGTGTATTCATCGAGCTACACTTCCTGGGGCTCGGCGATAACATTTTCCACGAAATACTTCTGATTACGATGTTCACGGTGACTGTCTGCACGACTTCTTCGTGGCGGTTGAGAATACCTTCCCATTTGAGGTGAAAGTCACGCTTGCGAGCCTCTATCGAGCCCAACATTGGTTGCCGCTTTTCGTGGAGATTGAGGAACGCGAGTTAGGTTATCTAAGGGTCCTTCCAGAATTTAATGAAAAACCAGTTTATGATACTCACTTTTTTCTTTTATTACTTATCTTTTTATTTCTTATCTAGGTCTTTACATGTTTTCTAAAATGTTTTTTGAGTATAATTTATCAAAACTTATAGCTCACAGTTTCTTAATCATTAAGTACATACACTTATTCTACTCTATACATTTCTATTATTAATGTACAAGGTTAATAAGCACTTCTTCTTTTCTTTCTTAACTCTTCACTACTTCTTCTTTAATCTGTGCACTTTAACTTAACATTGTACGACACTACTTTACTTTATTTCGTTATAAAAAAAAAATTAGCACTACTTTCATTTATTAGTTTCTTCACCACTTTCCTTTTGGACAGTGCACTTACACTTAACTCTGTATGAAACGATGATTTTCTTTATTTTGAGTTCTCAATATTTCTTACCACTAATTATATAGGTCCATCTTTACAAGTTTGTTTCCAGCACCAGTGATAAAAGTCATCAAGTTATTTTGCCTCTCTTTATCAAATCTCTATTCTTTTCGCTGTATTCTTTACCGGCCAATCACTTCTTAGACTTGTCAATACTATCCCGCTTTACACTTCTCGAATGCTACTGTCGAAATACTTTTCATTTATATTCTACGATTAAAAAGACTTTTTCTCCGACCCCCAAAGAAGATTTTATTTCTATATTGGATCATCGACTCCAACGATCAACCCCCGACTCTGACCAACCACCGACTGCCTTCCTAATAGCTTCCTGTATCTTCTTGATCCCTCGGGGTCAACGCTTCCCGATTACGACAATGCAATTCAATTTTAATTGCCCCAATTTCCGATTATTGGCTTTTCATTCCCAATTGCTTCAAACTGCTGTGTTGGTCAATATTTCTTCATTGACTTGCATCACAGTTCCGTATCCGCAGTTGCGAATTGACCCAATTAATTATTTCGTACTTGATTGTGCTGGAACATGCAGTTTAAACGTTTCTGGAATTTAACTGTTCCGCAATATGCCGTTAATTGCTTTTGCATTTTGGCATATGCAGTTGATGCATTATCGTACCGAGGGGGGGGGATCATTCGAGTTTAGAATCGGCTGGCTTTTCTTGGGTTAGGTGAATCAATGACCTCGTGAACATCATCTTTATCTATGATGTCACTGATACACCTAACACGCGCGAAACATTCGGTCTTACGCCGAGAATTAAACGGCGATATGCTTCGATAGAACCGTCAATGAAAGTGTCCTAAGTGTTCGTCAACGATGCAACCAAGAGAATGATACCTGAGCTACGATCTAAGGTCAGGAACGCCCATGCAGGAGAGAGAACGTGATGCGTAGTTACCCATGGATGGTTGCCACTTTCACCACCTACACACGCTCTTTCACTATTTAATCCATAGGATGCAGGATCTGCCTCGAAGGACCATAAAATGTTAAGTAAAAGTTAACCTCGATTAACTCTGGTTTGAGGAGCAAATTAATTGGAAAGAACTTATCTGTTCGAGTAAGCCTTGCGGGTGTTCCAGGGCCCGGTGTAGTCCCAGAAGAAGATCCCTTTTCTTCTTTATAATGAAACTACTGGTCTTAGCGTCTCAATTGGCTTTATGATGAACTACAGGAAGTTAGTTCTGATTATTTATTTGACTTTATTTGCTGATTACAAATCACAACAAGCCGAGATTCTTCTATTATGGTAGACTGAGATTGTATCATACGAATACTATATGGGATTACATAAATATTGATTGAGTAGATAGAAGCACACAACATAGTATTGCTTTGATGTAATTCCTCGTTCGATAGTCCTTATTCGATAATCCTTGTTCGGTATGATTCGCTTCGTCTAGTGAAAAATGAGGAGTCTTCCTTCAGGTGTCCTATATCAAACGTAAACAAAAACTATCATTTTTTCCGTTTTCGATATGGTCATTGGTTCTCAGTTGGAAAATCGCGATCGTACTAGAATTGCCATTCTCAGTATCTAATTGCCAATCCTCAACAGAGGGTAACTGATGAATTGAAGGGTATGACAGAAGAAGCCTTCCAGAAATAATACGAAAACTAGAAGCAACGTTTCCGACGTTGTGTAGTGCAGAAGTGAACTATTTTGAAGGTGACAACCATGGTGTTTAAAAAGAATAAAATTCAAAGTTGCAAACTGATGAATCAGTCTCATTACTTCCTCGTATTTTTTGTGTCATCATCGACTTTTCCCAGATGCATTCATGTATCCGATATGAAAAAATTCACATTTACTGATTGCAATCAATGTGGGGGTAGCCCTAATGTTAAATATTTAACTATCAGTGAGCATTTTCGAATTAACTGTCGTCAATCATCTCAAAACACGCTGCATCGAGTAGAATTCTTTGGTTGGTGATGCAAGACTTCAATTGTCTTTTTGTCACTAATTGTACATACACAATCGATATCATCTATTCGAAGAATCGAATGATTTCCGCCGTGTGTGTTTAGGTTTTTGGTTATATTTTGCAGACAAAAATTGGACATCAACCTTTGTACGAGGGTTGCCTCTTATGTTTCGGGATTTGGCAACCCTAGTGTTGCAATCCGGCAATTGACAGCTCTGTCGTAAAGTTGGACATTTTTGAGGTTATACGCACTCAGAACGTTTTGACATACGAGCGCTATTTGTGTTGTTTACAGTAACTTAAAAGATTCATCTCGGCCCAAAAATGGAATTAAATCGTCAACATTTTCGTGCGATTATTTTTTACAACTTTCGGCGTGGATTAACTCAGCAACAGTGCATGGATGAACTTAATTCAATTTTTGGCGATGAAGCTCTATCAAGGACCAGTGTTTATCGATGGTATGGTGAATTCAATCGTGGTCGTAGTTTACTCCAAGATGAATTTCGTGAAGGTCGTCCAAAATCAGTTGTTGTTCCGAAAACCATTGATGCTGTGCGCGAACTGATATTGGAAGATCGTCATGTGACCTATCGTGAGATTGAGACAACCTGAGGCGTTAGTGGGACCAGCATACATTCAATATTGCATAAACATTTGACTGTCAAAAAAATTTGTTCGCGTTGGATCCCACACAATTTGTCAATCGCCCAAAAAAAGGCTCGTGTCAATTGGTCGAAAGAAATGCTCAAAAAATACGGTCGCGGTGTTTCGAAACACGTCTATGACATCGTGACAGGTGATGAATCGTGGATTTACGCGTATGAGCCCGAAAGTAAACAGCAGTCGACTGTCTGGGTGTTTCAAGATGAGCCAAATCCAACAAAAGTTGTTCGCGCACGAAGCACTTCCAAGCAAATGGTCGCCTGTTTTTTCGGAAAAACTGGACATGTCACAACCGTACCACTAGAACAACGCAGAACAGTCAATTCTGAGTGGTACACAACCATTTGTTTGCCAGTTGGCTTCCAAGAAATCAGGAAAACCAACCGCCGAAGACGGATCACTCTTCACCACGACAATGCGAGCTCTCACACATCGGCTGCGACAACTGCATTTTTGAGCACCCAGAACATCGATTTGATGGGTCATCCGCCGTATAGTCCTGACTTGGCACCGAATGACTTCTTTTTATTCCCGTACGTAAAAAACAAACTGAGAGGTCAACGTTTTTCGACACCTGAAGAAGCGGTTGCTGCATTCAGAATGCATGTGTTGGAGATACCTCAATCAGAGTGGCAAAAGTGCTTCGACAATTGGTTCAAACGCATGCAAAAGTGTATAGATCTTCATGGGGAATATTTTGAAAAACAATAAAGTGATTTTCGATGATCAATATTTGTTTTTGTTCTCTAATCCAGAAATATAAAAGGCAACCCTCGTATATTGCGTTGATCAACGCGAAATTACGACTTGGCAGAAAACATTAATATCGACCCAGACTGACATGGTTGCAAGGCTGTTTAAACAATTTTTTTATTACATTTCTCTCAAAATTCGCCTTGAATTGATCTCTTGTAAATATTACTCCCAATATCCAAAGTTATGTGTACGTGTGAAATGGTATGAGAGAAATCTGGTATTTCTTCATTAGTGGGATGTGTTATTAGTGTAAAGAATTGAAGGATTGACATATTATACACAACTTCGTGTAATTGCTGTAATTTTTTATATAGCCAAACAATAGAATGCTTCTTCCAGCTATTAAACAAATTGCCTTACTTACTTCAGAAAATATAGTATACTAAAAACTACTAATTGACAGCTCTTCGGGGTGCAGACTTGTTTTTGGATATTGCCGGCGTTGGCTCATTCACTTAATTTCCGCCCATGTCGAACATCCCACCGATGGCCCATGAATATTTTAAAAATACAATTTGCATAATTTTATATCCTTTTCATAAAGTTCTTAAAATGTATTTCCTAGGTTTCTTTCTGCTCTATCAAAAAAAAAAAAAACCGCACACAACCACCACTATTGACAGAAGCCCAGGCTAAACAAACAGCTAATGGTTTCTAATTTTCATAGCGGGTCGCGCCTGCCAGTCCTTGCCGTCACCATTATCACCCAGGGCTCGGGGCTCTGAATTGGCATCAGCGACGTCTCATCAAATTGCAATATCTGAATATTGAGGATGAAGTTATTCTGTCTGAGACGACATCTTATTAACTCACCCCTGTTTCATGGTCCTGGCTCTTGTTTTACTTATCATTTATGATTTATTTATGCAATATGTTTAGATATTAATGTGTGGGTGTGTGGCATTTTGGGCGGAAGGCGCTTTTTCATCGATTTGAATAATTTTCCAATATATTATATCGATAGGACTAATTTTTCCTTGATGCTATGATTGGAAACTTATTCTGAATCGGTTTGTATGCTGTACCTTGTTGTTAGGGTGATATGGTGTAAGTAGCGTGCCTTGAAAGTAAGCCCAATGAGTTATACTTTCGGGCTAGGATATGAGAAACCAATTAATCAAAGTACAGAAAAATATACTACATACATCGACTGCCATGGATTTGCGACAAGGGGTTGAATTAAATGCCTGGAATATATTTGACTAGGGTTAGATTTTTTTTAATATATCACGAAATTAGAAAGGTCAGAAAATAGTGAATATGAAACCTATTCACCGCATTTCTTCTCATTTTTCGGTAAAATTAATACAAGCGTTCAAATTTAGTGGTTGTTGCCGTTTCAGGTATCGTTTGCCTGTCGGGATATTTAGAAATGTCTATAGAATATTTATATATTTAGTAATATATATAGAAATTTAGGCCAGTAACCGTCAAAGAGAAGAAGAGGAGGTGTGAATTCCCAGCCCTAAAATCATCACTGGCGATTTTTTAGAAAGAGAGAACACGGTATTATGGTCGGGATCGTGTGCATAGGACATGAGAGCTTGAAACTCCTATAATGAAATCTAGAAATTGTCTTGAACACTAAAAAAAATCAATGAATGACCATAGTTTCTTCCTTTTCCAAAATGGCACGCGCACACCGATATGCTAATTATTTTCAACTCCTCCTTAGTATCGGGTTTTCCAATAGCGACTTGACAACTTTTTTTAAAACAAAAATATCGTGTGCTGTGCGGCTTGTGGCACCGTCCTATTGAAAGTACATGTCGCCCAAGTCCATATCTTCCAATTCGGGCCAAAAATAATCGGTAATTATGGCGCGATAATGATGGCCATTCACAGTAACGTGACGATCGTTATCGTCGAGGAAAAAATATGGCCCAATGACGCCGCCGGCATGCAAACCGCACCAAACAGTTATTTCTTGTGGATGAAGTGGTGATTCATGAAGCACAAGTGGATTTTCACCCGACCAATAACGCATGTTTTGTTTATTAACGAAGCCATTGAGCCAAAAATGAGCGTCACTGAAGATGATTTTGCGATGAAATTCATGATCTTGGCGCATCTTTCTCGGTAGTAAATTTTTATAATTTGCAGACGTTGTTCGTTCGTGTACTTAACCATGATGAAAATGTTGAGTTTACTAAATAAATTGACAGTGACAGTTCGATAATTAGTGAAAGTGTGCGTTCACAAATTAAATTCAAAGTTGTCAAGTCCCTATATAATAACCCTATACAATGTGTAATCGCTTAAAAGCCCCTTTTAATGGAACATACACACACACTAACATACATGGGTGAACTGAAAAGTTTCCGACCTAACAAAGATACAAGACATTTTTTCTTAAAATTTATTTTTATTTTTCTACATAGTCTCCTTGTAACTCTACACACTTCTCCCAGCGATGCTCCCATTTCTCTAATCCGTCCAAATAGTACTCGGCGTTTTTCTCTGCAAAATAACTGTTCACAAAGATGATTGTCTCCGCATTTGATGAAAATCTCTGTCCCACGAGCGCACTTTTTAGGTTAGGGAACAAAAAGAAGTCGCTTGGGGCTAGATCTGGTGAGTAAGGTGAATGGTCAAGCAATTCAAACCGTAATTCATTGATTTTCGCCATGGCAACCACTAAGGGGTGAGACGGCGCGTCCACTGTTTTGACTGTATTTTCGTTGCGTTTAATGGTGTATCCAAATTCCATCGACAATAATTAATCGGCACCAAAACGGATTTAATGCGCCTAAACTGCGCCAACAGTGCGTTGGAAATTCGAACAGGTTTTTGGTCTAACGTGAGCAAACGCGGGTCCCGACGCGCGGACTGCTTTCTCATGCCTTAATCTTGATTTAATATGTGACAAACATATTCTTTGGACATTTTCATAACCTCTGCTATCTCTCTCACTTTAATTCGGCGGTCGTCTACCACCATTTGGTGAACTTTAGCGATGTTCTCGTGAGTTGTTACCGTTTTTGGACGTCCCGAACGTTCATCGTCTCCCAAGCTCTCACGGCCACTTTTAAATTCAGCTGCCCAAAATTTCACTGTCTTAAATGGTGGTGCAGATTCCCCCTACACAGAGCGACAGAACGCGTCGGCGAGCAATGTTAAATCGTACGAAATTTCTGGAATAATGAACTTAATTATTAGCAATAAGTGAACTGGTTTAGAGTAGAAAAAACATACAAACAAAACAAATACTAAAAAAGATCATCATCACCATCGGCACCACAATCGGGATCCGGTCTTGGCCTTATTTGGCAACTCTCGAGGCTTGTTACATTTTCCATAATAATTTATTTTTACGGTCAGGGCTAATAACCGCCTTGCGTCATACTAAAAAAGATAAAAGTGGATAAAAGTGACATAGAAGACACATAGCATAAAATAAAATAAAAATAAAAGTGCAAAAAAATATCACTTCAGTGCTGTGCGAAAACTGAAATCATAATTAACTAAAATATATCACCTCGGTTGCAAGCGTAAAAAATAAAATAATAATATATTGCTTGTTATGCAGTCGTTATTTAAAACGGCATTTAGCGTGAGTGTAAGGTGGCTAACTCTTAATCGGCGCGCGAGTTCGAGTGCGGCTTACCGAAAAAGTGTTTTTTTTTTGAGTGTCTGACCAGTAATATTTATTGCACCGGTTAACAGTGGAAAGTGCCGCGCGGATTTGTTTTCTTAGTTCTTGCGTGTGAAATGAGAAAAAACAAATCCTGTTATATAAATTGTCCAGGTGAGCAATAATTGAAAGGTGGTGATTTTGATTTACCAAGCTTACTCTTGGTGGCTAATTCTCATTCAACTTTTGATTTCCGTTGAACCTCTTTAGACCGTGTTTTATTCACTGGGACAGGAAACGGCGTTACTGGTTATTTCGAGTGGGGAAAGAAAACTCGATTTTCCTTTTAGTATGTTTTTTTAAAATTTAAATTATTGGTTTTAACTTCTATTAACCTTAACTTAATATTTTTAACCTTAACTTATTTTTTTTAACCTTAACTTATTTTTTTTAACCTTAACTTATTTGTTTTTTAAACTGGTTTTCTATTTTTGAATTTTAATTATTGTTCTTTAAACTGGTTTTCTATTAATTCAGAATCATTGTTCATTAAATTGGTTTTCTATTTACATAGTATTTTCTATTTAAATAGTTTCTTCCTTTTCCAAAATGGCACGCACACCGATATGCTAATTATTTTCAACTCCTTTTTTTCAATATTTTCTTTATTTAAATTTCTCTCTCTTGGTGAACGAACCGCACTCTTAGACGACTAAATTTAGAAGCCCGTATTTTGATTTTTTTTTATTGTGCGGAGCGATGACCACACTCGCTCAACGCACACGGAACAAGCCATTGAGTCCTGTTGTATATCCATGCATATCCTCTTTTGTTTCGTTCCCTTTCAATGCAGGAATTGTTGTCATTGTGAGAAAACGAAATTAGGGGAAACTAATGCTGCATTCAGTCTATAATATTTGGGACCTTATTGTGAACCAAATATTATCTACTGGAATAGAGATCAGGTATTTTTAGGGATGTTATTTTATTTTAAATATTTGTCTATTGCATGGTGTGTATATTCTATTGCGCTGTTAAAGTGATGTTTTGGTATTGGGGATATGATATGCATATGTCAGGATTTTATCTATTTTAGGGGGGGGGATATTTAACCGATATTAATTATATACGAGGGTTGCCTTTTATATTTCGGGATTAGAGAACAAAAACAAATATTGATCATCGAAAATCACTTTATTGTTTTTCAAAATATTCCCCATGAAGATCTATACACTTTTGCATGCGTTTGAACCAATGGTCGAAGCACTTTTGCCACTCTGATTGAGGTATCTCCAACACATGCATTCTGAATGCAGCAACCGCTTCTTCAGGTGTCGAAAAACGTTGACCTCTCAGTTTGTTTTTTACGTACGGGAATAAAAAGAAGTCATTCGGTGCCAAGTCAGGACTATACGGCGGATGACCCATCAAATCGATGTTTTGGGTGCTCAAAAATGCAGTTGTCGCAGCCGATGTGTGAGAGCTCGCATTGTCGTGGTGAAGAGTGATCCGTCTTCGGCGGTTGGTTTTCCCGATTTCTTGGAAGCCAACTGGCAAACAAATGGTTGTGTACCACTCAGAATTTACTGTTCTGCGTTGTTCTAGTGGTACGGTTGCGACATGTCCAGTTTTTCCGAAAAAACAGGCGACCATTTGCTTGGAAGTGCTTCGTGCGCGAACAACTTTTGTTGGATTTGGCTCATCTTGAAACACCCAGACAGTCGACTGCTGTTTACTTTCGGGCTCATACGCGTAAATCCACGATTCATCACCTGTCACGATGTCATAGACGTGTTTCGAAGCACCGCGACCGTATTTTTTGAGCATTTCGTTCGACCAATTGACACGAGCCTTTTTTTGGGCGATTGACAAATTGTGTGGGATCCAACGCGAACAAATTTTTTTGACAGTCAAATGTTTATGCAATATTGAATGTATGCTGGTCCCACTAACGCCTCAGGTTGTCTCAATCTCACGATAGGTCACATGACGATCTTCCAATATCAGTTCGCGCACAGCATCAATGGTTTTCGGAACAACAACTGATTTTGGACGAACTTCACGAAATTCATCTTGGAGTGAACTACGACCACGATTGAATTCACCATACCATCGATAAACACTGGTCCTTGATGGAGCTTCATCGCCAAAAATTGAATTAAGTTCATCCATGCACTGTTGCTGAGTTAATCCACGCCGAAAGTTGTAAAAAATAATCGCACGAAAATGTTGACGATTTAATTCCATTTTTGGGCCGAGATGAATCTTTTAAGTTACTGTAAACAACACAAATAGCGCTCGTATGTCAAAACGTTCTGAGTGCGTATAACCTCAAAAATGTCCAACTTTACGACAGAGCTGTCAATTGCCGGATTGCAACGCTAGGATTGCCAAATCCCGAAACATAAGAGGCAACCCTCGTATCATATATGTTATATTCCGTTGTTTTGGCTTTGTGTAACAACATCTAAAACATCAAAAATATAACAAATGCGTTTTATTCTGGGATATTTTATTAAAACACCGAGGAGCTATTCTTTACAGCTCTTAAGGTAAACATATTGTTGGCTTTCGTGAAATTACAATTGTTGCAAAAGTGAAAATCGCAAATATAACTAAAATAAGTCCTCCGTCAAGAAATGAATAGACCATTTTTATTGATCGCATAAATTATTGGTTTCTGTTTTACTTATTCTTCTTTCATGTTTTTTTTTTTTCAGTAAAGTTTTCCTTCGTTAAGAATAATATTATTCAATCCAATTTAACCTTGGCCCATTCTGAATGATACTTTGGCTAGAAATGCCCATCCGAATGTCCTTTATTTGCTGAGTCTATTCAAAGGGTCCACTCAGCAGTGGTACGTATTAAATTGAAGAGAAATTCCCTTCAATTTCTGTCAATTTGAGAGAGACAGTCCCCAAGGGATGCATGGTCAAGTGAGTCCTAAGCAACGCCAAATAAGATTTTCACACATTGAAAGTAATACGCTTCTATCGTCAGGATACGGTTCGTTTTTCTTCACACTAAGCCCAGTGGGGAGTTGTCATCGCAGGAAACGTTGCCTTTTTTCTTTTCGTTGATATGTTTACTCTTGCCTGCCGTTTTCGTATTGCACAAATTGAATAAGAACTTCCCATACGGGTGCGAATCTGTCTTGAGACAAGTGAATACTTAATTGAACTGGGAGTTGCATCATTAGATGACTGCAATTTGCATTATTATGAAGACAAATTGCTACGAAAAAAGAGGGGGTGATAGCCATCGGATCTTTACAGGCGTCCCTCGAGTTACACTATTAAATGGTTCCATGTAACTCGAAACCGTGTAAGTGGAAATGTATGTATAAAATCAGAGATTGCGGACTGTGCAACTTGAGACTTGGTATAAAAACAAAATTTTTAATGAAAAAAAGCAGGAAGCAAAAGGATTCTGCAGATAGCTTGATTACATTAGTAAATATATGATAACACTTATTATTTTGTCCTTTTTATGAAAATTGGTAAAAACCCGTGTAACTTGAAGGAATGCCACATTTTTTCCGTGTAACTCGAAAATCGTGCTACTCAAGTAGCGTGTATATCGAGGAATACCTGTACTATATCAGCAGGGTCATTTAGTTAAGTAAAAGTCAACCAATTTAGGAACCTGAACCAATGGTAATAATTTATTTTACAGAGTCTTATAACATGAATTTTAAAATATATAACAAGTGCTATAGCATTTTTAAAATACTTAACCTCGCCGTTTTTACATACATTAATAAACATGGCATTAAAGACAATTGATGAATATGTGGTGTTGTATTGCGGCAAATGGGTAATCAATTTACTAAAAGTTCTAAAAACATAATTCGACGTTTTGTATTATTTTTTTCTTCCAAAACAGTTTTAGTTACTCACTTTTTTTCCAATTCCACCACTTGCCGACTAGAACAATTATTCGCTTATTATACATATTTTCAGGGGTTTTATCTTTGAAAAACGGACGCAAATGCGTTTCACAGTCTTCTTTGGAGATCTATTTTACGTAAACCAGATACTGTTGCAGATATAGCCATAGATTATTATCTAACAGTAGTAGTAGTAGTAGTAGTAGTAGTAGTAGTAGTTTATTTTTATTTCTTATATGATCATACAATACAATGGCAGATACTATCGACTTAATATTATATAATATATAAGAAAAGCTAGAAGACATTCAGTGCTCTTTTTACAAGTAAAGAAAAAAACAGAGTTAAATGTCCCTTCAGAATGGAGAAGAATTAATATATCGGTGTTTAGGGTGGGGTCCTCAATAGTATACTGGTTAGTATACCCGCCTGTCACGCGGGAGACCGGGGTTCGATTCCCCGTCGGGGAGCCTCTGGCGCAAGACTAATGACCTTGTCCGGAAAAAAACAAATCATTATGGAAAATTTAACAAGCCTCAGGACTTTCTAAATAAGGCCAAGACCGGTTCCAGGTTGTAGTGCCGATGATGATGATGATGTTTAGGGTGGGGTGAGCATTAAAGACTCAGAGAATTAATTATATTATACATTAAAGAAAAACAAAATATCTTGATCAAACATAATTCATTTCAGACACAAAACAAAATTTGTATAAGTATAATATGTTGAATCATTGAAGGCCAGTGAAAGAGAATACAAACGATGACTAAACCAGAATACCAAAAATACGGGAATCTAAAGTTGCATAATCCAGGTTGTAGAGACACATTTTCACTCCTTTAAGAAAAACACCAGATCTTGCTAGAACCTCACTGATGTAGGGAGCTCATTGAACACTCGAAGTGGCAACACAGTCGAGAAATCACGATAGGCTATGTTACAGAATTTAGGTACAGATGACATATTTAAATAATTTCCCCGAAGCTTATATCCGAAGATTAAACAAAAATTATAATTTCCAGACCTCAAAAAGAATATCTTCAACAGTTTAAAACAATACAAATGCTTTATAGGAAGAATATTCAGAGCGCTGAACAGGGGAAAGTTAGGGTTTCTGGTCAGCTTTCGACAATTTTTCTAAGGACTAATTTCTGCAAGATCAACAGTGGTTGCATTTCATTTTAAAAGCCTCCTCCCCAACATCCAATTCCATACAATGGAAGTATTAATATCGAATACAATTAACTTAACAATAAAGACAAACATGGAGTCAATTCAATAAATGCAACTATATACTGAATAAGATTTTTTTTTTACACTAACGCGTGCACAAAAGGGGATTTTGAAGTACCCTTAACTGTCAGAGCGCAGTGCGAGCGGATGGAGAGGAAGTGGATAGGGAAAGGAGATGTCGATGTATATTGGTTTTGAATGTCTGGACATCACAACGGCCAGGATACTGTCCGCTTTCTATTGCTGTAGTCTGCTAGGCATTTTTTATCAAACCAAGCATTATCGGATAAATTCCTTTGATAAAATGTGGAATGTAGACGTCTATCCCGAACAGAATAATATCCGTGACCGACTTCGTGTGTGCGTTAACATCGAAGTATCCAAAGCACACCTCTGACCAGGGAAAGAATGCGAACAAATCAATCTCGCAAATCGTGGGAAACCGTCCCAGTTAGCAGCCCCCTACCTCCATACTTGGCGAAGTTTCTTAGATTGGTTATTCGTTTGAAATGCCAGTGACTGCGCGACCAATACCAACCAGCGATCTGAATTTCCCACTGGGACAACAACTTCCACGGTATAAATGCTCAGCTCGAATGTCAAAAACAGATCCAGGGTGTTCGCATAATCACCTCGGATATCCGACAATCGTGTAGGTTCCTTCACAAGTCAAATTGCGGCTAACAGCTTCCCAGCGTTGTCAGTCCTGTTTGAATTTACCAAGCAGCCAGAGTTGTGTACATTAAAAACGCCAAGGACAACAATTTCAGAAGCCGGGTGGTATCCAGTCGACGGTACGTAACGATGTTCGAAAAGTGTCGCTGGTCGATCGTCATTCGGGGAGCGGTAAAGGCAACAAAGAAATTTAACAGAATTCTTCAGCACAACCTTCATCCACACGATGTCCAAGTTATTGGGTTCCAACGCCTCCATCCTTTGGCAAGCTAGATTGGACCGCGTGAAGACGCAGACTCCACCCTAAAAACGGAATCTCGAATGCAAGTCGTATCCTGAGCAACGAATGCATCACGAATCAGTTGGCGAATCAATCTGGGTCTCGGTTAGAGCAAGAGTGTTACGAGGGTTGCCTCTTATGTTTCGGGATTTGGCAACCCTAGTGTTGCAATCCGGCAATTAACAGCTCTGTCGTAAAGTTGGACATTTTTGAGGTTATACGCACTCAGAACGTTTTGACATACGGGCGCTATTTGTGTTGTTTACAGTAACTTAAAAGATTCATCTCGGCCCAAAAATGGAATTAAATCGTCAACATTTTCGTGCGATTATTTTTTTACAACTTTCGGCGTGGATTAACTCAGCAACAGTGCATGGATGAACTTAATTCAATTTTTGGCGATGAAGCTCCATCAAGGACCAGTGTTTATCGATGGTATGGTGAATTCAATCGTGGTCGTAGTTCACTCCAAGATGAATTTCGTGAAGGTCGTCCAAAATCAGTTGTTGTTCCGAAAACCATTAATGCTGTGCGCGAACTGATATCGGAAGATCGTGTGACCTATCGTGAGATTGAGACAACCTGAGGCGTTAGTAGGACCAGCATACATTCAATATTGCATAAACATTTGACTGTCAAAAAAATGTGTTCGCACACAATTTGTCAATCGCCCAAAAAAAGGCTCGTGTCAATTGGTCGAAAGAAATGCTCAAAAAATACGGTCGCGGTGCTTCGAAACACGTCTATGACATCGTGACAGGTGATGAATCGTGGATTTACGCGTATGAGCCCGAAAGTAAACAGCAGTCGACTGTCTGGGTGTTTCAAGATGAGCCAAATCCAGCAAAAGTTGTTCGCGCACGAAGCACTTCCAAGCAAATGGTCGCCTGTTTTTTCGGAAAAACTGGACATGTCGCAACCGTACCACTAGAACAACACAGAACAGTCAATTCTGAGTGGTACACAACCATTTGTTTGCCAGTTGTCTTCCAAGAAATCAGGAAAACCAACCGCCGAAGACGGATCACTCTTCACCACGACAATACGAGCTCTCACACATGGGCTGCGACAACTGCATTTTTGAGCACCCAAAACATCGATTTGATGGGTCATCCGCCGTATAGTCCTGACTTGGCACCGAATGACTTCTTTTTATTCCCGTACGTAAAAAACAAACCGAGAGGTCAACGTTTTTCGACACCTGAAGAAGCGGTTGCTGCATTCAGAATGCATGTGTTGGAGATACCTCAATCAGAGTGGCAAAAGTGCTTCGACAATTGGTTCAAGCGCATGCAAAAGTGTATAGATCTTCATTGGGAATATTTTGAAAAACAATAAAGTGATTTTCGATGATCAATATTTGTTTTTGTTCTCTAATCCCGAAATATAAAAGGCAACCCTCGTATACACGAGCACGTATGAAATGTCTAAAAGCTGTTTGGACAATACTGTTTACATTAGCTCCAAAGCAAAGTGAATGCAACAAGAATTCAGAAAACGAAGAAGATAATAGAAACAAAAGAATCTAGCGTTGTCGGAATGGAGTCTTTTGTCAATTTTCTTTGACATTTCGTTACTGGCAGTCAGTATTGTTCCCAGATATTTAAACTCTCTAGCTTCTTCAAATATCTTGCCTCTGAAGTTTATGTGTGTTCCCTGAGGTCCACCAGCTAGCGCCGTAATCAGGTATTTTGTTTTGTCTTCATTTATTTCTCTTCTGCCGCTTGCATGATGATTTCACTGTTTTTACTTACATCATCATCATCGGCACTACAACCGGGATCCGGTCTTGGCCTTATTTAGCAAGCCTCTAGGCTTGTTAAATTTTCCATAATAATTTATTTTTATGGGCAAGGTTATTAGCCTTGCGCCACATTTTTACCTACAGTTTCTAGATTATCGCCCAAAACGGCGATGTCATGCGCATATGCGAGCACTAGTGTGACTCCGTTTAGGGATGATCCGGTCATGTTGTCGTCTTGTACCTTTCTGATGGAAGTACATACTGGAGGACAAGGCTAAAAAACCGTGGTGAGATGCCATCCCCCCGTTTTAGTCCGTCCCGCAGTTCAAATGGTTCTGAGAGGTGGTTTTATATTCTAACTCGCCCTTTGTATTTGTTCATGCAGATTTGAATGAGGGCGGCATATTTTTTCGTGATTCCCTGCTCAACTACAATATGGTAGAGTCTTTGCCTTGCGACTGAGTCGTAGGCTTTTTTGAAGTCAACGAACAGTTGGTGAACCATCTCTCCGTATTCCCACTTCTTTTCCAGCAGTTGCCTTATTGTGAACATTTGGTCGCCTGTTGACCGGTTCCTACGGAATCCGCATTGGTAGTCTCCCAATATTTCTTCTGCGTACAGTGTGATTCTCGCCAGTATGACATTTGTTAATATTTTGTATGTGGTTGAGAGCAATGATATTCCGCAGTCAGATGTGTCGCCTTTTTTGAAAATGGGGTTGACTATTGAGGTTTTCCATTCTTCCGGAATGACTTCCTTATCCCATTGTTTTAATCAGTTGGTGGATCCTTCGAGCGGCTGCCTCTCCTCCATGTTTCACAAGCTCTGCCGGTATGCAGTCCACTCCGGGAACCTTGTTGTTCTTCAATCGTTTTATTGCGTCTACAACTTCGTTGAAAGAGGGCTCTGGGATCTGAGGCTCGGCTGTATGTACGTCTGGTGCGTTTATTTGTGGTTGATGGGCGCGCACATTGAGCAGGTTTTCAAAGTTCTGCTCCCATCTAGTCACGATATTGTTTGTTTCTATGACCAGAAAGCCGTTTGCGTCTCGAATTATTTTGGTTCTCCCTCGGTAGCCATTTCTAATTGAGTTTATGACGGCATACATACCTTTGATGTTCTTTGTTCTTCAATTTTCTAGATTTTTTTCGATCCAAGTCTTCTCCCCTTCGCGTTTTTGCGTTTGTGAAGTCTCATTGTCTCTTTCCGAATCGTCGTGTATCTTACTGCGTTGACTTCACCATATCTTTGTAAGTGGATAACTCTGAGGCGTTTACGTTCTTCGATCTTCGATCTGCGCTCATCCTCACACTAAGGTTTGGACTTACTTGTTTTCTTAAATCCTAATACCTTTTGGGCTGCTTGTTTGATTACGTGCCTGATCGAGGCCCATGTAGTGACCACATTATTGGTTTGCTCTTCTTCACTATTCCCATTCTCTAGGATGCTAAATTTATTCGTTAGTCCGTCTTGATATTCAACCCTTTTGCGCAGGTCTTTCAGTTTATCAATGTTGAACTTTTTGCTCGTCTCCCGTGACTGCCCACGTGGGTTTGCTGTGAGCCGACTCCTCATTTTGCCCATCACTAGCAGAAAATCGGAGTCGCAATCTGCTCCTCTATATGATCTTACGTCAGGGATATTCGAGTGGTGTCTTTTGTCTATGAGGAAGTGGTATATTTGATTACGCGTTACGCCGTCGGGTGATATCCATATGCTTTTTTTTTTATTTCGGTAGAAAGGTGGAAATCTTCAAAAGATACCTCTGGACCGATGCAGAGGCATGCCGGATTTTTACCGGATAAAACCACCTCCCGCCAGGCTCATATTCCCGTTGATCCCCGCGGAACTTTCTTTTAGATATTCCATCGCGTGGTGGGACGGAATATCTCCACTCGTCGCGTCGCAACCGCTGCATCATTTCACAGAGAATACCATTTGTTACGGACCATGCCTGTTTTGAACTAAGTATCTATTCTATTACTCGTCCCGGAGTAACTGTCCGTCTCATATGTCTCTCCAAAATCGTTCATGCGGTCCCGAATCTCACGCACTCTGTGAGTACGTGTTCCGCATTTTTTATTTTGCCTTCGCAATACAAGCAGCATGGGTGATTGACATGCTTGTACTTGTGCAAGTATTCCCGAAAGCATCTATGCCTTGATATTAACTGAATAAAGTGGTAATTCAGGCCGCCATGTTTTCTTTTCACCCATGTTTCTATATCAGGTATCATGGTGTGGATCTATCTTCCTTTGGTGGAGGAATCCCACCTTCGTTGCCATTCTCTAATTATGACTGTATTCTCCGCATCTTGAGAGACCTTATGCAATGCAGGGTTTTCTTTAGCTGCAATGTCAGGTGGCGTCCTCCCGGCCAAAATATTTATACCCTCTTCGGATACCGTTCGGAATGCACAACATACTCTTAGTGATGCCAGCCTATGTGCAGAGTTCACTCCCATCATGAACAACTTATATTGTGCAGCTCCTGCCCATATATGATATAATGGAGGTGTTGACACTGGTTATGAGTTTCCTTATGTGGGCCCGGGGTCCTCCAACATTGGGTAGCAGTCTCAAAAAAACAGTCGGAAATAAGAAGTTCTCGAGTGAACATCTGTGCGAGAACGTTAAATTTCCTTTGCTTATAAAGTAAAGTGGTACTGTGGCGTTTCTAACAGATACACACACAATATGCAAGCAAATAGTGAAAAACACCGAAAGGAATTTCGAATAAGCAAAAGCATCACAGCCGTATACCATAGCGACAACGTAACGATTCCACATCAGTTAAGTGTACTTGAGCTTAGAAATCAAATTCATACACGCGGCAGTGGCCTGATATGTTGAGCATTGGTTACATTTTTCGTGTTTCTAACCGACATAGCGTCAGTTCGAATCATACGTTGTTCACTTCTGTCGCAATAAACGATAGTACGTGTGCTTGACGTGTGAGAATTATAGGGTTCGTTACTACAAGTACAGTTTTTTTTTCTAGGAATTGTTTAACATCCTGTCGGCAATTCAAATTTGAACCCTCTTCCTTTGTGAATTTAAAATGCGACATAATGCGTCATTGGCAATAAAAAACATTAATGAGGCATTTGAGGATGTAGCGGTAAACGAACGCACTATACGACGTTGTTTCGCTTGAGAGATTTCAGCCTCGAAAATGAACCACGCGGGAAGACGGAAACGTTAGTTGACGCCGATGTTTTAAGAGCAACGGTCGTTGCGGACCCAACGAAATCGGTACGAGAGATTGCACAACGAATGGAAGTATCTCTAATGACAATAAGTCGACACTTTTCTCTTATAGGAGAGGTAGAGAAACTCGATAAGTGGGTACCCCATGAACTGAACGAGTCCCGAAAACTACAGCCCCTGGAAATCTGCGCATCACTTAGATTAAGAAACCTAACTGAACCGTTTTTGCACCGGATATCCACCTGTGATGAAAAGTGAATTCTGTATTATAACCGCAAAAGACCAGAGCGGTGGTTGGATGCAGGTGAAAAACCAAAACATACCCCCAAGCCCGATCTTCACCCAAAAAAAGTTATGGTGACAATTTGATGGACATCGAAAAGCCGAATCCACTTTTCATTTCTTCAACCAGGAGATACGATAAACGCTATCAAATATTGTGAGGAAATCGACATATTGCATGCCAAATTGGCTGAAAAGCAACCTGCGTTGGTCAATAGGCACGTCCCGATCATTGTGCATGACAATGCTAGACGCCACACCTTACAAGTAATGGTGCAGAAACTGTTGCAGTGTTTGAAATTCTTCCGCATCCACCGCACTCTCCTGACATTTCCCCAACGGACTGTTAAAGATAATTTAACAATTATTTATTATTTTTTGTTTTCACAAAACTTACCCCTGCGTGGTCTTGATTTTATAGATGTGTGATTAGTTATCCTTTATCAATTTCGTCACCACCTTTGGTTTGCAACTCTCGAACACAAACTGCTAACACAATCGTATGACTCCAGCAAACAGTTACAACACACCACCGCGAAATAGTTTCAGATAACAGAAAACAATCGTTTAGTTATTGTCAGATTTTATTTACATTCACTACTCCTCTATGTTCACAACACAATTAATAATATTTATGTTTTTCTAATTTTAATACTTTCTCGAGATATTCTTTTTTCGGCAATTAAAACAAAGAACACAACCGCACGCGTCGAATGCTTAAATCACAAGGCGGAAATCTCGTGTCGTTCCATTTAATATCCTTTTTTGTTCCGCTTCCACGATTGTTATTTTGAGGAAACGGAATTAGGAAGACTATGGCTAATAGGGAGACTATGGCTAATAGGGAGACTATGGCTAATAGGGGGACTATGGCTATGTGCAGTATGATTATGGTTTTGAAATAGGGGTTTTAATTTATTTTAATTATTAAACTATTGAATATGGGAATGTTCTATTGTAATGGGAAAGTGATGTTTTGGGTATTGGGGAAGGGAAGGATATACATGTGCAGACACGATATGTTAATTATTATAGGGGGTAATAATTAAAGGAATTTAATTACATAACAGGACTACCATCTTTTCCGCCATCTGGATTCATTTTGCCGGCAGAAGGTCTTCCGGAACCAAGCAGAGGTCATAAAAGTCTTTGAAGAATTCACTTCTACGAAAAAGTAAAATTTGACCTTGTATCACACTGGAAGAATGTCATAGATCCCAATGGATCCTACTTTGATTAAATACAAATTTACAGAAAAATAATATTGGCTTTTAAATTTTTACTATAAAATCGGACATCTCTTGTGGTACAACCCAAAACTTATATTTTTCACCAACGGTTGAATTATGTGAATTATTTAAATGAATTTGCACGAAATTATTTCATACATACAAATTTATGTTATAACTTTCCTGATTAAATGAAAATAAATTGATTTTATATTAAGTCGTTACTGTGCCTAGAAAACCAAAAAAAAAAAACAATACGATGTTGTATTGCTTTGTATGCTTTTTGGTTGCACTCCTTCTGCTTAAATAACCATAAGGATTTTAGTAAAAGTCCACTCTAAATAGATGTGTGAGTTGTAATTTTACATAATATAATTGTTATTAAGACTTAAGTTATTAAACAAAAAAGGAATTATTGTTCCTATATGTATATTATTTCCTCTATTCGTCTAATACTCATAGATGATACATACACTTACTATTTATTCCTATAAATTGATGGGCAGCTACGGAAATTGAAATTTTTGTCTGGAAATCTTTATCGTAGGTAGGTTGGAATTTTTTGTCGGTATTTATAGGAATAGATACTAAGAAATTTACCAAGTCATTGGCATAAAATTGTGTTTCTATCTCATGAGCTTAAACGAATTTAATGAGAAATACTAATTTCTTTGGTTATGGATATTGCTTGGAGAACAAGGCTGAGTTATTTAAAACAGCTGTTGTCCTGGGAATTCAATTCAGGATTTTGTAACTACCTCTTGGAACTAAAGATTTTTATGGTGACATATTCATTATAATATACGAGTACATGTTAATAGAATCATGTAGACTATATAAAAGAATATAATCACAGATGTTTATTTCTACCTAGTAGAATATTCTGCTATACATTATGTCAATAGAATTATTTTCCATTGCTGTCCGATTCCTCTAGCTACTCTAATTATGTATTATGGGGACAACAGTAGATCCTAACGCCTTAGTTGATGTTTTACAAAATCTTTTCAAATATAAATTAATGTATATTCACTTTTGCTGCTGTCGAGTTTGTTCGGATTATGAATTCTCATTTCAGTATCTTTCTTCTTTCTCATTTAAGTATCTATACATAAACATTCTCGCATTTGCATTAAAATACCAACATCCTGCAATCCTTGGATTAGTCCTGGCACACCATCAAGCAAAGGTGTTAAATACCAGCCCTCTGGCATAGTTTTCACCGCCTGCCACTTGGCTAATGTTGAAAGGCGATATTCCAATTAAATTCTGTTTTCACAGTTGACACGCACATCGTCATCATTTCACTCCAAAGTCACTTTCGGATGGAAAGGCGACGAAGGCATTCTCTTCGTGTGCCATTGTTGTATTTCCAATAAAAGTTAAATCAAATCCGCGAGCAATAAAAAAAGAACAAGTCATGCCTTCTGCCTCATTGTGTCAATGGCGCAACAACCAGGGGGGAGACGGGACGACGCACAAAGATTAAAAAGTGTTTATGGCTTTTGTTAAGGACTTTTTTGTGTAAGCCATACACTTGTCGAATCAAGGGTCATGGCACACAATTGAAAGATCATAAATCTCAAGAGCAGGCTTATGAGCATCCCCCTTGATTCGTGGCCTAGTAGATTAACTGCCACCCTGTGGGTATCTCATTACAAAATCGAATTTAATTGCTTTGAAGTCGATTTTTTCTCTTTGTTTTATATTATTTGTCGAAAAAGTAAACTTTTAATGACCCGGTTTTCTTGTAGAACGAAAAGGAAAACTGTTCTCCAATGCGGGATGAACAGGGTGTAGCAGAAACAAATCTGTTTTTTATGGTAATTGAAGTTTTTATTGTTTCACCTTCCTGACAGGTTGGGCTGGGTTTACGTTTTTGTTTTCTTTTTTTTCGATTTTTTGCATTTCACCCCAGTTTGGATGTTTTTCGTGTCTGTTTGACATCGTTTTTCATTTTCTAATAAAAAGAAATGACTTTTCAGTCGATTAATCTTTCGGTTGTGTTATTGGCTACAAAAGCGACTAAGGGCGAGTTAGATGAACGGCGCAGGACAATTTCGACCGAATGCGTAGAGAAACGACAGCATTTTCGATCTAAAGGGGTTTTGTAGTGACGCTTGTTGCTTCATTTTGAAATCGGTATTTCTAAATGATTTGCCGAAGGGAATCGGTCAACTTGACAAAGTTTGATTAAGTAAATAACAACTTAACTTTAATTAAATAGAAATAAAACAAAAATTTAATTGGTCAAGGGGAATAACTATTGAAACATCAGAAGCGATTGACCTTATTTTTGAGTTCTTCGAGTTTGCAAAATTCTGATATTAATATCAACTCGTACATTTTTCGTTGGTTGGGTTGCTTAAATAACTATTGACACTCGCGGTTTCAACGGAACTTTTCGTGTGATGTATGAAACGTTTCAAGTTAAGATGATATCGTTCTTTATGGATTTACGGTAGGAGTGGAATATTCAAAAGGGGTGGTGTCATCAAGAAGTAAGGATAATTTTTGTATTTCACGTACTCGATAGAGTCAAATTTCATACTGGAAAATAACAATTTTTGTGTACACTTGTTACTGACACGGGTTGACTTTTGCAGCTATTTTCAGTGTTCAGTGACCATTGAAAAGATTTAGGTGTTGCTTAGAGACTTTTTACTTTTGTTCATTCTTCGCTGATTGAATTTTCGGTACAAAAACAAAGCTGTTATTTTACCTCAGTCTTGTATTTGTCAAACATGCCCCCGCGGTGAATCTCTTGTACTCTCGAGGCTGATAGAACCATGAAAGCACGGAGTTTTGACATCATTAATGAGATGAAATTAGGCCATTGGCATAAGGGTATTATATATATATATATATATATATATATGAGTGTAATTATAATATATATATATATATATATATATATATAAGTGTATATATAATATATATATATATATATATATATATATATATATATATATATATATATATATATATATAGGGTGGCCCAAAATTAATCACCCTATCGGAAGATGGCATAATTTTTGCAAATGGCATCGTACGTCAATCATATTTGATATTTGTGAATTAGACAGCTGCAGAATACAAACAGGCAAGCAATGGAGGGCGTGTGAATTACTGGGAAGCCATCCTTAATCTCAACAACGAAGAGAACGGTTTTGTGGCGAAAATCATCATGAGCGACGAGGCGCATTTCCACTTAAGCGGTTACGTCAATAAGCAAAATCTTCATTTCTGAGCCACTGAAAATCCGCATGTTATGCACAAAGAGCCATTACATTCATTCAAGCCCACTGTGTGGTGCAGCGTTCAAGCGGGAGGAGTGATTGAGCCGTATTTTTTTGAGGACGCCATCGGAAATACGGTTACTGTTACTGGCGAACGCTAAATTGTCATGATCAACGACTTCTTGCTGCCGTAATTGGATGAGCGGGGTTTGGTGAACATGTGGTCTCAAAAAGACGGTGCAACCACACACACAGCACGAGCCACAATGGATATTGTGAAGGAAGCGTTTTCTGGACGCGTAATCTCTCGTTTTGGCGATTTGGCATGGCCAGCAAGTTCGCCAGATTCAACCACCCCAGACTTCCCCCTTTGGGACTACTTGAAGTCGCGGGCTTATGCCAATAAGCCTCGGACAATCGCAGCCCTTAAGGAGAATATTTGACAGGGATGCGAACAGTTATCACCAGAAATCTTGCGGAAAGTCATGGAAAATCCGATTAAACGGGTACAAATGTGTATCAACACTGACGGCAGCCACTTGACGGATATCACCTTTTCCACATAGTAGAATTGTAAAGGTCCAAATAAAGAGTTCTATCATTCAAAATCATTTTTTTTTATTTAGAAAAAAAGTAATTCAAAAACAAAATTGGATGATTAATTTTGCGCCACCCTATATTATATGGGCAAGGGTGTATATATGCACTTGTGTGTTTGTGTGAGGTGGGGTGGGGTGGGGGCAAAGTAAGGAGACGGGGTTTTAGAGTAGGAGAGGTGACGTTGAACTCAAAGGAGGTGAGGTAAGAGTTGCCGTTGTGTAGCATACGTCAGATTGGTAGGTTAAGGCCACACGGGGTGTGGTGGGCTGGTAGATAAAACAGACGAGGGTTTCGTGGGTTACTGAGATTAGTATAGAACGGGATGGGGCTGTTTCCTCATTCTGATTTGGCGTTTCGTTTCCGTCCGTTCCATTATCTCGACTTTTCTATTCCAGTTTTCCAGTACTTCCCAAAAATAATCTAGTACTTTGTTTCGGACTTTCTCGAAGATTCCAGTACTGATTGTCATATGCGTTACAATATATATATATATATATATATATATATATATATATATATATATATATATATATATATATATATATATATATATATATATATATATGGCGCAAGGCTAATAACCTTGCCGGGAAAAACAAATTATTATGGAAAATTTAACAAGCCTCGGGACTTGCTAAAAGAGGCCAAGACCGGATCCCGGTTGTAGTGCCGAATGATGATGATATATATATATATATATATATATATATATATATATATATATATATTCATTGCTCCCAACCACACACAAAATACTAACAAAAGTCAAATTGGCGAGAATCACACCGTACGCAGAAGAAATACTGGGGTACTACCAGCGCGGACTCCGTAGGAACCGATCAACAAGCGACCAAATATTCACAGTAAGGCAACTGCTGGAAAAGAAGTGGGAATACGGAGAGACGGTTCCCCAACTGTTCGTTGACTTCGAAAAAGACTACGACTCAGTCGCAAGGCAAAGAATTTACCATATTGTAGTTGAGCTGGGAATCCCGAAAAGCATGCCACCCTCATTCAAATCTGCATGAACGAAAACAAAGGGCGAGTTAGAATAGAAAACCACCTGTCGCATCTCGCTTCATAAAGTATCATAGCCAACATTGACTGCCAACAACATCGAAAGACGACGACCATCGAACATTGCATTGACACCTTAACTGTCATAAGTCATACGTCACATCATTCGTCCAGTTTCGTCTAGTTATCGTTCTGCAAGGCATAGCCCCGCCTACTTTCGTTCATCAAAGGACTTTTCGTTAAGATGGCGGCCATTAAGGATTTCAACAGTGAAGATCTCGTCACAATGCTTTCACTTCGTTCGTCGTCCTCAAGAACACCAGTCATAAATAATATCAATTTTGAAAACAGACGATTCTATTGTAATCTCTGTTAATCTCGTTTCGTTGTCGGATATTTGTAAAGTTTCGTCGTTTGAATACGAAAAAATAAACTGTCGTATAATAAAACATTTCGTGTCTTAATCACTATTTCGAATCGCTCGTATTGCTTAATACTTTCGAATTTGCACGGTAAACGCACCGTGAACACCACCTCTCAGAACCTTTTGAAATCCGGAACGGACTAAAACAGAGCTATGGCCTCTCACCATGTCTCTTTAACCTTAGCCTCGAGTACGTCATCAGAAAGGTACAAGACGACAACATGGCCGGATCATCCCTGAACGGGGTCAAACAAGTGCTCGCATATGCGGATAATATCGCCGTTTTGGGCGATAATCTAGTAACTGTAAGTAAAAACATGCAAGCGGCAGAAGAGGTGGGCCTAGAAATAAATGAAAACAAAACGAAACATATGATTATGTCGAGAGTAGGTGGACCTCAGAGAACACACATAAACATCAGAGGTAAGATATTTGAAAATGTCAAAGAAGTTAAATATCTGGGAACAATACTGACGGCAAGTAACGAAATGTCGAAGGAAATTAACAAAAGACTACGCTCCAGCAGTGCTATTTGGCATGCAGTCAGTAAACTGCTAAAATCCAAACTGCTATCACGGAATATAAAGCTCCGTGTTTATAGAACTATGATCATGCCGATTGTTCTATACGGATGCGAAACATGGCACGGGAAGAAAACAAATTCCGCGTATTCGAGAATAAAGTCCTAAGGGGTATCTTTGGCGGCAAATATGACGAGGAGTCAGGACAATGGAGGAAACTCCACAACTACAAATTGGAAGAGCTATACCGCAAACCTACAATAGTGAGAGTAATCAAGCCGCGGAGATTAAGATGAGCCGGACGTGTAGCGCGAATGGGCAACGATAGGACCGTGCATAGAATTCTTGACGGTAACCCAACGGGAAAAAGACCGACAGGGCGGCCACGACGGAGATAGGAGGACAATGTTAGGTTAGACCTCGAGGAAATCGGATCGGATGGTCGAAGGAGGAAGGAGAGCGCACGGGACAGGGAACAATGGCGGAGTTGAGTCGGTGAGGTCATGAATTTTCGGGTTCTTACAGGCCAATAAATAGTAAATAGTAATAAGGTAAAAACAGTAACAATAATAACGTTTTCTCTGTCCTTCGTTTTCTTTGTATGTAATTAAGTTCTTTAAAATGCATGTAAACAAAACAATCATAATCATCATCATCGGCACTACAACCGGAAAACAATCATAATGCCGAAGGACAAATTTTCACGTCTTCAGTGTATGCATGTAACTTAGAGAGTACGCAAGGGACCAGTGAGTTAGAAAATAAGATACCATAGGCTAGATTTTAACCGTTTTTGTCTAGCGAGTAACCAAATTATAATAAGAGGTAGAAATAAAAAAAAAAAAAAAAAAAAAAAAAAAAAAAAAAAAAAAAAAAACGCATTGTGTGCCTTTGATTTAATTTTAAATCTTTGGTTTTCGGAAGAAAGTGCACAAGCAGTGCGCCAGTGCAAAATGGGTGACTTTGTTTTGCGTTCTATCGTCTGGATTTCAAAAGAAAAGACCCTAGAAGGTGCGACAACCATATAAAAATCGTTATGTAAAACTTCCGAATTAGAGTTATATTCGCGATATCATCGAGTGGCTGTCCAGGCGGCGTGGCACAAATCGAGAATTTCATTGTGTGATTCGAATTCCAACTGGGATCTTATGTTAAAGAAGTTTGCTACACCCTTAGCACTTTTACACACACACAGAGAATAAAAACACACGTTGTCAAACAAAGAAAACTAGTCTTAATTTAACTGACACTTTATTGATCTACAGAAATCTGTTCTTAACCCTTTTAAATTGGGTACACCGAATTATATTCACAGCGAACACAGTCAAATGCAGTTTTTGGGATTGAATCCATTTATTAATTTATGTTGGGATTCTGCGAGAACACAACACTGACACTGAATTGGATTTAGCAAGCGTATCCAAAAGATTCGAATTATTGTTCACTTTTTTGAGCCCGATGTTTTTACATATAATATTTTCCGCGAAAGGCACTCGAGGAAGTCGCACGGTAAGCCGCGACTTTTGAAACGCGATCGGCTTTATATTTACGTCCGTCCAGGACAATGATGGGTATTAGAGTCTTACAATTTATGAATATCCAAACCGGACGACGTTCATACATCGACCTCCTTATCTCTCTTTCGGTCGTGTAGACCGAAATATACATTCATCCATTGTTTACTCACAATAGATCCTTTTTGATACCCATGAGGTATGCTTTGCAGTACATTTCTTGAGAATAATAAACATTGGAAATGTTTATGATCTGCGAGATCTGATTGTGTGGATGCGTGTATACAATTTAGAATCTTGTATTTACACAAGTGTTCATTTATGGTCAACGATGGCAAAGATATTTTGTATACTTTATTGCTTCGTTACCATAGAATTATTCTCTGTTTTGAGCAGCACATTATTTTCTTTGTGCCGTCATGAATTTCTCCCAAATGTGGTATCTGGATTCCATGATTTGCCCGTATATGCATTTTGTAGCTAATGCACTTTTACAGGTACTCATTGGGTTGGATATGTTGATTTGGATTAATCAACATATGGGGCTTCACATGAAGGTGAATCCTGTTAATGGTGGGGGGTGGGCCCCCAAAAAGGGTGAGTATTAGGGGAGGGTAGGCGTTGCGTGTAACACTTATCGCGTGGGTTTCTGGAAGCTGTCCCAGGCATCTGATCACAGTTCCAAGATAACTTTATGTTTTCTGGGCTTGCGACTAGCAGTCAATGGGTTTACCCAATGCGACACAAATATGCTCACTTACGTATGCGATGACGCGAGTAAATTCAATGACCATTTAGGCGTGCGGCAACATGGCCAAATTCAATGATGGCGGTTTAGTCGTGCATTAATATTGTCGAAATATTAATGACCCATTGGAATAGTGGTCTCCTTTAACTTGGTTTTAAATCCCTTCGAGTGGAGAGGCTCATAGAGTCGTCACTGTATCGTTCTTGTTTTAAAATTGGAATTAAAAACAATTAAGTGATTCTGCACACTATAACTATTGTCTTTACCTTATAAAGATTGAGTTGAGTCCATGTGGCAGTATATGCATCCAGCTAAAGCAAAATGTTCAAACCAACTTTCTTTTCAGAACATTTCAAGTCGTGTTCTCTTACATCCACCGGCCGATTCTCATCTAATTTCGAATCTTATTCCAGTTGGAGAAAAATACCTCGTGTCCGTTGTGAAATATTTCCTTACTCTCCTCACTGATGAAAAAAAAAAATATTGCGACAATTAATTGTTATTCTCTTCCTGGCACAAATGCTACCGATATCTTTGATTCTAGTAAATTAACTCGACAAGGATACGTGAACGCCATCCACTTGCCAGTTACCCAAAACGGTTTATCCCACACGTCATGTCAAATAACGTAATCACACCCTCGGAATTTATTGCCATCTCCCTACATGTGAAAATATGTTATATCCGAATTAATGTACGAAAAGGACATCCCCAGTGATACCACCAACAAGAAATTCAACAAGGAAGAAAAATGCCAAGATGTCGTCTATAAATCATATTACTTGTTCCAGCCACACCAGTTCCTGACGCATTTGGGGAGGAAATATTTGTTAAAGAAAGCCTTCTAGGATTTTTTTGGTTTCCTTTTTTTTCTCTCACTGCTCAAGTTACTCCGGGGAGCAGAAGTTAGAAAAAGAAAACTCAAGCAAACGAAAGCGAAAGAAAAAAAAAAAACATCCGGTAAAGAATCTTGCAGTCAAGAATTTTATGTACTACTAATTACGAAAGTTTGTATTCTGAATCCTTCAAGGATTCGGTATCTATTTTCAAATGATTAAAATAAATTACATCGAGATCCCGGAAGGCGCGACATTTGCATAAATAAATTGGTACTATAATAGGACACAAGTAAAGAGCAGAGTATGGAAGATCAGCGTGTCCTTCGAAGGACTAAATAAATACAAATCGAAACAATTAACAAACGAATTGAAGTTCTCTACTCTGACGTCCTTAATTTAATTTAAAATGCCATATAAATATCCAAGGATTAGTGGTGGCTACCACAGACACAAATACAGACACCCCAACAACTATGAAGGCCTAAACACAGGGAATCATTCATTGAAATTCAGGACTTGTGCGATTTTCGTTAATTTCCTTTGATATTGTTCAGGGGATGTGCCCATACACGTATTGGCTGACTCACTAACGGACTGCCTGAGTGTGGCGGTCCTGTGGTAATGACGACTTGTGCCAATATCCACATGTGAACTAAAATGAAGAATAAACGAATCCTTGGCAACTGATGAGAAATTCTTTCATGCTGTAAATCATGATTACACTTAATTTAGATGTCAGCCAAGGGAAAAAGGTCGGAAAGTCCGCTGGTAGTTCATTAAACTGCGAGGGATATCCTTTCTGTCGACGGTTCATCATCTAGTTCTATTCTTCATTCGATGAGGACGAGATTATTTTACTGTATTGCTGTTGTTCGTTGTAATTTGTTGGGTACAGTATGCCATGAAAAAGGACAAGGGATAGGAATTGATAGAATAAGAATCGACGGTTCAACTTTGTCAGAAGGAAATATTAAATAGCCCAACTCAACAATGTTGTCACCGTCAAATTTACCACTGATATAGTTAAGCATTGGGTCGAATTTATATTCAGTATTATGTGACATGCTGCTTTAGAAAATAAATGAGACAGAAAAAAGTGAAGCATAAGTGAAAAAGTTACTTATTTATTCAGATCTGCAAACAGGATACAATATCAGCCCTTAATAGTCGCTCTTCCACTGGTTCCCACTGTCGAAACATGACTATATATTTCTAATTAAGACAGTACCTTTTACGCTTGGTGAATATCATCTTGAAGTGACGGCTACTTTTATTGGAGTTACTCAATTTCTTTAAGTTTGAAATAAATATTTATTTATGTTTAAAAACAACTACTTATACCAGCAGTAATTCGCACGCTGATGAGAATGTCCCTTTAATGTCACCGTGTTTATATCTCTCTATCTATATGTTTGTGGCGTTTCTATCAGATACACACACGACTAGTAAGGAACAACACCACCAAAAGCACATCCATTAAAGCCGTATACCATATCCATAATATACCATTACCACATTAGTCGAATGTATTTGAGTTTAGAAATCAATCTGACATAAGCGGCAGTGGCCTGATGGGTAAGAGCTTTGGTTCTATCTGGTAGTGTTTCTAATCGTGATAGCGTCGGTTCGAATCACTCGCTCTTCACTATCGTCGCAAACGCTATATGTTTGTATGACGGCGTAGGCGCAGGAGTGACATTTCAATTGTTGTATTTAAAATATCGTTCTTGTAACGAAACCCAATACGTTACGACCCCAACCACTTCAGGACAACATAATCGTTAAGTGGTTTATGCGACGTTTGTTTTGTGCCATTGAGACGTAGCATATGTATCGGCTGTTTTTTGCCTTCGAAATGGCTGCGAGTTTGCTGATTGCAACTCTGTCTTTTGCGGAAGAATGACCTGTTGAGTTACGTGTGTGAGAAGACCACAAAATCGATGAGGGCAAACGTAAAAAATGGAAAGTGAGTGATCAAAAGATTATGGCAGACCTGGTTCTTTCGATTTAACTGTCTGAACTTAAACAACTAAGAGGGTGCAAAACACCACAAGATGATTTTCTGTAGTTGGAGTCTATGCACGCGTCAAAGGACCGGGCAGAAAATGGCGCCCATGAGAGAACATATGCTTCATAGAATGAAAGATGGCGCAGTATTAAATTGCATATGGCAAATTATTTTTTCAGGGTCGACAGCTGCAGGATATGGAAGTACCTACGAATGGTAATTGGTCGCCCGTTTTATTTTTATACAGTCTTCCGATGTGCTTTGATAATTTCAGGTGCGCCATTGAAAGCAGATATGATTCGAAGGAACTGGAATCGCCTAAAGTAAAAATTCTCTGGGAAACGAAGCACGTGAGGGACCGACGTAACTAAGGCAGTCGGTAGCAACGGAAAGCCGCGACAGAGTCGACCGAAACACTGGAAAAGTGATCGTGACCTGAGGAATAAAATCGTGAACACACGCCAACGAACCCTCAAAAGACACAGATCGGTCGCTCGTCCGCTTACACCCCAATTATCTTTCCACAGTACGCATACAAGCAGGTATACCTGAACAATATAACATGTATCCCAACCCGGGCCGGGTATTGTTTTGTGAACAGTGCCAGTGACAGTGAATAGACAAAAACCAGTGAACAATAACAGTGGTACAATGGCCTGCGGGCCAAATATGAGTGCTAACCGGTTTCGGGAACTGGCCGAGGACGTAGATTTCAAAATACGCGAAAAGAAAATAAAAAGAACACTTCCGAGTGTTACGCAAAAAATCCTCCACCCCTGAATACCTACCTCTTTGGCGTTAAGCTCCATCATTAATCGCGCATACAGTAAATATCGCGATAGCAATTCAATATCAAACAAATTGAACTACACGTTCAATTTGCCCATATTGAATTTAAGTTGAATCTAAGACGTGAAAGAACGAACTATATGTTCAACACGCAGAATCCCCTGGATCCAAATCTGTGGACCAGATGACCAACTTTCAAGTAAAGTTGTTGAGAATCATAAATTGCACGTCTGCAATTTTATGATCCTTCAAAGGTTTGGTTACCCAAGCCATTTCCCACAAGGAACATCCTTGCCCATTCGCCTAGAACAAACAACTTGCGCCATAAAACGAATTGCACGTTCGTTTTAGCGCCTAACAACATAGAGGATCATAAATGTGCATTAGCACGATCCTCTGCTGATTTGTCCTTTGTGTTCCCTCACGATTTCCCACAGAAAACACCCCTGTCCATTCGTCTAGAGCAAACAACTTGCGACATAAATCGAATTGCACGTGTAGTGGGTACAACCACAAAAATTTTTATATTTAGCAAAAAGTCATAGGGGTTACCTGTTTCCTCCCTCGTGGTGACCAGCTCATGCATTTTGTCGTGCTCGGCCCAGGTCAGTGCAGCAGCCCAGACACAATCCTGTCTGTGGTGTCCCACTGGAATTGATGATTGCTGCCCTGATTCCAGCAATATGTAGTTCGTAAATTATCCAGTGTTGGCTCCTCTGGATGTTTTACCGATTCAGCACTGATTAGTTACTTTTAGTTTGTTGAACAACCGCTGTTAATTGAATTTTTGCTTATTACATCCGGAAAGCAACGACAGAGGCCACACAAATTCACAGTAAAAACGGAAACCACCCTAACGTCAACGTTTGCCTTTCTGCATTTACTCTTCGATGAAAAATTTACTCTTTACTTTTTCTTTCGTCTTTAATATATTCTTCTTTTTTACATTTTTCCTTTCTCTTGACAAAAACCCAAAAATATACGCGGGACAATTTCTTTATTCTTTTCTGCTTTTTTCGTTCACCAAAAAACGTTTCTTTCTTTCTTCCCGTTGTCAAAAAAAAACCGTCAACAACGGAATTCCAAACCGTATTCAAAACATTGACCCTCTGTCTCTCTCGCTCCCCATTCACGTCCACTTCGAAAAACAAATTCGAACTCGAAGAACTGCACGATCCACACCCGAATCGGGGCGTGTTCAAAAACTCACTTCTGGATCGTGCAATTCCTCCACCACCTTACCATCATACTACCTTAAAACAAATTATGTTAATAATTAAATACAAAATTATTAATTGATGGGGTGGCCGACGCACGTAACACACGTTCGTCTAAGCGCCCAACAACATAGAGGATCATAAATGTGCATTAGTACGATCCTCTGATGATTCTTCCTTTGTGTTTCCTCACGATTTCCCACAGAAGACATCCTTGCCCATTCGGCTGGAACAAACAACTTGCGACATAAATCGAATTGCACATTCGTCTAAGCGCCTAACAACATAGAGGATCATAAATGTGCATTAGCACCATCCTCTATTGATTTTTCCTTTGTGTTTCCTCTTTTGATCCTAGGCCGCGAAAGATAAAGAAAGGAAATAGTGGCTGGCAAAAGGGCCGAGCAGAAAAAAGTACCTATCCTTCGATCTGCAGGATGGAAGAAAAAAGTCTTCATTAAACGAGTTGGTTCGAGACGATTCGCCGAGACAGCGAAGGAGTTCGTTTTTAAGAGTTGATCGGAACGGTCGGTAGTGGGTTGCGAGACTGGGCGAAATGGTCAGAAATAATAAAGTGCCCATTAATAAAGATTTGAATAATTACGTGACTATTACTAACGAGTAAAAAATAATAAAGTGCAATAAGGAGTTTAACAATTAAGTGACTATTACTAAAGAGTGAAAATAATAAAGTGTCTTTCAATAAAGATTTGTAACAATAAGGTGTTATACCCAAATGTGACTATAAGTAAGTGCACTAAGTAAATGGTAATCTAAAGGTTTGAATAAAATAGAAGTGTGTGAACATAAGATTCAAAAGAACATGAGATTAAACAATTTCAGTAATAACTAAAAACCAACAAGAGTGTTTCATTTAAAGTGGGTGGAAATAAAGTCATTACACGAGAATCGAGGAAAATTTTCCAAATTTACCGATGACATCAGTAAAAAATCCGAAATTTATAATTATCACGGCCAAACAAAGTGGTAAACCCATCTCGTCTCTTAATCTATTTGTAATACAAAAGTGATAGTTGATACTAGTCGAGAATACGAACAAATTACGTTCTTACGCGACGGAAACTTATTAGTGAAAGTGAACTCACCAAAAATCGCGGACCGGTTCCTAAAAACAATTAATTTAGGCAATGTGTGCCCCGTCGCTATGAAGCTTCACGAGAAATTGAACGAGTCTAAGAGTATAGTTTACACTCCCTACATGATAAATGTTCCCGAATGAGAAATAATCTCGGAAATGCAATCGCAAAATGTAACACAAGTTTACAAATTTTTAAAAAGGAATGAAAATAAAAGACCGACCTTCGACCTCTTCCAACCACCAACATCTTTGGATATAGGTTTCTACAAAGCAAAGGTCACCGAATACATCCCCAACCCCATGAGATGTCGTAACTGCCAATGACTCGGCCATGCTACAAAACGCAATACTAATACCACAATGTGTGAGAAATGTAACCTCCCACCTCATATGCCTGCCGATTGCTGTGGTACTATGTGCGCTAACTGCTCACTGCCTCATTCTGCTGCAGACAAAACCTGCCCCTCATATATTCAAGCCAAGGAAATAGTGGCAACGAAATATAATACCAACCCCAACACTCAAAGAAGCCCTTCCAACTGGCCCCTCCACATCTAATACACCAAACAACATTAAAAATGCATCGCCTCACCAACCATCAAAACCTGTAAACAATTTTACCAAATCTGACTCAACAACAACATCACCAACTTAACAAACACCATCAACTCATTTGTTGTAGCCTTTCACTCAGGGAGCGTGTCTCCTTGTCCCGTAAAGGACGAGGGGTCTCCCAAGACCTCCGGCCTTCCTCAGACCTGAGGGAAGAGTGACGACCGATTGTTGAATTGGGTCCTGAGAATCGGCGAGGCTCAATTAAAAAGACAAATATTTAAGTATTTAGTTTATTGGCGTTTATTTAGTATTTAGTTTATTTATCAGTAATATAGGTTATTGCCATCCTTGCAGTTCGGACGCCAATCGAGACTGATCCTCGAATCTAAAAAAAAAAAATGGATTGGCGATGGCGCCGACTTTAGCGAGACAAGGACAGATGTGTCTGTGGCGACTCTAACAGATACACACACAATTCACAAGCAAAATAGTGAAGGGCACCGAACGAAAAATCGAACAAGAAAATACATCAGAACCGTATACCAAGCGATAACAAAAATAATTCACATCAGTGGAGTATAGTCGAGTTTAGAAATCAAATTCAAAACACGGTCAGTAGCCGGATGTGTAACGCTTAGGTTCAATTTTTTTCGTGATTCAAACTTTAATAGCGTCAGTTCGAATCACACGATCTTCTTCACTATTATTTCAAACGCTATAATTGGTGACTACGACGTGATCTGTACACACAGCATACACTTTCCATAGTAAAGCAGAACTTCACACACGGTCACGACTTCCGCATAGAGCACAGCCTCCGACGTTTTCTCGTTCTTTCGTTCGTCCGTCGTCCGCATACGAATCTGATCGTAACGCAGTTACTGCGGCGGGAGTGGTGTGGGGACTCTAACAGATAAACACACAATTCATAAGCAAAATAGTGAAGAGCACCGAAGGAAAAATCGAACAAGAAAATACATCAGAACCGTATACCAAGCGATAACAAAAATAATTCACATCTGTGGAGTATAGTCGAGTTTAGAAATCAAATTCAAAACACGGTCAGTAGCCTGATGTGTAACGCTTAGGTTCAATTTTTTTCGTGATTCAAACTGTAATAGCGTCAGTTCGAATCACACGATCTTGTTCACTATTATTTCAAACGCTATATGCCCTTCGTCTTGTCTCTGGCTTCTGGTCATCTTGCGATAACCAGAATCATCCACATCCGTGAGGATGTTGGGCTCGGTCTCGCGATATCTGAAAAGAAAAGAAAAAAGGGGGGTATCCAAGGATAGTGTAGACAGTGTGAGTCCAGGTGTTCTCTAACTACTTGTATAGAGGGATGGTGGGAAAGAAATCATACAAGACCGGTAGGTCTTGGGTGCGGAAGTAAACACAGATCACGTCTTTGGCGTCTGATGATCTGCGCTTTGATCGCTGTGTGTATGTTTGTACTATGCGTCCGTGTATGTGTGGTTTGTTAACAGTAGACCCTATCGGATGGGTCCAGGAATCCTCTATTATAGAGAGGAATGTTGTTGGGAAGGGTGCTTTCTTCAGTTTTGTACTGAAGAAGAAATTGTGGTGGTCTGATCCGAAGAGATCGAGAGAGAGAAGGATCAAGAACGCAAGAGTCCCGTACAAGCAGGTTCTCGCTGCTCTGAATGCTTTCGAGGTACTTGTATGATAATTGAAGCAAGTATTCGTCGATAGGTGGAATGGAGGCGCCTTCGTCTAGGTGAGAGTTGGGGCCAATAGCCTTTCACAATGCACCTCGTCACCCAGGTTAAAGGTAAAAAACAAATCGTCCCTTACTAAGCCAAAAAAATTAACAAAAATGTACACATCTTAGAAGATGATGACTTTAATATGTACGAATAATATTAACATCCAAACCCCTGACTCTGCTGTTACTGAAACTGGACACTTGAACTCTGCTCAGAGTACAAGTGCCCCGTATCAGGAACAGCAGAGACAAGTTCCTAACAACATACACCCTATCCACTCGACATTCCTACACGAAAATGAATTTAAGAATACACTACCCCATTCCGTCAAACAATCAAATCCCAAGCACACTATTAGGTAAGGCCCACAATCCACTCCACAACATTTTGCAATGGAACATGAACGCTTATACTAATAATTTTGATGAATTAAATATTCTAATTAAAGAATATAACCCTGTTACGGGCCGACCATGAGTCCAGGTCCCCCAACATCCACTAATCCCCTTGCGTTAGTTTCCCCTCTTTACCTCTAAAAGGAGAACAACTCGCCAAGTAGCTAATTTGCATAAACTACTTTATGCAAATTCTTCTTGGTAGAGAAAAAATAATAAAACGGCGTTGGCGCCAGATAAAAAAATAAAACGTCAACGGCGAAAATAAACAATTAACCATTCGCCGTAAAACTACGTACATTACTCCAACGTGTATGTCAACAGTCGTAATTAAAAGTCAAGAACGACACGTTATCAAGATAAGTCACACATATCAGAATTATAATTATCTGAAGTTGTACAGGGGAGCATCACTTCAACGCCCCCTGCACCCTGACGGTGAATAACATTAAAACCCAGCGACCCCTCAACGGTCGCCTAACACACGTAAGTCCCCCAACTTACCCTTACTCAAATAAAACTGTTACTAATATTACAAAAATATTATTAAATTGTGTGAAAACTCATAACAACCCAAGGGTAATATTATTACAAAAAACACGTTGTCCAGTTAACACGACACCAACCATTCCTAAATCCTATACAGCAAATACATCACATAAACAAGGTATAGGGTTACTTATTAAAAAAGGTACTCCCCACAAAATTCTCCCCATCATTACAAATATACAAGTTCTCGTTGCAGAAATGCAATACCCCATAAATTTCGCCTACATAGATTTATATCTCCCTCCAAATCAGCCGATAAATAAAGATGATTTTCAGTCAATACCCAATCAAACGAGCCTAGAATACTTGGAGGTGACATAAATGCATGAAGTATAGTCTGGGATTCACCGTCTACAAACAAAAGAGGTGAAACAATAGAAAACATCCTGCTCGCTTCCACCTTATCCTACTGAATGAAGAATCGCCCACCCACCTCTCTACCCACAACACTCTCACTCACATTGACATCACTTGTGGCTTCCCTGAATTGGTTCCGAGAACTTCATGGCAAGTTCTAGACGATCTGTACAATAGTGACCAATTTCCCGTTTTAGCTATGATAAGTATCCAATAACCGATAACCTATCATAATTAATCTCCAAAATAGAAAACTTTCTCTGCCAACTAGCCACTTCTTGAAAAAAAAAATTTGATGAATTTCTTTCAATCTACGTCCATACACCTAATACAAATCATGAAGCTGCAATAATCAATAAAGCAATTAGATCTGCTGCCAACTTTTCGATACCACAAACAAATACTAAAGCTAAACCGGTAACCAAGCAACATGTACCTTGGTGAAACTCTGAACTAACATCTCTCCGCAAATACAAATTGGCAGTCCTCTCCCAATTTAAAAAAAGACCCACAGAGGCTAATCTTGTAGCATATAAAAAAGCTAACTCTTTATTTCGTAGAAGGATGAAAGATAGTAAAGCAAAAAGCCTCCTTCAATCCACTTTGACAATCAACCCAAAATCCTCCACAGCCATAATATGGCATAAAATACGCAGCTTAAGGGAACATTCAATCTCGTAATTATCTCCTGTCTTAATTCCCAAAATATTACAACCACAGACACAATGCAAATATTCCAACTCTTCGCCAAAACCTGGTCGCACTCCTCAGACAACCACAACTTCCACTCCGAATTCATCACAAAAGACTTGAATCTCTCAACAATTTACTATATTTACAAGCCTTCCAAACCTGCGGCCCAACGCACCGAAGAACCCATCTCATTTACTGAATGTGAATCAGTACTTAGTATAACCAAAGTGAAAACCCCAGAGAGAGACCGAATATCCTACCCAATGTTGAAACACCTTTCGAAAAATACAAAATTGAGAATCATTAAATTATGCAATAAAATATTTGAAACATCATCATCATCATCGGCACTACAACCGGGACCCGGTCTTGGCCTTATTTAGCAAGTCCTGAGTCTTGTTAAATTTTCCATGATAATTTGTTTTTCCGGGCAAGGTCATTAGTCTTCCGCCAGAGTCTGCCCGATGGGGAATCGAACCCCGGTCTCCCGCGTCACAGGCGGGGATACTAACCACTATAGTATCGAGGAGCCATTTGAAACATTACTTATCCCATAAATGTGGAAAGCCACAGTCCTAATCACTATTCCCAAACCAAAGAAAGATAAGGATACTATAGAGGGTTACCGTCCTATATCCTTAATCCCCTGTATTGCAAAGATTTAAAAAAAAGGTAGCCAAACGTTTGCTCTGGTTTATAGAACCAAATAAATGGACATCTTTCAACCAAGTAGCGTTCAAATCCAACAGAGGTTGCACAGATGCTTTACTTCACATTGACCACTTTACCTCAAGGGCTCTATCAACTAAAAACCACATCACGATCCCCTATCTAGACTTCGAGAAAGCCTTCGACAGAATTGGCATTCACGTTATACTTAACAAATTGTTAAAATGGGGAGTTGGTAACAACATATATGAGTACGTCAAATCATTTCTAAGTAATAGAAAATTTCAGTGTAAAGTTAACCACATATACTCCAGTACACTCCCGCTACACAACGGAATCCCTCAAGGATCCCCATTGTCAGTCATATTATTTATTATCGCCTTTGACGACATAATCACGATAATATATAAGCAGAAACATCTAGATTATTGTATTTACGCCGACGACATATACTTCTTAAGTAAAGTCAGTGATTTAATCTCCTGCAAAAGCATGTTAACTGACACACTGAAAGATATTTTAAAATGGTCAAATTATACAAGTGGCAAACTGTCAATTGAAAAATGTAAATTACTTCATGTGTGCCGACGATAACATTTCCCCCAAATACACCTCAACATAAATAATAAATTTCTTATTATTATTTATTGGCCTGTAGGAACCCGGAAGTTCATGACCTCACCGACCCGGCTCCGGCATTCCCTGTCCTGTGTGCTCTCCTTCCGCGTTCGACCATCCGATCCGATCTCTTCGAGGGCCAATCTAACATTGTCCTCCTATCTCCGTCGCGGCCGTCCCGTCGGTCTCTTTCCCGTTAGTTTACCGTCAAGAATTCTATGCACGGACCTATCATCGCCCATTCGCGCTACGTGTCCGGCCCATCTTAATCTTCGCGACTTGATTACTCTCACTATTGTAGGTTTGCGGTATAGCTCTTCCAATTCGAGGTTATGCAGTTTCCTCCATTGTCCTGACTCCTCGTCATATTTACCGCCAAATATATCCCTTAAAACTTTATTCTCGAATACGCGAAATTTGCTCTCTTCCCGTTTTGTGAGAGCCGATGTTTCGAATCCGTATAGAGCAATCGGCATGATTATGGTTCTATAGACACGGAGCTTTATATTACGTGATAGCAGTTTGGATTTCAGCACTTTACTGGCTACATGCCAACTAGCGTTGCCGGTTGTTAATTTCCTTCGACATTTCGTTTCTGGTCGTCAGTATCGTTCCCAGGTATTTATATTCTTTGACAGTTTCAAATATCTTGCCCCTGACGTTTATATGTGTTCTCTGAGGTCCACTTGCTCTCGCTGTAATCATGTATTTTATTTTGTCTTCATTTATTTCTAGGCCCACCTCTTCTGCTGCTTGCATGATGATTTCTCTGTTTTTACTTAGAGTTTCGAGATTATCGCCCAGAACGGCGATGTCATCCGCATACGCGAACACTTCTGTGATCCCGTTCAGGGATGATCCGGCCATGTTGTCGTCTTGTACCTTTCTGATAACATACTCGAGGACAAAGTTAAAAAGGCCTGGTGAGAGGCCATCCCCCTGTTTTAGTCCGTCCCGGATTTTAAATGGTTCTGAGAGGTGGTTTTCTATTCTAACTCGCCCCTTGTTTTTGTTGATGCAAATTTGAATGAGGGCGGCATATGTTTTCCGGATCCCCAGCTCAACCACAATATGGTAGAGTCTTTGCCTTGCAACTGAGTCGTAGGCTTTTTTGAAGTCTTCGAACAGTTGGTGAACCGTCTCCCCGTATTCCCACTTCTTATCCAGCAGTTACCTTATTGTGAACATCTGGTCGCTTGTTAACCGGTTCCGACGGAATCCGCATTGGTAGTCTCCCAATATTTCTTGGGTACGGTGTGATTCTCGCCAGTATGACATTTGTTAATATTTTGTATGTGGTTGGGAGCAATGATAGTCCTCTGTAATTTCCGCAGTCAGGACTGGTGCCATTTGTTGCAAATGGGGATGACTATTGAGGTTTTCCATTCTTCCGGAATGACTTCCTTGTCCCAAATTGTTTTAACCAGTTGGTGGATCTTTCGAACGGTTGCCAATCCTCCACGTTTCACAAGCTCTGCCGGTATGCAATCAACTCCGGAAGCCTTGTTGTTTTTCAGTCGATTTATCGCGTCTACAACTTCGTCGAAAGAGGACTCTGGGATCTGGGGCTCGGCTGTATGTTCGTCTGGTGCGTTTATTTGTGGTTGATGGGTGCGCACATTGAGCAAGTTTTCAAAGTACTTCTTCTATCTTGTCACGATATTGTTTGTTTCTGTCACCAGACAGCCGTTTGTGTATCGGATTATTTTGGCTCTCCCTCGATAGCCATTTCTAATTGAATTTATGCCGACATACATACCTCTGCTGTTCTTTGCTCTGGCATTTTCTATGGTTGCTTCGATCCGAGTCTTCTCCCATTCGCATTTTTTGCGTTTGAAAAGTCTGTTTGTCTCTTTCCGAATTGTCGCGTATCTTACTGCGTTGACTTCATCATATGCTTCTAAGTGGATCATTCTGATGCGTTTACGTTGTTCGATCTTTGCCCTGCACTCATCGTCAAACCAAGGTTTGGACTTAGTTGTTTTCTTAAATCCTAATACCTCTTGAGCTGTTTGTGTGATTGTCTCTGATCGATGCCCATTTAGTGTCCACACTATTGGCTTCCTCTGCCTCACTATTGTCATTCTCTAGGATACCAAATCTATTCGTTAGTTCGTCTTGATATTCAGCCCTTTTGCGCAGGTCTTTTAGTTTATCAATCTCGAACTTTTTGCTCGTCTCCCGTGACTGTCCATGTGGGTTTGCTGCGAGCCGAATTCTAATTTTGCCCATCACTAGAAGGTGATCGGAGTCGCAATCTACTCCTCTATATGATCTTCATCATCATCATCAACGGCACTACAACCGAGAACCGGTCTTAGCCTTATTTAGCAAGTCCTGAGGCTTGTTAAATTTTCCATAATGATTTGTTTTTTTTTTCGGGCAAGGTCATTAGTCTTGCGTCGGAGGCTCCCCGGCGGCGAATCGAACCTCGGTCTCCCGTGTGACAGGCGGGTATACCAACCACTATACTACCGAGGAGCCCCTATATGATCTTACGTCAAGGATATTCGAGTGGTGTCTTTTGTCTATGAGGAAGTAGTCTATTGGGTTACGCGTTGCGCCGTCGGGTGAAATCCATGTTGCTTTTTGAATTTGCTTGTGCTTGAACATCGTGCTTTTCAATACCAGATTTTTAGGCGCTGCGAACCTGATAATTCGAATACCATTATCATTTGAAACGTCATGTAGGCTTTCTTGACCTATTGTTAGTTAGAAGATATCTTCCTTTCCAATTTTCGCGTTGAGGTCACCGAGGAGGATTTTAACATCGAATGATGAGATCCCATGAAATACTTCCTCTAGGGTCTCGTAGAATGTGTCCTTCGTTTCTTCGTCGGTAGAATCTGTTGTGGCGTGTACGTTTATAAATACATAATTGTACCATGATCCCTGTATTTTTAGCACCGACATTCGGTCATTAATAAATTGCACATATTTTACGTGGGGCGTAATCTGCTTGCTTATGATGAAGCCAGTTCCGAGGTTATGTGTATCGGTACCTCCGAACGCCAGTGTAAACCCTTTGGTTTCGATTACTCGATATAGGAGTCGAACTTCCTGAAGCGCGACGACGTCCATTTTATATTGTTTCGCTTTTTCTACGACCGTCTGTATCGCGCCTGCTTATATAGCGTTTGAACATTCCACATGCTGACGCGTATATCCCGCTTTTTCCGTTTTTCCCTGCGTCTTCTTTTTGCCGAGTCGGTGTTTTCTTTTGATTTGTTCCCTTATGGTAGTGCCGGCTCATCACACCTACGCCTACCGGGTTTTTCGTGGAATTTTTTTTATATATTAATTATTCATTTTTGATCCCACAAGTCTTGGGGTTTCAAATAGTCCGCCACATCAGAGCCCCGTTTTGATATGGTAAGGTCTGCTTACTGCTCTGATTCGACCCCCTGTCAGAGAGGCGCCGTTATAATACAGCCGGTATGCCCCTGGCTGCAAACGATTCAATGGGCACGGTGACGCGTAACACCCTGAATTAGGGGTGGCAGATCTTGGTGTGTTATTCACATTATTATTCTCCTCGCTAGCCTGTCTGACATGGGTGGCCCTACTGGAAGCATATGCTTCCGTCAGCTTAGCCTGAGTGATTCATTGTAGTTTAAGCCCCCGCAACATAAATAATAAAACTATCCAAAGTATCCCCAACCTTAAAATCCTAAGAATAGCATTTAATAATAAGTATTGCTGGAAACAACACTGTTTAGATCTTCAGAACTCACTAGCACCGAGACTGAATATTATTAAATACTTAAGTATCAAGAAAAGCAACGTACATATTAACACCCTATGTAATATAACTAAAGCACTAATTTTAAACAAAATAGACTACGGTACTTATATTTATGGCAATTGTCCCAAGAGAACTCTAAACATAATAAAACCCACGTATCACCAAGCCGCTGGAAACAGCATATTTGTTTTCAAACAACTCCAATAAAAAATCTATTGGCTGAAGCTGGACTTCCAACAATCGAGGAATGAGTAGAAACGATACCCGCAAGACTTGTACCTAAACTAGCGTTTTCGAGAAACTCCAGATTTGTGAAGCTATTCTATTTAGAACACCATTATATAAAGCCACGAACGACATAAGGAAGAACTGGCGAAAGTTAGTTATCGTGGACCGCATGGAAGTAAACTGGAAACCAAGAGTGTAGTTAAATTACTTGGCATCTGGGTAGATCAATATCTGTATTTCAACAGACATGTAGAGGCTGTTTGGCCAAAGCTAGGAAAACTTTGGGTATGACAAGGAGGCTCTTTGACAGTAGCCAACTTGACAGCAGGGTAAAAGTTATATGCTACGACATTAATTAAATATTTATACGTGCATTTAGACATCACACAACCGTGTTTCATTCCACCGATTATGTCTTCGTGAAATGGGACTGGTAAACAATGCCCAGTGACGATGTAGCTCCACCAAGTCGAAAATCCCAAGAAACCTTTGTAGACCTCCGTGGTGAAGACGCTCTTTAGACTGACCCAGGATGTGTGTATTTGCTGAGCCGAGTCAAGTATGTTTGTTTTGTCATTGGCGCCGTTACTGTCGAACTGATGTAAAATGTTTTCCACCGCCTGCTTTGACGGGTTCTCTCCCACGGGGCATTCATCTGGAAGAAGGTCGCCTTGGATCATTCCTGTCCAATTAAAGCCCCCCAAACTTTTGTACATCAGTGTTAAGTATAAACAAATGATCAGGGGTGCAGCAAATTGCAGGGTTACAGCACAGAAGTAGTAGACAATCGATATTTTCTTTTGGCACTCCACGTTGGTTATGCGGCCAGCTTCTGTTCGTAGGTCTTCGATCCTCTCTTGGGCGGTATTTAAATAAGATTGCAGGTATATCGGCATCAAACCGAATCGTAGAAGAATTGTCAGAACAACTAGCACCAGACGACATGCCTCGAACATTTGAGGCTGTAATAATGGTTTGTCCATTCCCTCAAATACTCTGACTGTTAAGTAGTTTCTACTTATTGGCCGGATCCAAAGAATAACTAATATCAGCGGTAGAACGAAACTTATATTCAGGAGGACTGGTTTCAATCTACTTTCTCTGCAAATTTTTAGGGAATGCCAATGCATTTTAGCCATTCGCAAGCCGGGGAAGGTGAAAAGTGAACCTAAGATGCTGCATCCCACTGCGAGGAAGAATTTAACAACGATTTTTGATGCCGGACCAGATGAAGAAAGTCCTTGTTCAATAAGGAACTTCGAGGCACTTTGATTAAAACTGGTATATGCATCTTCCAAGGTCGTTTCCAGCATGCTTTCGTCGATGATGAGAACAATCATTGCAATAAGGAGGTAGACCAAACAAGCTATTATACACATTGACCGTTCGCCGATTGATTCCTCGGTTTGGAAATACAACACCGCTAACGAGAGCAGCAACTTGAATGCGAAAAATACGAGGGTTGCCTTTTATATTTCGGGATTAGAGAACAAAAACAAATATTGATCATCGAAAATCACTTTATTGTTTTTCAAAATATTCCCCATGAAGATCTATACACTTTTGCATGCGTTTGAACCAATTGTCGAAGCACTTTTGCCACTCTGATTGAGGTATCTCCAACACATGCATTCTGAATGCAGCAACCGCTTCTTCAGGTGTCGAAAAACGTTGACCTCTCAGTTTGTTTTTTACGTACGGGAATAAAAAGAAGTCATTCGGTGCCAAGTCAGGACTATACGGCGGATGACCCATCAAATCGATGCTTTGGGTGCTCAAAAATGCAGTTGTCGCAGCCGATGTGTGAGAGCTCGCATTGTCGTGGTGAAGAGTGATCCGTCTTCGGCGGTTGGTTTTCCTGATTTCCTGGAAGACAACTGGCAAACAAATGGTTGTGTACCACTCAGAATTGACTGTTTTGCGTTGTTCTAGTGGTACGGTTGCGACATGTCCAGTTTTTCCGAAAAAACAGGCGACCATTTGCTTGGAAGTGCTTCGTGCGCGAACAACTTTTGTTGGATTTGGCTCATCTTGAAACACCCCGACAGTCGACTGCTGTTTACTTTCGGGCTCATACGCGTAAATCCACGATTCATCACCTGTCATGATGTCATAGACGTGTTTCGAAGCACCGCGACCGTATTTTTTGAGCATTTCTTTCGACCAATTGACACGAGCCTTTTTTTGGGCGATTGACAAATTGTGTGGGATCCAACGCGAACAAATTTTTTTGACAGTCAAATGTTTATGCAATATTGAATGTATGCTGGTCCCACTAACGCCTAAGGTTGTCTCAATCTCACGATAGGTCACATGACGATCTTCCAATATCAGTTCGCGCACAGCATCAATGGTTTTGGGAACAACAACTGATTGTGGACGACCTTTACGAAATTCATCTTGGAGTGAACTACGACCACGATTGAATTCACCATACCATCGATAAACACTGGTCCTTGGTGGAGCTTCATCGCCAAAAATTGAATTAAGTTCATCCATGCACTGTTGCTGAGTTAATCCACGCCGAAAGTTGTAAAAAATAATCGCACGAAAATGTTGACGATTTAATTCCATTTTTGGGCCGAGATGAATCTTTTAAGTTACTGTAAACAACACAAATAGCGCTCGTGTGTCAAAACGTTCTGAGTGCGTATAACCTCAAAAATGTCCAACTTTACGACAGAGCTGTCAATTGCCGGATTGCAACACTAGGGTTGCCAAATCCCGAAACATAAGAGGCAACCCTCGTATCACAAGTAGACACCAAATCATACTCAGGTTTACTTCTCCTTTTAACGGCAAGTAAAAATGATAAACTTCAGATATAACATAAACAATTCCCACATACATACCAAAGTCCAATAACCACTGGTACTCTGTGAAATATCGCAAATGTACCACATCATTTTTCGTCACCGGCACAACCTCCAGTTGAATATCTATTCTCGAGGTACAAGAAACGTCGAAGTACTCCTATCGCTATTTGCATGCTTTTGATGACCGCTCTTCGATTTACTTGGTTTCTCCTTTGGTATCCCTGCACGAGAACGTAACTCAGCATCCGTAGCATGAATATATCGATGCAGGCCTGTTGAGCAGAGAATCCACTTCGCAAATGAAAAATGTGGACTCAATTTCTGTATCACACTGACCATGACCAGTGTTATGACTAGTTGTGCACCAAGAATCGCCATTTTATACTCAAAATTTCGAATAAGCACAACTTTTTCGATGGAATTTTAACTCATAATTCTAAATACATATATAGAATTCCGTATTCTCTACTCGTCCGGGCAAGAGAATCGCGCCAATGCTCATATATGGTTGTCCAGTTGGTTTAACATAGGTCCAAATTTGATGGAATAGATTCGGGTGTTCGAAAGGAGGTGTCTCAGAACTTGTCTCAGATTATATCGAACACCGGAATCGGACTATAAAAAGTACTACTCAAATAAGACTTTATACAATGAAGCATATATAAAGTGTAGATAATTTTATGATTAAGTTAATCAGATGATATATTGCGAGGGCAATAAGCTCGCCCAATGACCTAATTTTCGGGGCTTATTAACCAAACACTCTGCACTATGAGAGCGTGAGTCGCAATTGCTTTGTTCCACCAGAGGCGTTCCTTGATTTGGACATGAAAGGGCTTATACAGGATAGATCCGGAATTCCGCTAACCTATCATGTAAATACAATGGACTACGAGTCATCGAATTGGCAGCATCGAAAAACTTGGTCGTTGCGAGTACCAGGTTTCCGCGTAAATATATCCACAAAGCCACCTGGGTATCACCTGATGGAGCCACTCACTACCAAATTGACCACGTGTTGATAGATCGCCGCCACTCCTCGAGCCTGATGACAGTACGAACGTACCGAGGTGCCAACGTCGACTCGGATCACTATCTTGTTGGTACAGTTTTCCGAGCGCGGTTTGCCTTACGGAGACGTATTGCATCCGCGGATCAGGTTCGAATCAACATGGCTTCCTTACGCAATGAGAATACCAGTAACACCTTTGGTCATGCGCTAAGACTCGCCCTCGAAGATCTCGCCGGAGGAAGAGTAAGTCCTGGGGCCAGCATGCCGGGCTTAGAAGAGAAATGGACACGCCTTAAGAATACTGTCATTAGTACTGCCAACTCCATCTTAGGCAGTAGTCGTAGAGATCGGAGCGACTGGTTTGATGATGAGTGCAAACTAGCGACTGAACGTAAGAATGCTGCATATCGGGTAATGCAGCAGTCTCATAGGACGCGGCTGCGCGAGGAGAAATACAAAAAGCTCAGAAGATCTGAAAAAAGACCACCGACAAAAGAAAAGTGCTTGGGAAGAAAAACTTGTATGTGAAATAGAAAAAAAGTAGAGAGCGAGGACCGCACCAGACGCGGAAGTTCTACCAAATAATCCGCAGTATGACGCGGTACACACCATGCTACACTTACTGCAAGGATAAATAGGGTAATCTGATCACAGATTCTGAAGGTATTCTGGAGCGATGGGAAGTGCACTTCAATGAATTGCTAAATGGTCAGCTCACAGAAGAATTGAAGGCTCCACCAATGCAAGATCAAGACCAAATGCTGCTGCCACCAAGTATTGAGGAAACATTAAAAGCCATTAGACAGCTCAAATCAAATAAAGCCCCTGGAGCTGATGGCATATCAGCTGAGCCAATCAAACAAGAAGGGACAGCGTTACATCACGCAATTCATGAGATTTTGGTGCACATGCGGGAGCAAGAGGAGATACCGAAAGATTGGCGTCGCGGTATAATTTGCCCCATACATAAGAAAGGAGATATTACACTGTGCAGCAACTATAGGGGCATAACATTGCTTAGTACCGCCTACAAAATACTCTCCACTATCCTACAAGATCGGATAGCCCCATACGCTAAAGCCATCATTGGTCAATATCAGTGTGGCTTCATCCCAGGCAAATCAGCAATTGATCAGATATTCACCCTTAGACAGGCGATGGAAAAATGTCAGGAATTTAAGATTCCATTATATCATCTATTTATAGACTTTAAGGCCACCTACGACATCATAGCCAGGGTAGAACTATATAATGCCATGAGAGAGTTCGGCATTCCAAACAAATTGATACGACTTTGTAGGTTGACAATGACCAACGTAACTAGTCAAGTCAAAATAGCGGGATTGCTGTCCAAACCAATAAACATCTTTAATGGTCTCCGACAAGGGGACGGTCTGTCCTGCCTCCTCTTCAACCTGGCGTTGGAGAAAGCAATCCATGACTCTGGGGTTACAACAAGAGGGACCACCATCACCACCATCACCAAGTCCAGCCAGATACTTGCCTACGCAGATGACATCGACATCATCGGTAGAACCGAATCGGCGGTACAGGAATCCTTCACCCAGATCGAGCAGGCAGCACAAAAACTGGGACTGCACATTAATGGGGGAAAAACTAAGTACATGGTGGCAACTTCTGCGAAGAGAAGACCTAACGTTGGTCAAACTATCAGGGTAGTGGAGCACGAATTTGAAGTAGTGCAATCCTTTAACTACCTTGGGTCAATAGTATCAGCCGATAACAATTTGGAAGAAGAAATACGCAAACGGCTAATCAAATCCAACAAATTTTACAATGGGCTATCAAGGCTCTTTAAATCCCGAAATTTATTCAGAACATCCAAGCTACAAGACTATGGTCTTACCAGTACTCATGTATGGATCCGAGACCTGGGTGCTCAATAAAAGGCACTCTGAACTCTTAGCCGCGTTCGAGAGGAAGGTCTTGAGAATTGTTGGCCCCGTATGCGAGGGAGGATGATTTCGGACACACTACAACCATGAGTTGTACGCGATCTACCTTGAAGCTAATGTTGTAAGAAAAATCAAGCTCGGTAGACTCCGGTGGGCGGGACACCTAGCTCGAATGAGTGAAGAGGAACCTGCCCGGAAAGCCCTTTGTGGCAGAATGTATGGAGGGGGACAGCGCGGCAGACCTTGTCTGCGATGGAGGGATGGCGTAGACCAGGACGCCCAGAGCCTGGGAGTGCCAAACTGGATGACATCGGCTCGAAATCGGGACCGGTGGAGAGATTTGTTAAATAAGGCCAAGACCGGATCCCGGTTGTAGTGTAGATGATGATGATTATCCCAACACTCTGTACTATGAGAGCGTGAGTCGCGATTGCCTTGTTCCAGCAGAGGCGTTCCTTGATTTGGACATGAAAGGGCTTATACAGGATAGATCCGGAATTCCGCTTATCTATCATGTAAGTAGATCATCCGTAGACGGGCGATTGTGCTACGACCGGAAAGTCACGCACACCGAAGAAGAGCTCTTGTGCTTCAGTAGGGCTATCTCCCACAGAGACCGCGACGATAGTATTGGACAGCGTCAACATTCGACTACGGAGATGCAAAAATCTGAATGTAAATAAAACCAAACGTTGAACGTGTGAATTACACTTTCTTTTTTATTGTTATTCTTTTTGTATGAATCGTGACATGGTGTATTTGATTGATGATAGGAGCAAAAATCTTGTAAACCAAATTAAAACATCCCTTTAAAAGGTTTTAGTATGTTGCCGCATGAAACCACCACCACCACCGCCAGACTTGTTGTTGCCCTTTGTTTTCCCATCAAAAAACAACTCAATATAACGAGGACCAATCTGTTCCATATGCTTTTTCATTGCCTGCTTAGAGTCCTCGTATGAATCAAACATTACATCTGCACTACCACTGTGCAGCCCCTTATTATTGTAAATAATTTTAACATTAATTGGGCGAATGGGTTCGAAGAATTTGTATACTTCATTCTCAAATGCATTATATGGAAGACCACGCATATGAATGCAATAAATATCATTATCATTTCGTAAATCCATATTATTCCCAAAGTTATTAAGTCCCATATCATTGTATATTTTATTGACCAAGGATCCTATACCCATATTCATTCTGTTATTTCCACGATCAAAGAGACTGTTAAATTTCCCGTTGTCGTTGTCATTATTGAATAGATTGCCTCCATCAAATCCCTGTCCATTATCTCTTCCTCCTCCTCCATTCGGCCCGCCGCTATTTTTATTCATATCGTTATTCCAAAACAGCCCTGGATTGAAGTTTTTGTTGCATCCCAAGGAGGAATTGTTTGATCCGCCCCTCATATTATTCATGGGTCTATTAAAATTATTATTTCCACCTGCTCCTCCTCCTACATTGTTATCATTGTTAAACCCGCTCAAACCACTAAAGATCCCAAATCCACCAAGATTCAACCCGTTTCCAGGGCCGTTCAATCCCATTGGTTTATTATTACCGATCCCAAATCCACCTTTGTTATTGTTGCCAAATCCTGAGTTATTTTCTCGGAAGATGTTGTTAGAATTATTTCCTCCAAAGCCATCACGGTTGCGCATCATGCTACCACGGTCTTTTACATTATAAGGTCCAGGCCTGTTGTTTGTGTGCCTGCGCAACTCGCCTAGTGAACTTCGGAATATCTCAATGTACCGATGACCAATTTTTTCCCTGTTACGCAGTAAAGCTTGTTCTGTATCCTCAGAAGTTTCGAATTGCACATAAGCTTCTCCAGTAGCCCGTCCTCTTTTGTCCATGACAATAACAATACCTTCACGGCACTGGTTTAAATTGATACCACTGAAAAACTCTTCAATCATTTGCTCCGTAATAGCATACGGAAGACCACGAAGTTTAACAATATTCGATGAAAGAAAATTGGTATTCCTCATTGCCGATTGGGCTTCTTCGTTAGTTGCTGAAAAAATCTCAATGTAACGATGTCCAAGAGTTTCCTTATTCAGTTTAAAGGCTGCCGTTTCATCTTCAGAACTGGCCAATTCTACAAATGCTTCACCTGTATTTTTACCATCCCAACGGCTCAGTTCCATATGAATACCCTTCGTCCCATTCAGAACATTGACACCTTTAAGGAAATCCAGGATTTCCTGCTGGGTAACCGACCATGGAAGGCCACGCAGACGGATATAACAAGACATGTCCTTGTAATAAAAGTTTTAGTTGCACAATTCGTCTAGAAATTGATTGAATATCCGCGATGATACCACAAATAATAATCTATAAATTTATATTCACTGAGCACACGCTTCCCACGAGACAAACTCGAATAATAATTTGCAATATGACAACCAAGCGATGTTTGCGCGCCGACCAATTTCCTGACAATACGAACATACAACGTGCTTCACATATAGCCGTCCTCTTCTTTGCAATAATTACCGGTTTGTAGTCATGGCCACACATCTGTTCCTTTCCATCTAACTAAATTTACAGGCTATACAGATGTATGCTATTTCGACCACATCCGCTTTTGTTATTTCCTTTTGGAGCGTGTTCGTCAATACACCGGCGTACTTTTGTTATAAGTGATCTTTTTTTGTTTATAACGCCAACTTGAACAGTAATTGAAATTGAATATAAAGTCCTTCTAATAGAATTATAAACTTTCATCTCGCAACTAGTTTTATGGCAACGCTAAGGTTGCGTGCGTTGTGTGTGCATGATCGCAGATCGCTCTGGGGATGCTTGACCATAAAACGGCTTGACGAGGGTCGCAGCCGATGCACGGCCTTAAATTTCAACGCTTGTACGTCTAGTGTTGCTGAAATAAGTGTTAAAATGGCTTTAAACCGTAAAGATCATGAAGAATGGAAACACGCTATAGGAACCGATATAGTGAATTTAGTGAGAAAAAGATCACGTGGGATATTCTGCGAACCAATGAAAAGACGAGTGTTGTTAGCTGTCGATTGGTTCCAACAATAAACAGAATGCCGATAGTAAAGTGCTAAGGTACAAGGCTAGATTGCTCAAGGGTACAGCCGACAATACGGTGTCAATTATTATCAGACATATGCTCCAGTGCGAAGGTTGGACAACTCAAAATTTGACAGATCGATATAGTATCGGCGTGGCTAAATGGAATACTAAATGAAGAAGCCTATATGAGAGGGCCTGACTTGACAGGCGAAATGTTGGAGACGATTCTTCGTATGCACACAATTTCAGAAGTTAGATTTTGAGGTTAAGGATCTCGGTCAAACGAATTATTGTTAGGGTTTGGAAACTGATCACAAATATGTGAGATCGAACTCAAGTAGCGAGGATATATACTTGGTATTGTAGCGAGCTTAGGGTTCGCTGGATTAATTATTTTGAATAAATAAGAGCCGTCAAATCGATTTTGAATTAATATAACACTTTATTAGTCCGTTAATAACAACCGTTACTTTTACCGTACACTTAACGATTTCTTGACTTATCACTTCCGTACTTATCGCGTCTTTCACTGCTTACTTTCTACTTCTTACTTATCACTTGCTTCACTTTCTTACTTATAACTTTCCACTTATTACTTCTTACTACCGCACTTATCGCTTGCTTCACTTTCTACTCATTACTCATCCTCCATGATCTGTGTGCGACGTATTTATACCGTTTCCGTATTCTGATTCGGCGTTTCGTTCCCGTCCGTTCCATAGTCTTGAATGTTCTACTGTTCACGGTCTCCAGTTTTCCATTACTTTATAGAATATTCTAGTACTCTGTTTCGGACTCTCTAGAATATTCTAGTACTGATTGTCATATGCGTCACAGTATATTAAAACAATATGAATTGAAGGACTGTAACTCAGTTGCAACTCCATCTGATGTGAATATGCATGTTGATGACACAACTGATGATCAAGAGGCTATGGATTGTTTTGGTTCGTTTATGAACTTGGGAGGGGGTGTGGGGCACGAAATTGATGATACTGTTTCAAGATTGGCACAATACACGGCCAAATCAAAAAAACGTCACTGGTTACCCACAAACGGAGTGCTAAGACACTTGGATATTTGTTTATTTACAAGGATTGTTATTTACAAGGACCAGTGAGCCTCTATTCGGATACGATGATTATGACGGGAGAAGTAATATTGTAGCGAGCTTAGAGTTCGCTGGATTAATTATTTTGAATAAATAAGAGCCGTTAAATCGATTTTGAATTAATATAACACTTTATTAGTCCGTTAATAACAACCGTTACTTTTACCGTACACTTAACGATTTCTTGACTTATCACTTCCGTACTTATCGCGTCTTTCACTGCTTACTTTCTACTTCTTACTTATCACTTGCTTCACTTTCTTACTTATAACTTTCCACTTATTACTTCTTACTACCGCACTTATCGCTTGCTTCACTTTCTACTCATTACTCATCCTCCATGATCTGTGTGCGACGTATTTATACCGTTTCCGTATTCTGATTCGGCGTTTCGTTCCCGTCCGTTCCATAGTCTTGAATGTTCTACTGTTCACGGTCTCCAGTTTTCCATTACTTTATAGAATATTCTAGTACTCTGTTTCGGACTCTCTAGAATATTCTAGTACTGATTGTCATATGCGTCACAGTATATTAAAACAATATGAATTGAAGGACTGTAACTCAGTTGCAACTCCATCTGATGTGAATATGCATGTTGATGACACAACTGATGATCAAGAGGCTATGGATTGTTTTGGTTCGTTTATGAACTTGGGAGGGGGTGTGGGGCACGAAATTGATGATACTGTTTCAAGATTGGCACAATACACGGCCAAATCAAAAAAACGTCACTGGTTACCCACAAACGGAGTGCTAAGACACTTGGATATTTGTTTATTTACAAGGATTGTTATTTACAAGGACCAGTGAGCCTCTATTCGGATACGATGATTATGACGGGAGAAGTAATATTGTAGCGAGCTTAGAGTTCGCTGGATTAATTATTTTGAATAAATAAGAGCCGTTAAATCGATTTTGAATTAATATAACACTTTATTAGTCCGTTAATAACAACCGTTACTTTTACCGTACACATAACGATTTCTTGACTTATCACTTCCGTACTTATCGCGTCTTTCACTGCTTACTTTCTACTCCTTACTTATCGCTTGCTTCACTTTCTTACTTATAACTTTCTACTTATTACTTCTTACTACCGCACTTATCGCTTGCTTCACTTTCTACTCATTACTCATCCTCCATGATCTGTGTGCGACGTATTTATACCGTTTCCGTATTCTGATTCGGCGTTTCGTTTCCGTCCGTTCCATAGTCTTGAATGTTCTACTGTTCACGGTCTCCAGTTTTCCATTACTTTATAGAATATTCTAGTACTCTGTTTCGGACTCTCTAGAATATTCTAGTACTGATTGTCATATGCGTCACAGTATATTAAAACAATATGAATTGAAGGACTGTAACTCAGTTGCAACTCCATCTGATGTGAATATGCATGTTGATGATACAACTGATGATCAAGAGGCTATGGATTGTTTTGGTTCGTTTATGAACTTGGGAGGGGGTGTGGGACACGAAATTGATGATACTGTTTCAAGATTGGCACAATACACGGCCAAATCAAAAAAACGTCACTGGTTACCCACAAACGGAGTGCTAAGACACTTGGATATTTGTTTATTTACAAGGATTGTTATTTACAAGGACCAGTGAGCCTCTATTCGGATACGATGATTATGACGGGAGAAGTAATATTGTAGCGAGCTTAGGGTTCGCTGGATTAATTATTTTTAATAAATAAGAGCCGTTAAATCGATTTTGAATTAATGTAGCACTTTATTAGTCCGTTAATAACAACCGTTACTTTTACCATACACTTAACGATTTCTTGACATCGCATCCTCATTCTGATTTGGTGTTTCGTTTTCGTCCGTTCCATAGCCTGGAATTTTCTATTGCTCATCGTGTCCAGTTTTCCAGTACTTTCTAGAATAGTCTAGTACTTTGTTTTAGATTTTCTGGAATATTCTCGTAGTGATTGTCATATGCGTCACACTACCCTCCGCCTAGATTAGTTCGTCCCGAACTGGTCTTCTGTGTTGACAAAAGTCGCCAGTCGGTCACGATGTACCACTTTCATCTTGGCGTTCGGTCTTCGCTGAATCCTATAGACAACGTCGTTAATTCTTGGGAGCATCTTATACGGTCCTCCCCAATGTTGCTGCAACTTCGGAATCCTTCCTTTTTGCCGATGAGGGTTATAAAGCCACACGTTATCGCCTGCATTAAATCCGGATGCGTTGGCTCGAACGTCGTGCCTTATTTCATCCTGTCACTTGATACCTTGATTTGCTTTCGAACCAAATGATGAGGTGATTTCTCCATTCGGCTACGTAGTCTTCCATCTTATCTATGGCGTCTGGAGGTATTCCGAATTGCAGATCGGCTGGTAATCGTATCTCTCGTCCAAATATAATTTTTGCTGGAGAATGGCCCGTCGTATCGTGATTGACCGATCTATAACTCAGGAGAAAGGTTTGTACATATTTGTCCCAATCTCGCTGGTAATCACTAACGACCTTCGATAAGTGCTCTTTTATTGTTCGGTTGAACCTTTCGACCATTCCGACTGACTGCGGATGTAAGGGCGTGGTCCTGGTTTTACTTACGTCCAGTGCCGCACAGATGCCTTGAAATATCTGTGATTCGAAGTTTCGGCCTTGATCGGAGTGAAGCTCACAGGGCACTCCATATCTGCTGATCCAATTATTGATAAGCTGCTCAATGACGGTTGTTGCTTCTTGGTTTGGAATTGGAAGGACTTCCGCCCACTTGCTGAAGTAATCCATGATAACCAACATGCATTTGTTGTTTTCGTTTGTTTTTAGGAATGGTCCTGAGATATCAATCGCAATTCGCTCGAAAGGGGCACCAACGTTGTACTGCTTCATAGCGCTCCTTGGTTTTGCTGTTGGTCCTTTGGTCGCAATGCAAGTTGTGCAATTCCTACACCAAGACTCGACGTCATCTCTCATGTGAAGCCAGTAGAAGCGAGATCGTAATTTTGAAAGTGTTTTATTAACTCCCAGATGTCCACCGGTGGCCCCGTCGTTCATTTCTGTTAGTACATCCTTCACTTTTGATGGTGGGACTAGAATCTGCATTCGATGGGATTTTCCGCCCGCGGCTTCCCATTTACACTTTAGAATTCCATCTTCCACCAGCAAGGAATTCCATTGCGCCCAATATGTCTTAAATGTTCCACTCTTGTCGGAAATATTGTTCCAAGTTGGCCGCTCGTTCTTTTCTTTGTGTTCCAGGATTAGCGACATATCTTCATCCTGAAGTTGAGCTGCGCGTATAGCATCACTCGTGAACCCATCTAGTACTTCTACTTGTACATTTCGCAGGTCGTACGCCTTTTCTTTCTCTTCCGCTCTATGACAATGTTTACAATCTGGCTTACATGGTCTTCTGACACGATGTGTCCCAGGAATTTTACTCTCCTTTGGAACAGTTCACATTTCTTCGAATTGAGCTTTAAGTTGGTCTGTCTTAGTCGTTCGAAGACGGAGCGCAGATTATTGATGTGTTCTGGTAAATTCCTTCCAATAACGATGATATCGTCCAAGTACACAAGACACGTCTTCCATGTAAGTCCTCGTAGAACACTTTTCCATTAATCGTTCAAATGTTGCTGGAGCATTACACAATCCAAAAGGCATCACGTTGAATTGATAACGTCCATTTCCGGTAGTAAACGCTGTTTTCTCCTTGTCCTCCTCCTTCACTTCCACTTGCCAGTAACCGCTTTTTAGGTCCAATGTTGAAAACCACTGAGCTCCAGAAAGGGTATCTAGTGTGTCGTCGATTCGAGGAAGTGGGTAACTGTCTTTCTTCGTAACGTCGTTTAACTGGCGGTAGTCGACGAGCACTACCGGCGAAGCCCATGGGCTCGATGATTTCTCGATGACTCCTTGCTCTTCCATCTCTCGAATCATGTTGCTTACTTCTGATTGTTTGGCCAACGGTAGTCGACGAGGTGGCTGCCTTATAGGTCTTGACTCGCCCGTGTCAATGCGATGTTTAACTATACCCGAATTCATCATTTCCTGTCACAAAAATATCAGAAAACTCGTTCAGGAGTGATTTAACGCTTGCCTTTTCTCTATCTGTTAATCCGATTTTCTGGGACATCAACCTATTAACCACAGAGGATCCACCAGAGGACTGTTGAATTGAATGGTCCTCTCCCCTTGTCCGAATTGAGCTTATCATTTATACGGGTGCACATTCTGCGATTACCTCTCCTTTTCTTATTGCGACCGGCTCCTCGGACGCATTTAGTACTCTGACAGGTACGATGTGCTGCTTCGCATCGATAAGGGCTTTCCCAACAGGGATGTTCCCTCATTGCCACGTCCGTCGATGTGTGGTAGGTTACATCGGTAAACTGATGATCGAAGAGAGCGGGAGAATGAGAGAACAGAAACACAATGCATGATTATCTTGGGGTGGATTTGGTTGTATATGCATGAAACAATGTAGTTCTGAGCGGAACTCATTGACCTAATTCGGTAATATGGTGAGCTCAGAGTACATTGATCTGTACGAAGACAGAACTGTGAAAGAGAGGAAAATTAAGCTGATGCTATTCACCTGCTAAAAGAGAGCATTGATCCCCAGCGAATGAAGTGGTTGGAGAAAAGCCGAAGTGACGCCAAATTGGTTAGGGTAATTTATCATGAAAACTAATTAGATATTTTGACAAATTCCCCAGCGGTTTCGCTATGATGCGACGGCGTCGTTAGCTAGCAAAAATGGAGTTGCCGTATGGCAAAAGGTAGCTGAATTCAATTCTGCATTATCTGCATAGAATAATGAATTCAGCTATGCTCTCTTCTACAGGTAAAATCGCCGAACGGTGGGATAAGGGATAATGTGACGCGCTGTTAGCGGTCGAAATTAGGTTAGGATCGTCGGATGGTTCTCCATGTGATATAGAGAAACCCCACACTATCACGTGGGGCTCACAGAAGCAGAAGACTGTTGGTTTGTCACTAACTTAGGCTGAATATACATTTTGTCAAAAAATCACGCTTAAAGGGATTGAACAATATTTTTGTTGCTAAGTTGACATCATTGTCCTCTTTCCCGGACTGAAATTTCAGCGGGATCTGTCGTTTTTTTTACATTGACAAATATTCAAGCAAGATGATAAATTCTCTGCCTTTTGATAACTTAAATCATTTATATAAGTTTCTTCGCAAACGATGGACGCGTGCATTTTCACGCTAGACATTTTTTCAAATGAGGTTGATGAAAAAGACAATGTGCAATCAGCATAACGCCCTCTTTTCACAATTCTGGTCAATGAGAGGCATTTGCTATTTCTAAGACTTTGTGTTTAGTTACATGCATCGTCTTGTGAGAAGGGCGTTGGGATATACTCAGAGGCAGGCCGGCTTGTCGTAAGAGGCGACTAAGGGCCGAGTAGTAGGTGGGGTCGCAAGGCCCAGTCGCCCAGTGAAATACCTCACATCAAGCTTTAGTTTCCGAGAAATGGTAGGGAGAAATACGTGGCCAACTTTCAGGGCGTGGTTGATGGACCGGTTCAAGAAGGTAGGTGGTAAGTCGGTCCCAACGTGAGATAACACACCGCCACGCTGTATATTCCGCGATATCGTTGGGAGAAATTTACGACTATGTTTCGGGAGTATGGCTGATGGCCCAAACTGACACGGAGATAAGTCATGATGGTGCCTTCTGATATAAGAATTTCGGAGGTAAAGTAGTTGCCCATTTGGGTCTTTCAGAGAAAACATCATGCAATTATTTTGATAAATAACTGACTTTTAAGAAATTCCTCAGCGCGTTGCCGGGCTCGTTCTTGAAACTCTGTCGACGTTCAACTGATAACGGCATTTTGTAACATCAGGGTCATCGGTTTCACCAATACGAATGTGAACGCTGTCCACCAATATTTGACAACAGCGAAACCTGATATCCTTCCCAAACTGAGACCCATGTCGAGTCGTACCTTCGTTGCTCAGGACACGATCTGCATTCGAGATTCGGTTTTTATGGTGGAATCTGCCTCTTCACGCCATCCGATCTGGCTTGTCAAAGGATAGAGGCGTTAGAAACCAATAACTTGGACATCATGTAGATGAAGGTCGTGCTGAGCAATTCCATTAAATTTCTTTGTTGTCTTTACCGCTCCCCGATTAACGATCGGACCGTGACACTTTTCGAACATCTGTCACGTACCGTCGACTGGATACAGATCAATCACCTGGCTTCTGAAATTGCCGTGCTTGGCGATTTTAATGTACACAACTCTGGCTGGTTGGTACATTTTAACCGACAAGGCTAGGAGGCTGGCGAAAATGTTCGCTGTTAGCTGCAATTTGAGTCAACTCGTGGAGGAGCCTACTCAGGTACCGGATACTCGAGGTGATTATGCGATCTGTTTTTGACATCTGAGCCGAGCATTTACATCGTGGAAGTTGTTGCGCCACTGCGAAACTCAAATCACTGCTTGGTATGGGCCGCGGAACCAGTTGCATTTCAAGCGAATAACAGACATAAGTAGCTTCGCCATGTATGGAGATATGGGGCCGCTAACTGGGATGATTTGTAAAATCTTCTTCGCATCCTTTCCATGGTCGGAGGTGTGCTTCGGAGACTCCGATGTTAACGCTTGCGCGAAGTCCGTATCAGAGATTATTCTTCTGGGGATGGAGATGTGTATTATATATATATATATATATATATATATATATATATATATATATATATATATATATATATATATATATATATATATATATATATATATATATATATATATATATATATATATATATATATATATGATATATATATATTTTTTTTTTTTCCCTGGTCGGTGGTGTATTTTGGAGAGTCCGATGTTAACGCCTGCGCGGAGTTCATGACGGAGATTATTATGTCCGGGATGGAGATTTACATTCATCCATCAAACGAAATACTTCTGTTAAACCTTGGTTTGATAAAAAATGCGAATAGACTGCAGCAGAAAAAATAGAGCTTTTAAATAATGGCGCCCAAATCCCACTTATGTTAAAAGAACGAATTTTGTTAGAATCAGAAACGCGTGCAATCAGGTGAATGCTTACAGCCACAGATCGACCAATACGCAGCAGCAGTAACTTTGCTTCCTCCTCTTTTCCCCCGTTAGTGACAGATGGCGAGACACTAATCACAAATTCAAAAGATAAAGCTAATATGTTCGCGAATTCATCTTCCGCATATTCATACCTCGATTCTGGTATTTTGGGACTGCCTGTTATCGCGCCGGTATGTGGGATGTGAGGTTCCGCCCGCGTACTATTCAACGCACTGTACGTGGACTGGACTGTAGGAAAGTAACCGGCCGGGGCGGAATAAACGCAGTAACCCTAAAGAGTTGTGGTCCAGAACTGTCGCCGATTCTTGCCAGGCTCTTCTGCTTATCGTATGCACGGAGGATATTTCATAATTGTTGGAAGGACGAGTTCAACCAATCCCAAAGAGAGGGACAAAGAGTTTTCCACAAAATTACCGACCGATAGCATTACTGTCTATGTTATTTAAGGTGGTGGATAAGATCATCATCATCATCATCATTATCGGCACTACAACCGGGAACCGGTCTTGGCCTTATTTAGCAAGTCCTGAGGCTTGTTAAATTTTCCATAATGATTTGTTTTTTCCGGGCAAGGTCATTAGTCTTGCGCCAGAGGCTCCCCGACGGGGAATCGAACCCCGGTCTCCCGCGTGACAGGCGGGTATACTAACCACTATACTATCGAGGATAAGATCATCAATCCCGAGTTAATTAAGTATTTGGAGTGCAACGGACTTCTGAATGATCGCCAATACGGATTTCGTGGCAGACGGTCCACGGGAGACCTTTTGACACTTATAACCGATATATGGACATGTTACGGACCTCTCGTCCATGTCCCCACCCAACATCCACTAATTTTTTCAACTTTCCCCTTTCTACCTGTAAATGAAAAAAATATCGTCAAGTAGCTAATTTGCATAAACTACTTTATGCAAATTCTACTTGGCAGAAAATATAATAAAAAAGGCGTTGGCGCCGAATAAAAAATAAAAACGTCAACCGCAAAAGATATAAAAAATTAGACAGAAGGCTAGAGATTTTCTGCCAGCAAAAAAGGAGCATAAGAAAAAAAAAAGATAATAAAATTAAATTACAAAATACTTGACGTACTCGTATTACAAGAACGAGTGCAACAGTTGGGGATAGGTATCAGAAACGCGACCGCACTGGGTTCCATTGCAATTCTTTACAAAAATCAGGATATGATCAATTGTTGTCAACATTATCATCAACAGGCTAGTCACCTGAACAGGGGGAGTCAAGAATTCAACTCCCCCTGCAACCTGTATGCCAGTGCCCAGCAACAACGACCGCTCCACGGTGCGTACAAGTAAGTCACTTTACTTACCCTTACTATATCTTTTACAAATTCTTAAAATATTATACAAGAGACATCTGCAATTGAGTGGCATGGTGAGTCAAGAGTGGTCGCATTAGATATACCCAAGGCTTTTGACTCCGTCTGGCACGAAGCATTGCTGAGCAAGCTTCGTTCATACGGACTTTAACAGCAGCTTTGCGACTGGACGTAGAGATTCCTTGAAAATCCATCGATCCGGGTTGTTGTGGATGGAAAGTCTTCAGATCTGTATCCCGTTATTCCGGGGTGCCTCAAGATTCTATTTTGGCTCCAGCCTTGTATTTGCTTCACATAAATGATTTGTTGGAGACAGCGGATAACAGAGGGTTCAGTTTTGCGAATGATAGTATGGTTGTTTCCTTTTTTCGACTGATTGACCGATGTGTGCACCAACGTCGCACCAGATGAGATGTAGACAGATCGACTGTCTGAATCGGGATGTGGATAAGGTACTGCAGTAGGGAAAGGCCAATCTCGTCGACTTCAATGCAACGAAGATTCAATATACAACATACACAAATAAACTGGATCATCGGTTCCACCGCTGATGGTGAACGGCCAGGGCCTCGAACCTGTGGAAAGCATGAAACGGGTCGGCGTCACGGTCTGTGGGAATGTATCGTGACATAAACACGTGCCAAACATCACCAGGTCCGCTTATGGAAAACTGAGTTATCTTGTTAGAGCCAAAAAATATTTTATCCTGGCCCAACTTTTTCTCCTGTATTAATCTCAAATTAGATCAACGCTCGAATATTGCTTTCATATTTGGAGCACCGCTTTTAAACATACTCTTGTAGTTATCTGAAAAGCCCTACCACCTTTTCTCCCATTCATACATCCTAATCCAAATAATCCTACATCAAAATCTAAATCCAAAAATTCGCAATAAACGAATCAAATATTCGCTTATCGCTTTGCATTTGCCCCACGGCATAATCTAAATTCAAAATCCAGAAATATATTATCTTAATCTGGTAAAATCCCTCATAAGTTAAATAAACCAAACCCATGGAAAATCGAACCAGATGTTCAAATTGCCATAAACAAACAAAACCCAAATTCCATTACATATCCTCATATGCACGATAGTTTCATGAGAATTCAGACAACTGAATTCTTATCTTAAACAAACATTGAGCATCCTACTCAGTGTACCAACACCGGGATTTGGTATGGAATCGTGCATTTCCGAGATACAAATCTCGATTTGTTTCCCTTTATAAAAGAAACGTAGAGTGATCTCGCGGCCGCAGTATCCTACTATTCTTTGTGCCAGACGGCAGTATCTGGATGTCCATGGTGCCGAGTAGAATCAGAAATAAAGAAAAGAGAACTTCTAGTAAGTAAAACCTAGTTTCATTTTGACCAATCCCCACTTCAAGCAACCCCAGCGGAGACGAGGACTGTGAAAGCCGAAAAAGCAACAGGACGTTGCTCTTCCCTCAGGCTCTGAGGAAGCACGGCGGCGACCACAGTAGGACTTTCTCAGGAGCGGTCTAAGTGATCCCTTCTCCTTTTAAGGACTAGGAGACACGCTCCCTGAACAAACTACACCCTCGATCTACTTGAGAGCATACCGAGATCAGCGATGCTCCTGATCGGGGACACGGGGCTGATGTCGGGACTGCAATCGCTATCACATCGAAGGCGCGTAGCTGACCTCTGTCTGTTTTACAAAAATTATTAGGGGGACTCTTTTTCGGAGATTCATGGTATTGTTCCACGCAATTCGGTTTATATGCGCTCCGCGAGACAAACCGCTTTGCGCATCCCCCTACGGTGCGAACATTTCTGCATCAGAACTTGTTCAATTACAGAGCGGGGAAGCTGTGGAATTCCCTCTCTGAGCGAGTGTTTCCGGAGCGTTACAACCTACAACTGTTCAAGAAGAACTACAAAAATTATTTGATCACATCTCGGGGTGGCGACTCGGCACTATAGGTTCCGAGAGAAGTGTAATAAAAAAAATCGCCCTTCTATGCTACAAACCGAGCGACTCCGATTTTGTCTTCCTTCACACATGTACTTTATTGTGCAGTTGACACCATTCTATGCGTGCTATCGTCACCAAACTTGATATGTCCACAATTCTTCTCCCTTTGTTCGCCTGCAATGACAGTAATGACAGTCTCCATTGAATACCAGTCGCATGGAAGTCAGCGAATAAGAAGCCAATTCCCAAAAATGATGATCAATCTTTTCACTCACGTCGCCCTGTACTGTAAGGTACACATGTATGTGTGAGCATTGGTTCATTCATGGGAAGAAACTATGAGAACGAATCTACAACAAAGAAAGGGCATAATGTGCATCTTTACGATGTGAGTTCGGCTAAGCAAACAAGCCGAATCTCATTGGATGCTCATTGGGTCTTTGTTTGCTCATGCTTCGAGGTCATGAGGAACGGATCCAGGGAAATTAAAAGACAACGGGACCGTATAGCTCGTTGTCTAGGATGTGCATAGCGGCTAAATAAATAGACGACGATGCATCGAAGAAATACTGTTAAAAGAAAAGATGGGACGGGGGCATCATAAAAGTCTTAGCTGAGTGATGCCCTTGTGTAAATAGCCGAATAGCCATTAGAAGGAAGTGCTAATGGATTACAATACTTTATACAATGAGAATTGTATATCGTATCTTGGGTCGGTGGCCGAAACGAATCCCTTGCTTGCATTTGCATGTGCAGGGAAATTCGTTTATGGCAAAGAACGACATTTGTGATTATTTATTCGTGTAGACGAGGGATCATGGTCTGGTAAATGCCCGCTGAACAAACAAGCTGCCCGACGCTGCTTTGGCAGTTGGACAATGAATCGCCAGCCAATATGTATGTAAGACATTGTTGTACACATGTGGGGCTGGGAATAGCCAACTCAATGTTAAGATTCCCTGATTATGCGGTTACATTATATGTGAACCGATAAGCTTTCTTTTCAGGGATATGCTGTTTGGAACAGAATTCTTAAAAGGAATTTTGAATTCGAAGGGTCAAATAACAAAGTCAAATTTCTTGAGGAATACTGACGGAACAGGATAAGTACCTTGGGTACTATTAGTGGATGCTTTTAAAGTTCAGAGAAGAACAAACATTGCAAAAGTAGAAAAAGGGGATTGAAACTTTTCAATTCATCGAAGAGCAAACACACAATTTCCAGATATCTGCAACAAAGTTGGTGCAGCCTGTAGGATACTTCGATTACATCATGATTTATACTGACGACCTTACTAATGACCTTCTATGAAACCTGTTCCCGTAAATATTAGCCTTAACTTTTAAATAGGTAAATATTGCTCTTCTTCCACTCCAGTCTGCTCCCAGTCCTGAAAATGTATCTCAAAAGTAGTTTAAATCATCACACCTTCATGAAATAAATGAAAAATCCACCCTCCACTGAAGCCACTTAAAAAATTATTAGGTCCAACCCTCTGCATGGCATAAAAGAAACACTTTTGTCGTGTGCCCTGCAGGAGAAAACATAAAAAGGGATTAAAAGTCTCCCAGCAGCAATAAACACAACAAGGCCAACAAGGATTACGCCAACAAATGCCTATGCAAATGAGAAAAGAATTGCTACAGTCGTTTATGTTGACACCTCCTTAAAGGAGCTACCTTACTCTCTGGCTCGTGATTAATTATCCCATGGCAACAGAGTATTCGTTACCGTTTGAAAATTTATTCTTATAACTCCCTTGGCGGAAATCCGTTGTGCGCTAAAGGAATAAATCTCACCGAAGCTTCCTAGATCTTAAAGCGAAACTCGTCTTCGGGATAAAGAAGATGAAATACTCGTACAACTCATTTAATTTGTTGCAGCAACGACTCAAATGTAGCAAGCAATCCGATCCGCCTTGAAGGATCTGCCGGCCGACAGATGCGTCATATCACAGACTATGATTAATTGAGGTCATCGTAGATTTGAGTGGCCCCCGCTAACATATGAGTCGGACGCAATATGCCGTGAAATGACAGGATTGACCGCAACAAATGTGGGAGATTGGAGTTTTATGTCAATTTTATGGAAATCGGTTCATCGAATGCCACTTTCTCGTATGCTTTTGTGGACATCATTTGTGAAGATTAAATAATAAAAAGTGAATTTGGTGCATGCGGTGCGTGCGGCACTGACGAAGGACACAATGGTCTACGATTAATCTTGGATTTCATCCTACCTTAAATATCTCCATTGGATGTGATGGATAAGAGTGTGACATCAAGGGTATGATGACCTTTTTAGAATTGTTCCCAAATTGGGTGTGTTCGTGGTATATGGAAAGGGATTGCGGGTCGTCACGTGTCATTTGCGCATTGATTCACATATCTCCTAATGGTATCTCAAGTTACCATTTATTTAGAAGTTCCCGCTCAAAAAATTATAATGGTGATAGTTGGACGGAACTGTTAACAAACAAAATTGTCGGTTGTATAGCATTAGGAATCCTAAAAGTATTGACGGTTTATCTCCTCGCGACCAACAGTTAGTATTGTGTTTGTGCTGATTTAGACATCGGATAAACGTGGTCAAACAGCAACCGCTAATTAAGTGTGTTATCGGATAACAGACTTTTTGAGAGCGATTCTTCATAAAAGTGTTATGGATCCCTTCCGGTTGTAACAATATGGTGCTCCACCACTCACAGCTAAAACTACATTCGGTTTTTTCAAGTCATTGTCTCTCTGTCGTTGGTGTCAAAAATTGGTGGTTGTGATTGGCCTCCGCGATCGCCTGATTTGTAGTCACCAGGCTTCATCTTGTTGGGACATTTGAAGTCAAAGGATTGTATTAACAAAGCAAGGACACTAGTCGAACTAAGGGTCATCCCCCGTTGGAAAATAGCTGCCATATCGGCCGAAATACTGGCCAATGTAGCGGAAATTGTCAAAAAAACGGACACGTTATGCCATTCGAACTCATGGCAACCATTCGCGCGATATCGTATTCACAAAGTTTTTTTTCTTTTTTTTTTAATAATATCCTTTATTAGATATAGAATAGTACAATCTTAACAATTTAATTTAATACTATGTTTAAATTGTACTTAATTTAGTTTAATTAAGTAAAACGTGTAAGGGTTTACGGACCAGTGTTCAGCTCCCAAGTCGATTTTAGTATGTTAGATTTTACATGTTAATTCATGAAGTGTGGTCCGTTTTAGCCGTCTCAATTCGTGGGTAATATCCAAGCGCTGAGTAGCTTCTACGTAGGTGTGATTATCTAGACCTCTTTCGTGTTTGACAGCATATTCTTGGATAACTTCATAAATCCATTTGATCTCTAGGTCATCATGTATTTCCTGATTTGTCACAAGACGGTAGGCATTGGTGATAATGCGAAGAAATTTGTTCTGCCTTCGTTGAATTATATCTCTATTGGATTGCCTTGCCATCATTTTTCGAACATCTTTCATATACCGTCGACTGGATACAGATCAACCACCCAGCTTATGAAATTGTTGTCCTTGGTGATTTTAATGTGTATAATTCCGGCTGGTTGTTACATTCTAACAGAACCGACGAGGCTGGGAGGCTGGCGGAGATGTTTGCTACAAGTCACAACTTGACTCAACTCGTGGGGGAGCCAACGCGAGTGCCGGATGCCCGAGGCGATTATGTGAACACCCTGGATTTGCTTTTGACATCCCAACCGAGTATTTATACCGTAGAGGTTTCTACGCCATTGGGAAACTCAGATCACTGCTTGGTATCTGTCGCGCAAGCACTTGCATATCAACCGAATAACCGGCCTAGGCAACTTCGCCATGTATGGAAGTATGGGGATGCTAACTGGGACGATGTGCGGGATTTCTTCGCATCCTTCCCATGGTCCGAGGTGTGCTTCGGAAACTCCGATGTTAACGCTTGCGCGGAGTCAGTATCAGAGATTATTCTCCTGGGGATGGAGATGTATATTCCACATTCCAACAAGCGAAGTTCGTCTGATAAACCTTGGTTTGATAAAAAATGCGAGGTTATTACAGCGGCAAGAAATAGAGCTTTTAAGCAATGGCGCTCCAATCCCACCGATGTTAACAGAACGAATTTTGTTAGAATCAGAAACGCGTGCAACCAGACGATTGATACTGCGAAGAAAGCTGACAACGACAGGGTGATCAATAAGCTCCTTCGGTGCCCAACTGGTTCGCGTTCCTTCTGGTCAATGGCAAAGGCTATCAGCGGTAACTTCGCATCCTCCTCATTTCCTCCGTTGGTGACAGACAGCGGGACGTTAGTCGCGAATTCAAAGGACAAAGCTAATGTGTTCGCGAATTTATTTTCCGCGAATTCAAACCTCGACCCCGGCCTTTTCGATGCTGCCAGTTCGATGACTCGTAGTCCATTGTCATTAAGAGTTCTCATGCAAACTATGGGAACCTGTGTAATGCCTGAAAACCGGCCCCGACCTATTTTTGCATTCAAATCAAAAGATTTTCACATTGTATCTTGGGCAGGCATTGGGGGTCCGTTCGACGTTCTCGTAGTATTCTTCTTTTTCGTCGTCAGAGAACTCCTCTGTAGGTCCGTGAACGTTTATGAGGCTTATGTTCTTAAACTTGCATCGCACGCGAAGAGTGCATAGTCTTTCGTTGAATGCATTAAAACCGATAATGGCAGGCTTCAGTTTTTGGCTGACTAGAAAGCCTACCCCGAGCACATGGTGTTTTGCATGACAGCTGTAATAAATGTCATACTCGTGAATAACACCACACCCCGTCCATCTTATTTCTTGTAATGCTGTTATGTCAGCCTTATATTCGGACAGGGCATTGGCTAGCTGCTGTGCAGCTCGAGCTCTGTATAGTGAGCGGACGTTCTATGAGAAAATTCTTAAATCGTTTAGCCATTTTCGTTTCCGTGGTCGTCGTGTATCCGGTCCATATCCGAGGCTTGTTAAATTTGGCATAAATTCGTTTTTACGGGCATGGTTATTAGCCTTGTGCCTGTTGTGCTCTCTGGTGAGAAATAGTTATACTTACAGGAGAGGAACAATTGAATTGTTAATAGTTAGGTGTCTGTAATTAGTATACTTTCTATGTCTTCTAATTGCTTATCTTCTGTGTTTTTTTTCTATCTTTCTTTTTCTCCAGTCCTATCTCCGAACAAAGATCTCGGCCAATTTTCAACTATTGAATTCAAATAACACACACGCTATTGCTGGTCTTCTTTTAACTTTTATTGTTCTTCCTTAATATCTTTTTCTATTTTGATTTTAAACAATTCTTTAAACATTTTTGATTTCTTCATTTTAAACTGTTCTTTCCTTTTTTCTTATTTAATTTTGAATTGTTGTTAAGCTGCTTTTCCTTTTTGTTTTAAACTGTTCTTTAAACTTTTTCTATTTAATGTTGAATGGCTGTTAAACTGTTTTTAACTTTTGTTTTAAACTGTTCTTAAAACTTTTTCTATTTAATGTTGAATAGTTCTTAAACTGTTTTTTCCTTTTGTTTTAAATAATTCTTTAAGGTTTTTCTAGTTAATTATGAATGGTTGGTAAACTGGTTTTTCTTTTTGTTTTAAACTGTTCTTTAAACTTTTTCTATTTAATGTTGAATGGTTGTTAAACTGTTTTTTCCTTTTGTTTTAAACTTTTTCTATTTAATGTTGAATGATTGTTAAACCGTTTTTTCTTTTTGTTTTAAACTATTCTTTAAACTCTTTCTAGTTAATTTTAAATTGTTGTTAAACTAGTTTTTCTTTTTATTTTAAACTGTTCTTTAAACTTTTTCTAGTTAATTTTAAATTGTTGTTAAAACGTTTTTTCTTTTTGTTTTAAACTATTCTTTAAACTCTTTCTAGTTAATTTTGAATTGTTGTTAAACTGTTTTTTCTCTTTGTTTTAAACTGTTCTTTAAACTTTTTCTATTTAATGTTGAATAGTTCTTAAGCTGTTTTTTCCTTTTGTTTTAAATACTTCTTTAAGGTTTTTCTAGTTAATTATGAATGGTTGGTAAACTGGTTTTTCTCTTTGTTTTAAACTGTTCTTTAAACTTTTTCTATTTAATGTTGAATGGTTGTTAAACTGTTTTTTCCTTTTGTTTTAAACTTTTTCTATTTAATGTTGAATGGTTGTTAAACCGTTTTTCTTTTTGTTTTAAACTATTCCTTAAACTCTTTCTAGTTAATTTTAAATTGTTGTTAAACCAGTTTTTCTTTTTACTTTAAACTATTCTTTAAACATTTTCTAGTTAATTTTAAATTGTTGTTAAACCGTTTTTTCTTTTTGTTTTAAACTATTCTTTAAACTCTTTCTAGTTAATTTTGAATGGTTGTTAAACTGTTTTTTCTCTTTGTTTTAAACTGTTCTTTAAACTTTTTCTATTTAATGTTGAATAGTTCTTAAACTGTTTTTTCCTTTTGTTTTAAATAATTCTCTAAGGTTTTTCTAGTTAATTATGAATGGTTGGTAAACTGGTTTTTCTTTTTGTTTTAAGCTGTTCTTTAAAAGTTTTTCTATTTAATGTTGAATGGTTGTTAAACTGTTTTTTCCTTTTGTTTTAAACTTTTTCTATTTAATGTTGAATGGTTGTTAAACCGTTTTTTCTTTTTGTTTTAAACTATTCTTTAAACTCTTTCTAGTTAATTTTGAATGGTTGGTAAACTGATTTTTCTCTTTGTTTTAAACTGTTCTTTAAACTTTTTCTATTTAATGTTGAATGGTTGTTAAACCGTTTTTTCTTTTTGTTTTAAACTATTCTTTAAACTATTTCTAGTTAATTTTAAATTGTTGTTAAACTGGTTTTTCTTTTTATTTTAAACTGTTCTTTAATCTTTTCCTATATATGTTCGCTCCCATCCTCCCATTTTGAAATGGATGGCAATTGCGATATTGGTCTATAAGACTTCTTCTGCTGGTTTATCTGATTTCTTGAGCATTGTTATCTGGGCTGTTTTGAATGAATTCGGAATGTATCTTAGTCGAAAGCAAGCATTAAACAAATATGTTAGCATAATTACAGCTTTTCGAGGTAATTCCTTGTACACGCCAGATGATATTTCAGCGATACCTGGTGCTTTTTTGTGGTTCAAACTTTTGTCGATTTCTTCGAAATCTCCATTGGGGTCACTGGTTTGATTGTTTGCTCACTTTGATACTTGGGTGAAGGATCAATACTAGTGTGGATGTTGTGTGGTTTGAACACTGCCGCCCAGTGTTGTGCAAACATTTCAACTTTATCTTCAGTCCTGCGTACCCACTATCCCTGCGCATCCTTTATAGGTGGCACTTGAATAAGGAAACGTTTAAACTTACGTGTTGCCTTCTAGAGAGAGTAATCCGTATCCGCTGATGGATTTAGCTCACTTAGGTACTCATCTATACAACTCTGTTTATGTTCTTTAATTAATTTGTTAACTAGATTGCTCACCTTGTTAAATATTTTTTTAACGTTAGGGTGCCTGGATCTGTGCCAGGTTCGTCTAGCTTTGGGCCTGTCTTTGATTAGATCTCTAATCTCAATAGGGTATGTGGTTGCTGGTTCTGGTTTATCACTTGGCACCGGAGTTGCTGTTGCGGCTGCGCCTTGTAGTGTTTCGATGAATTGTTGTAGTTCTTGTTCCAATTCTTCACAATCTTGAAGTTTAACGTTTAATTCAATCTGATTGTCAAGCTCTTTTCGGAAATTTTTCCAATCTGTATATCTGGAAAAAAACAAATCATTATGGAAAATTTAACAAGCCTCAGGACTTGCTAAATAAGGCCAAGACCGGTCCCCGGTTGTAGTGCCAATGATGATGATGATATTTGTTAGTAAGATTTAGTTTTCTATTCTTTCTGGGAACAGCTGCATTCAATCTTAGTAGTACTGGAGTGTGGTCAGACGTTAAATCAATTAAACTATCCGTTTCAATATAAATCGATGACACTCCTTTCGAAATAAAGAAATCGATCAAGTGAGGTTTTGTTGCTATCACTAGTCCAGTATGTTGGTGAACAAGAAGAATGAAATTCGCACTTTGCTTCTTTGATGGCTGTAAGCAATTCTTTTCCCTTGCCTGGAGTAATCAACCTTGATCCCCAAGCAATGTGCTTGACATTAAAATCTCCACCAATTATAATTGTTGGTCCGAGCTTCTTGAAGATATCCGTGAATTGTTGTTTTGAAATTGTGTGTCTAGGTGGGCAATATACAGCACCTACATTTAAATCAGCTCCATTAAGGTTAATAGTAACAATGGAGGCTTGCATAAATGTTTCTTTTATTTCTTCTTGTTGGAAGTGATGTAAATTTTGTTTTATTATCAGAGATGTACCTCCACGGGCACGGTCGCTGGGGTGCGTAGTCCAATAGGCCATATAACCCTTGATTTTTATGAAGCTCATATGAGAAAAGTTTGTTTCAGGTATCAGTGCAATATCTATGTTGTGCTCTTTTATAAATATTTCTAGTCCTTGAGCTCTTTGGTTGAGCCCATTTGCGTTCCAAATGATTATTATTAGGAGTCGATTACTCATTGTGTTTATTTCTTGGGTTTCTTGGTCGGAGATTTTTGAACATTTTCAAGTTTACCTTCCCTTTCTGTTAGCTGGTTGATGCTTTTTGATGTCGCCCTGGAATACACTGAACATCTTCATCATATCCATGGTGGTAGACTCGTTATTCAGATAGGTCGTTGTCTGCTTTCTCGTTTGGTTTATTGTTCATTTGTGCGTTGAAACTACCAGTTATGGTTGGCCTCCCCCGCTCTGTATTTTTTGATTGCAGTCTTTGAGCGACTGTAGTTTTCTTTCGATGCTGAGCTTTTAATTGTTTTTGATCCACTGAGCATCCCTTGTAACACACTGGATGGCCATTCTCGTGGCAAAGCGCACATGTTGCTACGCTGTTGCGTTGTTTCGAGCATTGGGTTGTGTGGTGAGGCCCAGCACACTTAACACATTTTGAATTATAGTTGCAGACATTTTTTGTATGACCAACCTGTTGGGCAATTATTACATTGACGTATCGATCTGACCTTTTTGGGTGGTTCAATCAATACTTTACACCATAATAATTCTTGGATTTCATAAACTGATTTGTTATTCTCTTTTTGGACTATACCGGCATAAAACAATGGGAAGGCTTTAAAGATTTTTTTCTCCATTATTTTACGTGGTGCTTTTTCTGATGTTTGTTACCTTTATGACTTCATGATTTAGTGAGCATTATTAATTTGCAATCATGTCTATGGACATTGAAGCTGGAAGTCATCTGATTACGAATCTAAATAGTTTCTCATTTTTTAGTTGATACTCGTATGATACTTTAAGTCTTCGGTTCTTACATCCGTCTTAAGGGATTGTAATGTCTCTTTAACTGCTCTGTATACATTTTCTATTTCGCATGTTATTTTCATGTCATTACTAGATAATGCTTTCAATTGAATTTTGTCTTTCACTACAGACAAAACGGCATTTCTAATTGCATGAAAATCTCTTATATTCCTCACATTGCTTGGTGGTGGCAGGGGAAGTTTCCTTTCTTTGGTAACCTCATTTGTTGATTCACGAACAGACTTCATATTGTTTACAGTCGGTATTGTATTTTGTTTATGACTGTTATCAGTTTTTCTTTTCTTAGAAACTGCAGAGGTTTCCCTTTCCAACTCTTCTTTGTCTGTATGGTATTCTGTTGGCAAACGGATAGTGGCACATACCTGTGATTGCATTTGGTTTTCCATTGTGTTGATTTTGTGAAGCATTTCATTTATCATCGCTTGTTGTTGTTGGCATATAGCTGCTTGTTGTTGGTATGCTGCTACTAGCTTGTGGGGGTTTATAGCGTTTGAAATAATAGTGAAGAAGAACGTGTCATTCGAACTGACGCTATGACAGTTAGAATCACCAAAAATTGTACCTGAGCGCTACCCATCAGGCTACTGGCCGTGTTTTAGATTTTGATTTTTAAACTCGACTATACTCTACTGATGTGAATTGTTATGTTATCGCTATGGTATACGGCTCTGATGTATTTTTCTTATTCGATTTTCGTTCGGTGTTCTTCACTACTTTGCTTGTGAATTGTGTGTGTATCTGTTAGAGACGCCACACCACTCCCTTTCCAGTAACTTCGTTACGATCAGCTTCGGTGCGAGAGAATGTCGGAGCAAGCGAGTGTGCCTTGGTGCTCTATGCGAAAGTCATGGTCGTGTGTGAAGTTCTATTTACTACGGGAAGTGTGTGCTGTGTGTACAGACCACGTCGTAGTCACCAATTATAGCGTACAGAATAATGGTGAAGAAGAACGTGTGATTCGAACTGACGCTATGACAGTTTGAATCACCGAAAATTTAGCCTAAGCGTTACCCACCAGGCTACTGCGCGATTTTAGAATTTAATTTTTAAACTCGACTACATTCCACTGATGTGAATTGTTGTGTTATCGCTATGGTATACGGCTCTGATGTATTTTTCTTATTCGATTTGCGTTCGGTGTTCTTCACTATTTTGCTTGTGAATTTTTTGTGTGTCTGTTAGAGACGCCACAGGTTCTCTATACCACATGGAGAACCAACCCGCTATTTCGACCGCTTTCAGCGCGTCGTTTCTACCCTTATTCCCCTTATAAGCTATTCCACCTGTAAATCATGTTAAACGGACACATACTAAACTCATTATCCTATGCAGATAATGCATAATTGAGTTTAGCTATCTTTTCGCCATACGGCAACCCCATTTCGCTAAACCTTGAGATTTCGACCGGAAATCGCATCATGTCGGTTAGCACCGGCATAGATCAGACTACGACGTTGTTGCATAATCATGCAACCGGTGGGGAAATTATCAAAGCATTTCATTTAGTTCCCATGATCAGATTTCCCTAGCCAATTCGGCGTCCTATTCACTTTCTCCAGACACTCCATTCGCTGGGGGTCAATGCTCTCTTTTCGCAGGTGAATAGCACCAGCCCAATTTTCCTCTCCTTCACAGTTCTGTCTCTCCACAGGCCAATGCACGCCGAGGTCACCACATTCACCGAATTGGGTCAGTGGGCCAGTCACAGAGCTGCATTGATTCATACACACACAACCAAACCCACCCCGAGATCATAGTACTTTGTGTTTCTATTCTCTCATTCTCCCATGTTCGTCGACTATCGAATTAACAGATGTATTCACCACACATCGACGGGCGTGGCAATGAGAGAGCAGAAGTATGATCTCTATTGGTTGTCCTGTGTGCAAAAATTAAATTAACCATCTTCATCCCTTGCTCAGTCAGTCGTTATTTAACTACCGCGGCGTGTGCATTCTGGTTTACATGGTCGAGCTCCAAGTAAAGGGAAAGACATGTCTGTCGGCAATATGAGTATCAACAATCATACCCATTAAAGAGTTAAAACAAGTTTCATTTTAAATTAGATCCATTCCAATTCCGTTCGGTCAGCAAGTTTTTATTGTTCGATTTTATGCACACAGTCTTAACTCGCGGAAATTCCCCCGTGGCGTACTCACTTAGTGTGTTGGTGTGCCTTACATTCTGCTCCTTCATCTCAACGATATTCTTGGATTATCGCACGCATGTACGGATTAACACAGTGAAAGTCCTACTGAAGAACGTGCCCGTGTTGTGTTAGACACACTTCTGAACCCCACAAGCTGTTCATACGTCATCATGTAGCCGTTATTCGTATTACTTAGCAGGATATTTTGTTGGTTGAATGATGTAGTGTCCATTATTATTATTATGTATTATTTTACTTGCTTTTTTTGTGTGTATTCGATGTGTGGCGAGGAGCGCGATATAAAACGTGTTTGCCGTTCGAACGTTAAGTGAACACTGATATTCACAAAGTGATGTAAATAAATGTTCTTGAATTGAATTACATAATTATTACTTGAACAACAAAAAACCCTTTTTTTAATGATTTTTTTTTTCAGAAACATATGCGCTCGCTTGTGTTGGCCTACCTTGTACATGGAGCAACCGGGGGATTCGTGCTAGGAAAAGGTTATTTAGACTAAAGAATTCTATATACGGACTGCAGCGAAATGGGAAATGCTGAGACGACCATTTGAATGAGTCTTGGAAAAGTTTGGGACTCACTCAAAATAAGAGCGATCCTTGTGTTTATGAGGAAAACATGAACGATGAGAGAGCAGCATTAATCGGCTGTGTGAATGATATGCTTGTAATAACTGATAAAATCATAGCATTACATATTCTAGTAGAGGGCGCACACAAGTAACCTAGAGTGATCGGGTCAAGTAAGGGTTAAAAAATTCCTTAGAACAACGTATCTTAAATTGTAGAGCAGAATAGGCCTTAAGGATTATGTCAATGTGTAAGAGGAAATTTAGATCCCTGTCACATATAGTGCCACGGTCGCGAATCGAGTGACCAGAGAACTGAGGTTGGTTGAGTAACAAGTACGGGGGTTAAGAGGAAAGAGTGAGCTTCCATGAAAGCGTGATTGATTGGCATTTACCAACATTAACTTCCAAGCAATTCTTCTATCACCAAATCGAAAAGTTGTCAAGGTATGATTGGAGAAGGGAATAATCGAGTGGAGAACAGATAGTATTGAAAAATTTAGTACCGTTGACGTAAAGAGAGATACATGAATGCTTGATTTTGCATATTATTGTCTTTTATGGTTAGAATAAAGAGGAGAGGATCTAATCGACTACTCAGAGGGACATCCGAGGCGGCGACAAAAGACTTTGATAGAGGGAATCTGAAGGGTACTATACAGAGCCAATTAGTCAAATATGAAGAAATCCAATTAGGCACTATGGGTTGAAAACCAAGCCAGGATAGGCGTCTACTTTGCCATTCTCTAAAACTAGGCTAGACGTGTGCGGGGAGGGAATTCAATTAGTGGTAGTAGACCTACTACCAAAAAAGCTATGTTACCCAGTCGACACAAGAGTTTTGCGTACACAAAAAAAACCAAATTAATATTTAGTCAAACTGGTAAATTGTTGAAAATCTAACAGTGTAAACGCTTATTGTTGAATTGTACATAAGATTTATTTTAGTTCATAATAAAAAGCAAAGTTAAGCCCCGTCGTTACTCCTGATTGGGTGTTATCCCATAATGTATGTTTCAATTATTTCCTAACAAGTAGAACACTGCTGGACAAAGAATGGTGTGTTGAGCGAGCAGAGAAAAAGACCATTTAATTTTAAAACAAACCGGTAATCCACTCTTCCCGGAGAACCGAAAGCACGGTGGTGCACCCAAAAAATATTATAATAGGACGATAGCTCGACACATCGCCTTTGTCTCTATTTTGAAGTATTGGGGAGATGAAAGAAACTTTCTGGTAGCGAATTTGTGGGGGTTGTTTTAGCATATCCCAAGAACCACCCATTTCCCTTAATTCAACTCCCTATTCCTCGCCCAATAGAGACCTCTTAGCTTACTTGCAATCGGGCAGCGTTAAGCTACCTTTCAATCATTCTAATCACCTGAAAAACAACCCATGGCAAGACCATCATCTTTCCATGGCATCAAGTAACATTGCTGTATTCCCTTAAGCGTAATCGGTACCTCTGGTCGGCACCCATGACCACTACGAACCATTAGAGAATCTACCCGGGTCCTCTTGCTGGCTATCACACACACAGCAATCCCCTGTGTTTACTTTTCCCAACAATCCGTTGGTCCAAAGACAAGCCTGGCAAGTTGCTTGCTTGCAGATTTGCAAGCCAAACTTCCTATGATCGGTCGCCTAACCGATAACCGATCATCGAATTGGATACGACCATAATGGTTATCCAAACAATCAGATCCGTTTTTTAAACCAAACATATACTCATCCACCCTAGCGCCTGCTATCGTGGACGAATTTTCTCTTGATATAACATTAACAGAAAAATTCTATCCAGGCAATATGCCTCTATTGCTTTCGATAGCAATACATTTAGCCTCTGATGCATGAACATACGAGGGTTGCCTTTTATATTTCGGGATTAGAGAACAAAAACAAATATTGATCATCGAAAATCACTTTATTGTTTTTCAAAATATTCCCCATGAAGATCTATACACTTTTGCATGCGTTTGAACCAATTGTCGAAGTACTTTTGCCACTCTGATTGAGGTATCTCCAACACATGCATTCTGAATGCAGCAACCGCTTCTTCAGGTGTCGAAAAACGTTGACCTCTCAGTTTGTTTTTTACGTACGGGAATAAAAAGAAGTCATTCGGTGCCAAGTCAGGACTATACGGCGGATGACCCATCAAATCGATGTTCTGGGTGCTCAAAAATGCAGTTGTCGCAGCCGATGTGTGAGAGCTCGCATTGTCGTGGTGAAGAGTGATCCGTCTTCGGCGGTTGGTTTTCCTGATTTCTTGGAAGACAACTGGCAAACAAATGGTTGTGTACCACTCAGAATGGACTGTTCTGCGTTGTTCTAGTAGTACGGTTGCGACATGTCCAGTTTTTCCGAAAAAACAGGCGACCATTTGCTTGGAAGTGTTTCGTGCGCGAACAACTTTTGTTGGATTTGGCTCATCTTGAAACACCCAGACAGTCGACTGCTGTTTACTTTCGGGCTCATACGCGTAAATCCACGATTCATCACCTGTCACGATGTCATAGACGTGTTTCGAAGCACCGCGACGGTATTTTTTGAGCATTTCTTTCGACCAATTGACACGAGCCTTTTTTTGGACGATTGACAAATTGTGTGGGATCCAACGCGAACAAATTTTTTTGACAGTCAAATGTTTATGCAATATTGAATGTATGCTGGTCCCACTAACGCCTAAGGTTGTCTCAATCTCACGATAGGTCACATGACGATCTTCCAATATCAGTTCGCGCACAGCATCAATGGTTTTCGGAACAACAACTGATTTCGGACGACCTTCACGAAATTCATCTTGGAGTGAACTACGACCACGATTGAATTCACCATACCATCGATAAACACTGGTCCCTAATGGAGCTTCATCGCCAAAAATTGAATTAAGTTCATCCACGCACTGTTGCTGAGTTAATCCACGCCGAAATTTGTAAAAAATAATCGCACGAAAATGTTGACCATTTAATTCCATTTTTGGGCCGAGTTGAATCTTTTAAGTTACTGTAAACAACACAAATAGCGCTCGTATGTCAAAACGTTCTGAGTGCGTATAACCTCAAAAATGACCAACTTTACGACAGAGCTGTCAATTGCCGGATTGCAACGCTAGGGTTGCCAAATCCCGAAACATAAGAGGCAACCCTTGTATTCTTTGAACAGCTGCCTGATGGGATTCCCTTCTTCGCATCCCGCCTCCGATGCATTTTTCGTTGTCCTCGCTTCCAATGTATGGACATTCAATCATATCTGCACGATCATATTGGAAATCCTTCCAATAGGACTTAAGTCGATTTTTCATTGGTCACCACCAAAAACAAAGATCTGATTTGCTTTCTACCACATCGGTGGACATCAGTGCGACTGGCGATATGATTGGTGTAACGGCACCAGGAGTCAGATTTTATTCGCCCAACTAGACAGACGAGTCAAATTTCATCCCCTGTCGGGTACTCACACGTTGCTGGGGTCGTTTTCACACAGTGGAGTGCGCTACAATCGGGATCGGGTCTTGGCCTTATTTAGCAAGTCTCTAGGCTTGTTAAATTTTTCATAATAATTTATTTTTACGGGCAAGGTTATTAGACTTGCGCCAGGAGTGCACATACCGATCCGATAAAGTCTCTGCGCGAGTACAATAGATCATCATTGCTAGTAAAAACCCTTTTTTTCATTTCTTTGCTCTGTTCATCGTGTGTCGAATTGAACTATTAATTAATAAATAAAGAGTGTCGCGATTATTCTAAAATTAACAATTTGAAGTGTCTTTATTCCCAAATAACATTCTAAACTGTAAAACTGAAAGGAAAATATTATATTTATAATAAATAAATAAAAAGCAGTGATCACCACCAACTCCAAGTGTTTTATTCTTTGTTTCTTCAAGGCGAACAGCTGCTGCGAGCAGTAGGACGAGTGTGTGCATCTTGAAGGATTATCTAATGTGTCGATAGTGGAGTATAAAATAAAAGAACTTAATAACGTGTTTCACTCCTGCTATCTTCTCTGGTGCAATTAGTGTTTTGTCTATTCCTCGCTGGGTGTTTTGCTGAACCCACCCCAGTGCTGGCGTACGAGTAAAATTAACCCCACAAATTCACCTTGAGAATCCACTCCGAGTAAATATAGTATGCCTTTGGGGTTTCCCTCGTAAACTGCGAACCACACAATGCCACTGGCCTCAACTCATTGCATACTTACTGGCGCTAGAATCTAAGGACTGAGTCCTTTCGTGAAAATAACAATCATATAAACAATCAGCAACATAGGGAATAATATCAACAACCGCGAAGAACCCCTCAACACTCCCAGTATCAACAAGTGGCACCATAGCAACAACCGTTAATTGTATAATATTTTTTATGAAAATACACAATATACATGTCATATGCTTTATTCCCAATAGGTCACAAAACTCTTTAAAGAGTTAATTACAGAACTCTAAGCCGCTATCAGTAAAAATCAATTTAGGCATGCTAAAGTTCATTATCCATACTTCATCAGAAAAACATGGGACCACTCTTCCATTTGTCTTATTGTACCGGCCGTTTCCCAAATAGATAGAAGTGAGCGAACATTCAGCCAATTCCCAAAAACAGTGACAGATCGTCCCTCTCTTTTTATCGACCCATAGCACTAACTTCTGTTCTCCCGAAGATAATGGAATCACTTATCAACCGTCAATTTTCGAAATATCTGGACTGAAATGATTTCTTCAATGACCGCCAATATGGCTTTCGTAGCAACCGGTCCACAGGAGATCTGATAGCGTGCCTTACCGAAAAGTGGAGCCATTCCATTCACTATCTTGGCAAAAGCGAGGTTGTTGCATTGGATATTTCAAAAGCCTTCGAGAGATTTTGGCATCCAGCCCTTTTATCAAAATTGCATTCATATGGAGTGGACAATTCCCTGATCCAATAGATAAAAGACTATTTATCCGTTTAATCCAAGTGGTTCTTGATGGTGTCAAATGTGTCTCCCATCAAATAAATCAAATAACCACGCTGCACTTACTACAAGGATAAAGAGGGTAATCTGACACTGAAGGCATTCTGGAGTGATAGGATGTCCACTTTAATGAATTGCCAAATGGTCAGCTAAGAGAAAAATTGGAGGCTCCACCAGTGCAAGATCAAGACCAAATACGAAGATGGACTGAAAAGTTTCCGACCTAACAAAGATACAAGACATTTTTTCTTAAAATTTATTTTTATGTTTCTACATAGTCTCCTTGTAACTCTACACACTTCTCCCAGCGATACCCATATTTCTCTACTCTGTCCAAATAGTGCTC